>QLTV01002694.1:3710887-3788695 GCA_003457575.1 Thermophis baileyi
ATAGATAGATAGATATAGATATAGATATAGATATAGATATAGATATAGATAGATATAGATATAGATATAGATATAGACATAGACATAGACATAGACATAGACATAGATATATAGATATAGATATATCTATCTATCTATCTATCTATCTATCTATCTATCTATCTATCTATCTATCTATCTATCTATCTATCTATCTATCTATCTATCTATCTATCTATCTATGGAGTTTTGTGGACAAACCTGGTGAATATGAATGTCCACAAAACTCCATTTATGTGTCCCCAATCAGCATGCTATGGATAGGAAAGCCTGAGAAGACATTCTCCCTTTGTGCTGGGCCAAGATATGCCATGCAAGATGTGCCATGCTGGATTAGGTTATGCCATCTGAGCCATGTAAAGTGCAACAATTTTATTTTGCTCCTATTTGTTCCTGCAGTTCTGCAATTCCCTCCCCATGTGGTCCCTGGCCATTCCCCCACCACTACTCATTTCTCCTTAGGCAATGGGGCTCCCACCATCAATTCTCTAATACTGCCTCTATAATGGGGAGTGGCTGTTTTTCCAAAGCCTCCAACACTGAGCTGGGATATTCATCACTAATAATCATTCAGTTGGGCCCAACTCTCTGCCTTCCTATGGACCAGCCTTCTCCATGCCCCTGTCTTGCATCACCTCCTTCAGATCCACCATGATTATAAGTGTCATCCATTATAACAGGGGTCCTCAACCCCCAATCTGTAGACCATTACTGGTCCACGGCCCGTTGGGAACCGGTCCACACAAGTAGCAAGTAAGCGTGTGAAGCATGCATGGAATTAGATTGCGCATGCGAAACCATCTCCCCTCACCGTCATCCACCATCACTGCTGGTCCACACAACTGGAAAGGTAGTGTCCATCCAACAGGTACTAAGGTGGCCACTTCTCCTTTTTCCGCTGATCATTTCCAGCATGATTGACTTTTCAAGTGAGTTAGCTCGCATGACAGGATATTAGATTACATAAATCAGATACACTATACTTGTGACTTGTCCACAATTATCCTTTTTGTTTTTGCTATACATAATTCTAATTACTAGAATACATTATTAATTGGATACCTAGAGTGTTGGTTTCAATATAACATTCTGGTGATTTTGATTCCTTTCTTTAGAAAATGGGTGATGGTGTATAAATAAAACAGATAAAATAGAATTAATGTATATTTTTTTCTGGAGCAGAAAAATACGAATTGAAAAGGAATGGGAAGATTCCAAAGGTTTTCAGGAAGAAATGTATTCTATATTTGACAGATTTGTGAGCCAATTTCATACTTTCCTTCTGCAGAAAAACTAGTCCATTTGGGATATCAACTGTATTTACCTAGCTGACAACATTAATAGTTGGCCCGTCAAAAAACCTTTCCAAAGATGGCTTATAATAACAAAGAGGTCTTTCCAAAGGGCTCCATCAATTTCAAGAATAGGTTTTACTCACTCTTGTTCAGAGAAAATGATGTCTTTGTTCCATTTCTTCCTCTTTCCCTCCCTCCTCCTGCAATAAAATTTGCTTTTCATTTATTACTTTCTGGCTGAAAAGCCTTTATGGTTTGCTGTTGACAACGTGACTCTTAAAAACAGAGATGGGTTTTTCTGCTGCTTTTCATCTAGAAACATAGGTGATAATTAATCTTCCCACATTCAAACATTGCAAACATATTTCAATTTCAAATGAGATAAAAACGGAACTAGAAACACCTACACTTACAATTGTAGACAGCTTTGTACCACACACAGTGTAACTGGCCTGAATTCATTTCCAAGTACTGACATGATCAGCCAGGAGTATGCAGAATAGGGAATCAGAGCAGTGTTATCTAACAGGCAATCTTGGCAACAATAGCTGGAGATTTAACGTGAAAGCTGCAGAGTTAGAAATGCACAATAGAAAGAAAGGGGAAGTGGCTAATATGATTATGCTTTCTGGAATAGTGAGCCCTGTCATTAATCAGCTTATGTAGTACCTGTAGTTAGACTAAGGCATGATTGAGTTGTTGGCTTATTGGCTTATTTCATTTTTATCCTGCATTCTGTTTAGTTGGACTCTGAGGGTGCCTTAACATGAGGACAATCAGAAGTGCCCAAAAATTTAAAAACAAAATCCTTAGAGTGTACATTCTAGATCAATTCCCTTGTAAAGTTGAGAGGGAGGGGGGGAAAGTAGGACAAAAGTCCTTGAGCAAGTTTATAGACTGATAGACTGTGTTGTTTCTCTGTGTCGTGTAATATATTGTATGTGGGTATATGCATAATTTTGTATTTATTTATTTACTTATTCTGTCACGGTTATGTAGTGTATATTGGAGGTGGCGACCCTTTGAGAGCTGTAAGCAATGAAATTTCATTTTAATGTATGCCGATTAATGTACATTCAAAATGACAATAAAGTTTCTATTCTATTCTATTCTATTCTATTCTATTCTATTCTATTCTATTCTATTCTATTCTATTCTATTCTATTCTATTCTATTCTACTCTCTACTCTCTACTCTACTCTATTCTATTCTTCATTCTACAAAATTTGGGAGAAGACCCTATGCTGTATGCCTGATAAATGAGCTTCCAAAACCAGGAGAATGTTTAAAGAGTTTCTCCTACAGATGTTGAGAAGAGAACAGAAAGAGACTAAGACTCAAGGAAGACTGTAGTCAGAGCAAGAGGAAGCTCTTTGGCTATAGGTCTTGCCTGATTATGAGAAGTTGATCATGGACTATAGAATGTGTCTATTATCTCAAAGGTAAAATAAGATGAAAGTAGCCATTGCAACCATGTGATCAAAGTCCTACATTTTTTTTCTTTTGTGTTGAGAATGCAGCACATGACGTGGAAAAACGAGGGTGGGGATGTGATCACACAATCACATCGTGTGTGTGTGTGTGTGTGTGTGTGTGTGTGTGTGTGTGTGTGTTTTAAATAGTACCACCACCACTGGGCAGTTGCTTCTGCCTTCCAAAGCAATGGAAGAGATTAGTCATTGCACTATTGCTTTACAAAGAGCAAAAGGAGAAAAACAATGACTCAGTGCAAATCTCTACTAACAAAAAGAGAGTTAAGAAAAAAAGGATAAATCAACACCTCATAGGATCTCTTTTTATAAAAGCCAGACAGAAAAGATTTACTGTACTCATTAGATGTCAGTGCAACTAAATGTATTACAGAAATGTTCATCGGAGGCCTAGTGTGCTATCACAAAAGCAAAACAAATCTGTGCCATGTGCAAAATCAAAAAGCAATGCCATATTTTTAAAACATGCTCACTCATAGGGTTCATCTTGTATGCAACACGAGAAGGAAGGTAACTTTTCTTCAGCTATTGCAAACATAATTCCTCATGGCAGGGGTGGGTTCTGGTTTTCTTCGCTGCAGGTTTGCTCAGTGTCTGAGCAAACGCAGTGTCTGAGCATGCGCAGAAGCAAAAAACAAAATGGCGCCGCCTATGGCGCCGCCGAAAGAACCGGTTCGGGGGCGTGGCAGGCCTGGGTGACTGCCGGTTCTAGCGACCCAGGCCACCAAGTTACTACCGGTTCTATAGAACCGGTCCGAACAGGAAGGAACCCACCTCTGCCTCATGGGTCACAACAATATGCCCTATATCTTTTTTTAAATTATTATTATTTGGTGTGGGAGGAGGTGCTGTATCTTCAAGTAAGTGTTAACTCTTGATGACTGCCTGAAATTAGCTCCTGCAGTTTTCTTGGCAAGATTTCAGAAGTGGTTTGTCATTGCCTTGGTACTAGGGCTGAAAGAGAGTAAATGGGCAAAAAAGTCACCAGTTGCTTTCTGCCTAAGGTAGGATTAGAACTCAGAGTCTTCTGGTTTCTAGTCTGGTGCCTTAATAACTACATCAAACTGGGTCTCTGCCCTACATCTAAAGCCATGCATAAGCGTGGGATTAGAATTCCCAGGCAGTATAAGATTCTCACTGAGAACACTGGAATTGTAGTTCTAACATGGATGGAGGGTTCTAAGTTAGAGAAGTCTGTGGTACCCAATATTAATAATCCTTGATTTGAATTTGAAAATATATAATCTCTCAATTCTACAATTCATCTAATTATTCCTTTAATGAAAAACAAAATCAGAACCAGTCAGTATGATTATTGCCATACAAACCAACAAACTCACATATATTACTATTCTAAAATATATTAAATCCAATGTCTGTAATGAGTAGATATATAGGATTGAAATAATAATGTGGTAATTATGCCCCCTCCATAATTACACACACACACACACACACACACACACACACACACTGATGTTATTATGTATCTCTTTCAGTGGTGAAATCCAATTTTTTTTACTACCGGTTCTGTGGGCGTGGCTTGGTGGGCGTGGTGGGCGTGGTGGCCGAGGTGGCGCAGTGGTTAGAGTGCAGCACTGCAGGCTACTTCAGCTGACTGCTAGCTGCAGTTCAGCGGTTCAAATCTCACCAACTCAAGGTTGACTCAGCCTTCCATCCTTCTGAGGTGGGTAAAATGAGGACCCAGATTGTTGGGGGCAATATGCTAACTCTGTAAACCGCTTAGAGAGGGCTGTAAAGCACTATGAAGCGGTATATAAGTCTAAGTGCTATTGCTATTGCTATGGTGTGGCTTGGTGGGCGTGGCAGGGGAAGGATACTGCAAAATCCCCATTCCCTCCCCACTCCTGGGGGAAGGATATTGCAAAATCCCCATTCCCTCCCCACTCTAGGGCCAGCCAGAGGTCATATTTGCCGGTTCTCCGAACTACTCAAAATTTCTGCTACCGGTTCTCCGAACTACTCAAAATTTCTGCTACCGGTTCTCCAGAACCTGTCAGAACCTGCTGGATTTCACCCCTGATCTCTTTCTTATATTTTTGTACAGTAAATGTTCATTTACTAGGAATTTTACTGCCACTGAGTTGTTAGTAATTCAAATACTTCTAGAATGTATGCATTTAGCTAAGCAGTAGATTCAAGCATATGTTGTGTTACCTTCTTACCTCTTTCTTTCTTTCTTTCTTTCTTTGGCAATAAAGTATAGCATCAACTTGTTAGAATAACAAGTAGAAACATGGCACCTTTCATCTATCAAATATGCTATATTAAATATCAAAGAATGTTTGCGTGGCACTTTCACATTTGGATGATACCTGTGTCTCCCTTTCTATTATCTTTATTGGGTGTAAGACAATTTCCTCTATAGTTTGAGGTTTTATCTAATATAGCAGCCACCAACCTTCTGGGCACCAGGGACCGGTTCTGTGGAGAGAGGTTTTTCTGCGGACCGGAGGGGGTGTGGTTTTGCATGCTGCCTGCCTCCCATGGGTGCAGGCTGGTCCATGGACTGGGGGTTGGGGACCCCTGATCTAGTGTGTGTGCATAAGAGCCGAGGTGGCTCAGTGGTTAGAGTGCAGTACTGCAGGCTACTTCAGCTGACTGCTAGCTGCAGTTCAGCAGTTCGATTCTCACCAGGCTCAAGGTCGACTCATCCTTCCATCCTTCCGAGGTGGGTAAAATGAGGACCCAGATTGTTTTGGGGGGCAATATGCTGATTCTGTAAACCGCTTAGAGAGGGCTGTAAAAGCACTATGAAGCGGTATATAAGTCTAAGTGCTATTGCTATTGCTATACTTACACTGACTTTGATGAAAGATCTAAGTCAACTTTGGAGTTCTTGCTCTTGATTCTACTCAGTACAAGTGACCATTGGCGCAATGTAACTGCTAGCTTTGAAATAATGAAATGATCCTCTCTAGTGGATGGCTTTCTTTAGGTGAATTTTCCAACAAAGTTATGTGTTAATAGTTGTATGATGTACCCTATTAAGTTTATATCAGAGCCAAGCAGCTCCTTCCCATAGCTGCAAAAGGCACAGGTAAAAACTATCCAATAAAAACAAGTTAAACGATCACTCTACAAACATATACAAACATCCATAATCAATTTAAATTAAAAAACAACAACATGATCAGTGGCAGAATTCATTTGTTATGTATGTATTTATTAGATAAATTTATACAGCCACCCAACTACTGTAATTTTGAAACCTGCTTTACTAATAATTGATGGAGACAGTTTCTTACTCACAGAAACACTTACACTTAGTGAGCTTCAGCCTCCAACACAATATTTACAAAAACTATTGGGTACCATCATAGGTATAAATGGGTGCATATGAATGAATCTTAGCTAAATAGGTTTTATCTTTAGCAATCTTTAGTTATGAAATTGATCTCACCTCCTGAAATCAGCTAGGCTCTAAACAGCTTCTAGGGTTTAAATATTAAAAACAGAATGCAAAGTAGAAAAAAAAGTGGTGATTGGGAGAACAAATTATGAATTGTAGAATTGTAAAAGTAGCATCATTATTTTTTAAAAAAGTGAACTACAAAGGGCCTCTAGAACAGCTATATTTTTACTTGCTTCCAGAAGACCATGAGGTAAGGCCCATCCTTGGGTCAGGAAGGAAACTATTCCATAGGAGGGCACCTGTTAGAGAACGCCAGCCCTTGACACAGGGATTGTCTGGTCCAACCCTCTGGAATGTTCTAGAAAACTAATTAAAACTCTTTGAGAGGTGGCTGCCCATGCACAACATGTCACCACTGTATGACAGACTGTTCCAGTGTTGAACAGATCATATCATCAGCAAAATCTAGGTAGCTGCAACTTGTCCCCATTTTTGATCCTAGTTTTTATGATATAAAGATGGGACATGTAGGGAAAAACCTTCACTTCCTGCAAAAGACTTAGTCTAAGTATAGAGGAAGAAGGGCAGAAGTTCCCTTCCGAACTTCCTGATTCCTCAGAGTGTGGGTGTAGTTTGCAGGTATAAATGTACACCTGTCTGGGCCAAGGCGGACTTCTCTGGTACGTGTCCCATCCCAACCTTACGCTACCTCAGAATTACAGGGTTCTATGTGTATATAGAATATATATACACATAGAACCCTGTAATTCTGAGGTAGCGATTAGTCATCATTAAAAGAGTTAATGGCTGTATTTGAGACAACAATTCTGGTGGCCAGGAGTTGTGCCAGGGAGGAATGATGGCAATGGCAGATCAAAAACCTGTTTCAAGGAGAGATTAATACCAGAAGATGCCAGATGTGAACTACGGAAGTCCAGAAGGTTACTTGATGTCAGTAGAGGTAGCTCCATCTAGTGGTCTGTTGAGTCAGTACACACTAATTGCTATGCTTCCTTTCAGCTTTATCCCCATCACCATGTTGTCCTTGGCAACTACCGTATTTTTCGGAGTATAAGACGCACCAGAGTATAAGAGGCACCTTAGTTTTTGGGGAGGAAAATAGGGGGGGGGGAAATCTGCCTACCAGGTATTCATCTGGCTAGCGTCCTTAGTCTGGTCAGCTTCAGCACATTATTTTATCCCCTGGTTAGGGCTTAAAAAAACCTTCTTCAGAGGGAGTAGCAATGAAAAAAGCCTGCAAAGACTTAGGGCTGGAAAAAACCTTCGGAGGGAGTAGCAATGAAAAAAACAGGCAAAGGGAAGATCGCTTAGCTAGCAAAGAACAGAAGATCGCTTCACTGTTAGCACCAAGATGGCTTCACTGTTAGCGCCTCGTTAGGGCTGAAAAAAAAGCTTTGAAAAAGCTAAATTTGGAGTATAAGACGCACCCAAATTTTCAGCTTCTTTTAGGGGGGAAAACGGTGCACCTTATACTCCGAAAAATACGGTATCTATGTTCCAGTATGAGTTTTCAGCAGACCATGATCAAGTTCAGGATTTTTTGAGGACTGAAGGTCGATCCAGACCCCAAAACAGCCACTACCTACCTTGTCCATATTTAGATCATTTTTGATTGAGAACCTTACGTCCCAGTGATTTTTTCCCCCTAAGTTTCATTTCTTTTTCCTTTTTGCCAAATTATCCTACTACTTTACTCTAAATGTCATAGAGGTCAATTGTGGCTTTTAATTTGCAGTATTTGTTTACAAATAAATGAGAAAACAAGGGATGCCTCTAACGCCATCTGCTTACATTTTCCCCTGAAGAGGGCTTGTGTGTTTTCACCCAGAAATCAGCTTAAGCGTGTTGCAATTTTCTCCAAAATGCATCGTAATTTTACAGTAGCCCTGCTAATCTTCCTTTATAAAAAGGCAAACTGATTATGAATTGCAAGGAGCAATGCTTAATCTTGTGAAAACCATAGAAACTGCTGAAAGGGAATGCGATTTTCTGTCTTTGGATGGGAGACAAAAAAACCCCACAAAGATTGAAAAGGGTTTTTCCCAGGCTGGCAAAGCAATCCTATGATATCTCATAGAGTGGTTCAATGAAAGTGAAGCTAGACTGAGTGTTCTGTCCCCTTGTCCTCCAATGACAACAGGAGCCACCAAAATGTTGTTCTGAAAAGCAACTTATTTAGGGGTTCATTGCACCAGTTAAAGACGCTGAGCTGGAAAGCTGACAGAGAAGGTTTGAGACCCGAGTGCCGTGCGATGGGGGGAGCTCCCATTACTTGCTCCAGCTCCTGCCCACCTAGCAGTTCATGCAAATGCGAGTAGATGAATAGGTACCACTTTGGTGGGATGGTAAGAGAGTTCCATGTACCTCGGGACATAGTCATGCTGGTCACATGACCACAGAAATGTTTTTGGACAACACTGGCTCCTTTGACTAAGAAACAGAGATGAGTATCACCTCCTAGAATCTAACATGACTGTACAAATCTTTAGCTTTAGACCAGAGAACTGCCTTTGCATCACTTTGGGAGTGTTCCACTCCTGGAGACATTGCCTCAAAGTCTTCCAGAAAGACAGAAGCGACCATCCAAATTGACTTTAGAGGGGAAACTATGATTAATCCTAAACTCTTGAATTGTTGACCCAAGGCTCACAGTACCAAAGCTTTAGAATGCAAGTGTATAGAGACTTACATAAGGATTAGTATTATTGAGCTTGGAGATTTACTTCTGGCTTGTTGAGCGTAATGTAATCCTGTCAGGAAACAAAAAGAAGGAAATAAACAGAAAATCCCAATACAGGTAGTCCTGTCTTATGGCCACAATTGGGACCAGAATTTCCATTGATAAGCAAGGTGGTTGATAAGTGAGTTGCACTCAATTTTGTGACTCCCCCCCCCCAGAGTTGTTAAACAAATCACCTTAGTTGTGAAGTGAATCATGTGTCATCATGCGGTTGTTCTGTGAATCCGGCTTCCCCCATTAACATTGTTGGTCAAGAAACCAAATGGGAAGATTGCAAATGGTTGTCACATGACCCCGGCATGTTGCAAATACATGCCAGTTGCCAGGCGCCCGAATTGTGAACATGTGACCATGGGGATGCTGCAATGCTCGTAAGCGTGAGGACTGGTTGAAGTCACGTTTTTCAGTGCCGTTGTAACTTCAAACAGTCCTTAAACCCATGGTTGTAAATCCAGGATTACCTGTAATGGGATCGCCCAAATTCTGGAGATGTATAATGATCACCGGGAAAAAGCAGAATGTTCTGCCCCAGCTACAAACCACCAAGAATACAACACACACAAACTCCGAACACACTTTTGGTTTTACTAATGAAGGTCTACTAATGAACGTCTTAGTAGCCGTTTTAAAACAAAAATACATTTAAAGCAGTCTTTTTTCGAACACCAGCTGTTAATTTAACTTCATTAACAGCCAGCAAGCGTTCAAGAGATAATTGTCTCACTTCTGAATAAACAAGCTTGCAGATAAGAGCAGTTCTTACGGTAGTTGGCAAAACTCCCAGAAATAAATGTGCAGGAAAAAGTCACGAGATAGAACAAAGGCCGAGCAGACTTGACTGGATTCAAAACACAATAAGTAAGAATGAACGTTGTTTCCTGCAATGTGATTGTGCGTGGTCATGACTTAAATAGGCTAAGGGCGTGGCCAAGTAGCCCCAAGCCTTACTCTCGAGGAGACCTCCTCCTGAGTAGCCACTCCTGTCTTTTGGCAAATCTGCGTGCCCGAGCATTGAGAAGAGGCTCCTCCTCTTCTTCTTCATCACTGGTGGGCTCCTCTGGAGGTACTGAAGGTCCTGGCTGACTCTCCGACTCTGGCACCAAGCCTCTCCAACCTCCTCACTGTCTGACTCGGGTGCCAGTTGCAAGGGCCACTGGTGCCTTGCCACAACAGCCTCTTCGCTGTAGGAGTCCGCAACCTGCTGCACGGGTCGCTGGCGGGCCACAACACAGAAGCAAAGATTTTTGTAAAAGGTTTTGAAATGGTATCTTTTCTCCTTAAAATATGTCCACAGCAAGGATTATTAAAGGTGAAAGAATCTACGTGATAAATCAGGACTAGAACAGGTTCTGAGCTAATTTCTGCTGGAACAATGGATTAGCTGGACTGTATTTGTATTGGTTTTAAAGGCCCCATTATAACAACACCCCTACTTTTTTTCAATAGTGCTCAAGTTTTTATCTGTGGCTTGTATTTCAGGATGTTCTTCTTCATCCCGCATAGGATTCATTTTAAAGCCTTCCTGATCAACCTTGCCATGCTTCGGGCAAAGACCTTTTTTCCAGTCGTTACGCAGTGCAACCCACCTTTGTGCCAGCAGTTCTTCATCTAGAGAATTTAGACTAAATTCCAAAAAGCAAATTTCTCCCACTGATTCCTTCTGAGGAGTCATTCGTTCATTTGCATTCTCCGTTTTTTTCCCAGTCCTCCTAAAAAGTTGGATGAAAACATAATCTGATCACCCAGGGTGGTGATGTGATTATAACTGTACTACGGAGTATCCTTTATCCTCACATGTACAGGTAGTCCTCACTTACTGACCACAGTTGGGACTGGCATCACTAAGCAATGTGGTCATTAAGCTTGATGATACATGAGCACGCCCAATTTATGACATCAGCTGTAGTCATTAAGCGAATTACTGTGGATTGTTGAGCATTGATGTCACATGACCTCCATTGGTGACTTCCTGCTGGCTTTCCCATTGACTTTGCTTGTCGGAAGCAAGCTGTGAAGGTCCCAGATGGTGATCATATGAATGCAGGGATGCTGCGATGGCCACAACTTTGAGGACCAGTCATAAGTCTCTCCTTTTTCAGCACTGTTGTAAGTTTGAATGGTCGCTGAACAAGTGGTCATTAAACAAGTTCATGTATTAGTAGGAAGGGAACATTCTTAGTGGATTTTAATTTAATTTAGATGTTTTGTTACATCTGCAAGTAGTGTCCTGCACCAATTTTTTGAACCAGTTGGCACACCTGATTAGGCATGTTGCAAGTCCCATTAGTGAAGCAATATGATTCGGTGGATCCTTGGAAGTGTACCTTTTCTGTCATGACACCTGTTTGTGAAACAATCTCTCTCCTGAGATTCAGACAGCCTAAACCTTCCTGGACTTGTGTGAGGCTATAAAGACCTGGCTTTTCGACCAGTCACTGAGGCCAGGTGTTAACGGAGATTGAAGGTGAGTGAAGATCTTTTGTGCTTTTAGGGGCCTTGACTGCTGATGCTATTTCTTTTTTATGCCATTTTTTACTGATTTGGAATGCGATTGTTGTTCTTATTTGTTTGCCACCTCTAATGTTTTAGTACAGGTAACCCTTGACTTACAACCACAATTGAGCCCAACATTTATGTTGTTAAGTGAGACATTTGTTAAGTGAGTTTTGCCCCATTTTACGACCTTTCTAGCCACAGTTATTAAGTGAATCATTGCAGTTGTTAAATTAGTAACACGGCTGTTAAGTGAATCTGGTTTCCCGATTGTTTTTGCTTGTCAGAAGACTGCAAAAGCTGTTCACAATACCCTGGGATACTGCAACCATCATAAATATGAACCAGTTGCCAAGCATCCAAATTTTGATCACGTGACCATGGGGATGCTGCAACGGTCGTAAATTTTTTTGTTTTTTTGTTTTTTTATTTTTATTAAACGTTTTTGTTAAAAAAGATTTTTACAATCTACTTATTTGACAATTATCCCATATTCATTTACATCCATTTCACGTTCATTTGTCCCTCTTTTCAATTTACATTTAGATAAACTTATGATATATACAGTACGAGTCATCCCATATCTTATAATATTCTGATTCTTCTTCATCATTCATTTCTTTAGTAAGCCTATCCATCTCTGCACACTCTATGATTTTTTTGATCACACAGTTCTCTGTTGGTATATTATTGTTCTTCCAATTCTGTGCGAATATTATTCTTGCTGCTATGATGATGTGTAGAATTACCGTAAGTATTGCATCTTTTTATCCTGATTTCCCGTAAATATCCCTAACAAAAATAATTCCGGTTTCATTTCTATGTATTGATTTGTTATTTCTTCGATCCATTTCTTTATCCTTTGCCAGTATTGTTTTGCTTTGGAACAAGACCACCACATGTGGTAATATGTTCCTGTATTGTATTTACACTTCCAACATTCCGGCGATGTATTGGAGTACATTTTTGCAATCCTTGCTGGTGGGAGGTGCCATCTATAAAACATTTTATAAATGTTTTCTTTATATGCAACGGATTTTGTCATTTTGTAACTTTTACTCCAAATCTTCTCCCATTTCTCCAGTTCTATGATGTATCCGAAGTTTTGAGCCCATTTTATCATTACCTCTTTTACAACCTCTTCTTCCATCTTATGGCTCAATAGGTAGCTATAGAATTTTGTGATCATTTTGTCCTCCTGTCCTAGTATAATTTTGTCTAGTTCGTTTTCTTCTTTCTGAAATCCGTATTGTTTGGCATCTTTTTTATGTCTAGATTTTATCTGCAGGTATGGCCACCAGTCAAGTTCTATGTCTTGCTCCTTTAGTTCTGTTCTTGTTTTTAATTCTCCTTGTTCCTTTAATATTTCTTTGTATGTCTTCATTTTATCCATGTCCAGTAAATTTGGGTATATTAGTGCTTCCATTGTTGAAAACCAGGTAGGTATTTTATTGTAATGGTTTCTTTTAATATTTTGCCATACTTGTATAAGTGAATCTCTAATTAGGTGTCTTTGGAAATACTTATGAGTCTTACTTTTACCATCCCAGAGAAAGGCATGCCAGACTCTCTGGAGGTCGTGTCCTTCCAACGTCAGAATTCTTTTGTTTTTGAGTAATATCCAATTTTTAATCCAAGTGAGAGCTGCTGCATGGTAATAGCTTTCCCAATCGGGCAGGCCTAATCCCCCTCTGTCTCTCTTATCTTGTAGAGCTTTTAATTTGATGCTTGGTTTTTTCCTTGCCAAATGTAGTCCATAATTGTTTTATTTAAGTCATTAAAAAACCCTTTCCCTAATTTTATTGGTATGACCTGGAATAAAAATAGAAATCTGGGCAGTATATTCATTTTAGTAGACGATATCCTACCTATGAAAGACAGTTGGAGTTTCTTCCACATTTCTAGATCTTTTTTTACCTGTTGAATTAATCTACCATAGTTGTCCTCTTTCAAAGTTGAACATTTAGATGTTATCCAGATTCCCAGATATATATATTTTTTGTGACCTGTATACCCATTTCTCTTCCCATTCTCTTTCTTGTTTTTTTCGTGAGATTTTTCATTATTGCTTTCATTTTGTTCCTATTAATTTTAAGTCCTGCTACCCGTAGTCTTCTATATATTGGAGTAATTTGATTCCTGTTTCTAGTGGCTGCTCTAGTATGAATACTAAATCGTCTGCGAATGCTTGAAGTTTATAGGCTTCTTTTTTGATTTGTAAACCCTTTATTTCCTGTTCATTTCTAATCCTCATCAATAATACTTCTAGCGTCAGGATATATAACAGAGGGGCTAGGGGACATCCTTGTCTCACTCCCTTCATAATATTAAAATTTCCAGTAATATCTCCGTTTATTATAATCCTTGCCGTTTGAGTTGCTGCAACAGTCATAAGTTTTACAAATGGTCATAAGTTACTTTTTTCAGTGCCGTTGTAACTTTGAACGGTCACTAAATGAACTGTTATAAGTTGAGGACTACCTGTATATGGGGACCATATAAGATGATGATGATGATGATGATCATGATCATGATGATCATGATGATCATGATGGACAGATAATAGATAGATAGATAGATAGATAGATAGATAGATAGATAGATAGATAGATAGATAGATAGATAGATAGATAGATAGATAGATAGATAGATAGATAGATAGATAGATAATATCTTATTATAGTGAATCACTAGTTATTGCTTCTCTTTTCTTTGAAGACTACAGTTATATCCATTCTGCTCATGTTGTCAACTCAAGATGATTTTCAGATAAAAACCTTCAGGCCTTTGCATTTTAAAGACACAAGAAGGACTGTTTCCTACAATAGTGAAACAGTAAGTGAAAAACAAGCTAAGTTCCCCTTTTGTCCCCCATATGGGAGGCACATAATCCAGAGAGTAAGGATGGTCTTTTCTTGCTTGAATGTGCCAGTATGATTCCAAGTAACTCACACAATAGCCAGTGTAATGTAATGACTAAAACAGTGTTTCAACCTTAACAACTTTAAGATAGGTGGACTTCAACTCCCAGAATTCCACAGCCTGGCTGAGGAATTCTGGGAGTTGAAGTCTACCTATTTTAAAGTTACCAAGATTGATAAACACTGGACTAAAATATCATACCAGAACTAGAGAGATCTAAATTCCAACTCACCTTCATTCAGGAAGCTCAGGATAAGATGTTAGGGCACCCGCTATCTCTTAGTCTAACCTACTCCACAGAGTGCTGTGGAGAAAAATAGTTGATGAAGAAAAATGTTTGAATCAAAGGCAAACAGGACTGGCCGCATTTCAAAGCCAAGATTCCATGCTGTTAATAAGCCCAATCTGAGAGATCAAGACTGCTTTGCAAAATGTTTGCTTGCAAAAATCACCCATGAGCCGTTTGTGTTCTATTTTGCAGCGTGCCACCTGGTTCCTGTTAAAAAAAGGGAGTGAGCACCTTAAAATAAAAGCGATGAGGATAAACAAGGATTGATATTAATTTCACACAGCATGTCCTTTTGCGGATGCCGAAGGAAACATCCTGTGATAATGTCAGGAGGTATTTAAGGGTATCCATAGGGGAGAAGGAAAAGGGATATAAAATTACCTCAGAATTGCTATACCTCTTTTAAGGTTTGCCCCTGCCCTTTTGGGGTTGTGGGGGCATAACCACAGTAACAGCAAATGTGTTTAAATTTTGTAATGGGACTCTACTCTGTAAGGGGTGCCTTCCATCAAGGTGCTAATTTTCTTGCCTCTAGTGACACAAAAATAAAAACAACACTTCCTTAAATTCAGCGAGAGGAAGAAAGGAAATGAGTTTGATGAAAAGTAGGGAAAGAAATGGAAAAAAAAATACAGTATGCACGATAAAATGAAAGAGTTAGAAAAGAGAAATTACAACAATAATTAACAATACTGAAATGATGGTCCTAACTTGCTTTAATCATCTTGACAAAAGATGGCCCTTTTCCGGCAAACTGTCAATCATTGATTTTGTCATTCCTTAATAAGACCCTAAATGTTGTAATGCACAGTAGGGTTGCATCAGTTCAGATCGGACAATTCAGGATATTTTTAATTTACAAGATAAGGATTCTGTCACTTGTACTGTCTCCAATTGAAACCTCTGGGATGCCCTGTCTCAAGATAATCAGCTGGATGGAAATGAAAGCAACTCCTTCTCCCAAATTTTATTTGTGATTATTTATTTATAATCCTACTATTCTGAAGTGCCTTGGCAGGGATGCACAAGTATTTGATTCAGTGACTGTGAGATCCTACACTCAAATCCCAACCATCTTTGCAAGCATCATACCATCAGCTGCTCCAATCATAGCAACTTGGGAGCAATGCTTGAGAAAGCAAATCCTTTACTTTAATTATTGCCTTTAATGATAATAATTATTAATGCTCTTAAAAATAAAATATTATTGTGCTGTGCATATTGTTGAAGGGTGCCTTTGGTTCAACAAAGCTTCAACCCAAGCCCCTCCTAGCTTCTAAATGTAAAGTGAAGCAGCTGTGTGGCATTGTGTGACATTGTGTCCTTCACAGACTTCCTCAACTTCACATAAGCTCCACTAGCACCTGCAAGCACAAGAAGGGTTTGCAGAGGTGTTGCTCCTGCGCAGAAGTCTTTCCCAACTTTTATAAATGCCAGGAAGGCAAAGAAGATGTTGTGAGATTACATTTGAAGTATCTGTTTCTAGTTCACTTCATCAACACTATAGTGTGAATTTCCAGGTTGAAACAAATCAAAGATGACTTGCAAAGAAGGTATACGCTTTAGAACAAAATGGAATCCAGTGCGCAGTTCTGTAATTTTCCCTACAGGTCTGGCATTGATTTAGGAGTTACCTTTTTAACCTCAATGGATTTTTCCAATCAATAGTTTAAAAGATGTACAGTCACAGCAGTATAGGCTGGTCACAACATGTGTTGATGGTGGCATCAGGCATGTTATTATTATTATTTATTTATTTATTAAATGTTGTGCCCAGGTTGATATATTTAGTTTTGAACAATTCTTCTTTTTAAACTTTTTCTGGACAATAAGATTCTTTGCCTACCTCAGTAGTGTATCAGAGTTGAAGAAATCCCTAAATATAGAAAGAATCCTAGGATATCTTAAAACTTGCCAAATACTTGTGACATAAACTTTCACGAAACAACATACATTATCACATAGGAAAACATGCATCCATTTACATAAATGTATCTATGACATCAGAAGAAATGAACATCAAAGTACTAAAAGACATCAAGAAAAGCAAGATTTTGTATCCTGAACCAATTTTGGAAACTAAACACATTCTAAAGGAATATTGCCTTTACTTTGCATAATTTATTTTGCACATTGTACTTTTTGCACTAGTATTCCAGGTTTTAGATTTAATTATGGGGAAAGACCAAAGAGTTACAATATAATAGATATCAAGATTCTTCTTCAATCTGTCAAAAATATTTCTTGAACTATTAAAAAATCTTTTCCAACCATTCATCTAGTTTCCAATATTTTTGAGCAATATCGTCCAGGTATATAAATAGATATTGTGGTCATATATAGACTAAAAAGTTTATTCTTAAACTGAAAATCTATCATAAAGCATAGAAATGGATCAAAACATAATTGACATTTGATGCCCAACCTGCCGAACCCTTCATAGTCCAAGAATATGATTGTAACCCTCTAAGCCTCAAAGTCACCTCCTTTGTTTGGTAGAAGAAACAGGTCCTTCATATTGCTGCATAAATGTCTAAGGAGAAGGCAACCAATAAGATTAGAGGAAACATAGGAGAGCTACAGATTTTCCTTAAAATCGAAATGTGTCCATGAGAAAGGAATGGTTTCCAAAATGTGAACTGGCAAACCATAATGAAGAATGCATCATAGCACTTCTCAAACTGGGTTTAGCCTTGGTGACCTCTGCAGCTACAGTAATCCTTGTCTCTTCCAATGGCCATATTCTTTCCCGGCTGAGGGGCAAACTAATGACCCTAGTCCTTTTAGCAAGCAAGGGAGATTGTGTTGCAAATGGGTCTCAGAATTTCTTTGTTCCACCACAAATTGCCTCCAAAGGCATTGCGAAAGAACAGTGGTAGGCATTGGCTTGAAGGTACATTGAATGTTGAAGAAGGAGATGAAAAGGTTGATACTTTTAATAACAGCAATGGATGACTTTCCTGGTTAAAATAAACATACTGTCATGACGTCCGATTATGCTGGTGACAAAGTGTTCTTTCTTCTGAGTCTATCTGCACCTGCTGGCAGTGTGTGAATGTTCAGAGTCTTTCTCACGTGATTCCAGGAAAAGAAGGGTTCAGAACTCCTATATATTTCCTATAATAGCTTTGCCTAGATGTCACCCACAAATTAAGGCTAAGAGGGTGATAGTTTTCACGGTATGATTTGGAAACAAGGTTGATAGCGATGTTATTCTATAAAGGAAAAGCTGAGGCTTGTAAGAAGAAGCAGAGAGGTCCTTTAGAACGCACACATAGCATATGTAATAAATAGAAAATGTAGAAATATGCCCAAACCACAAAAACATAGCATGCTCTGTCTGAGTAATTACTACCACCTGCCTTTCCCTCTTAGAGAAAACATCATGCTGCCACTTTTTAGCACAAAAATTAATGGAGCCAATCAGGGAGAGATATAAACAAAATTGACTCAGAAACACCTGCACCTCATTACATTTTTTTTAGAAAGTAGGGGGAAAAAAATCAAATATGAGTATATATGTTTGCATTTTAAACCCTGCCAGAATTCATTTACTGTTTAACTAGAATTGGTTTTCTGTCTTTTAGTTTTTTCATGTCATATGGTCCTTGGTGGGAAAGCTGAAAAGGAAAAGATGCTGATCTCATTACTAGGTGCTTCAAATGTATCTAAAGGTAGATTCCAAAAAATGAAAGAGACATAGGACAAAGGTGGACCCAAATATGATGCCATGTCCTTCTTACAAAAGGGAAGAACAATAAACTGCTTCCAGGTTGTCAGGGCCAAAGAGTAGCAAGTGTTGGTTAAGGAAAAACAAAATCAAGTGAAAGGAAATCAGTTTGTCATGTTGGAGAAATGAACATAGAAGCTCCAGAACTGAAAGGCTGGAACAGCATCTGCCAAAAAGCATGCTGTGAGTTGTATGCCACAGTCTATAATCAAGTGCTCCAGTAGCCTAGAGAAGCAGGAAATTTGGAAGATAAGCAGCTGGCTGCCTTTTTTTCTTTCTTCTTTTTTCTTTCTTCTTTTTTCTTTCTTCCTTTTTCCTTCTTCCTTTTTCCTTCTTCCTTTTTCCTTCTTCCTTCTTCCTTCTTCCCTTTTCTTCTTCCCTTTTCTTCCCTTTTCTTCCCTTTCTCCTTTTCCCTTTTCCCTTTTCCCTTTTCCCTTTTCCCTCTCCTCTCCTCTCCTCTCCTCTCCTCTCCTCTCCTCTCCTCTCCTCTCCTCTCCTCTCCTCCCCTCCCCTCCCCTCCCCTCCCCTCCTTTTCTTTTTTTTTTTTATTTTTCTCTCCTCTCCTCTCCTCTCCTCCCCTCCCCTCCCCTCCCCTCCCCTCCTTTTCTTTTCTTTTCTTCTATTTTTTCTTTTCTTCCCTCCTTCCATTTTTCTGCTGATGGCAGGTGATGAAATTAACCTCCGTGGAGGCCAAATCCACTACGACTACCATAGAATCCATCCTTTTGAAGAGTAGCAAGGATGTAGCTAAGTCAGAAGATAGAAAACACCAAGAATTGGGGCAGTCTGAATGGACAATAATAATCCAAAAGAAAGCCCTGACTGAACCTGGCCTTTGCAACAGATCAGAGCTGTCTGAAAAGGCATAGATTTGCTTTGACAAAGTAACTTAACAATAGAATAGAATAATAGAATACTTTATTTGGCCAAGTATGGTTAGACACACAAGGAATTTGTTCTCCAGTACAGAAGCACTCCGTATACTTGCAAAGCAATAGAGAAAATAATAATACTGGAGCACCACTTGAACGCCCATCGGCCTTGACAAATTCAATATCAGTCAATTGTAAAAGGTGGCTTTACTTGGAACAGCTTGCATCCTACATCGATATCTGTAACACCATCAAACATCCACATCTGCCTATCCCAAGTCTTTGGGAAGGACTCAATCAGTAGACAAAAATGCCAAATCCACTCTGAACTGTACGACGAACCATAATAATATTATAGTTTGGCTGACTGTCGCCTCATACCCAAAAAGACTCGAGGCTGTAATTACTGCCAAAGATGCTTCAACAAAGTACTGAGTGAAGGGTCTGAACACTTAGGCCAATGTGATACTTCAGTTTTTTCTTTTTAATAAATTTACAGACATTTCTAAAATTCTGTTTTCACTTTGTCATGATGGGGTACTGAGTGTAGATTAATGAGAAAAAAATGAATTTCAACAACTGTAGAATCAGGCTGCAGTGTAACAAAATTGAAAAAAATGAAGGGGGTCTGAACACTTTCTGAATGCACTGTATATATAATATATTATCAGCATTTTTAGCCATTGTCTGTGCACTGCAAGATGAAGACCTCTCCCACATGTTTCCAACCAATATGGTCCTATTTGGGCCTTAGAGGTGACCTAATCTCATTTACTGAAAGAAAGGCCATCTGAACACTTTCAGGTCAGTTACAAAATTTAACCATTAAAAAAAAGTTTGTGCAGCTAGTTCAACTTCTGAGCAATCACCAAGCACCAAGATTCACATGATGATTCATATCTGATAATAAGATTCTTATTATCACAATCTAGTTTAGCTTCAGTGATTCCATTGGAAAATTTATTTCTAACACAAAGGATTTCTCAGTGTCTGGCTACTGGAGGATGGATTTAGATTTAGATCCCCGTGTTCAGGTGTTGAAATGCTTACTAGGCTGACATCTCATTGGAACTTGGAAAAAATTGGAAAGGAGTACAGCCAGCTGAGAGAATTTGGATTACATTGCGGTAATAAATGTATATTCTTAGCATAGGGAATGTTTGTGAAGACTTTGGAAGATTCATTTGAAAGGTAAATGAAGTAAAACAAGGCCTTAGAAAATCTGCCAGTACCAGATCAACCTCACAATTCTCTGCAGCATAATTTCACATCTTACGTATCAGATCAGTTGGTGTTAGTGGTAGTGCATGTATATCAAGAAATCTTTAGACACTGGGAATGACGAAGGAAGGAAGGAAGGAAGGAAGGAAGGAAGGAAGGAAGGAAGGAAGGAAGGAAGGAAGGAAGGAGTTTTAGAAAGAAAATAGAAGTATGGGAATTGCATTTGTAATGGCAAAAACTTGGTTCATTAATGAAGTTAATGGATAAAATGGAATAGTTCTTCACATGGTGCATTAACTGAAATCAATATCAGTTCTAAAATACAATAAGACAGCTTTATGAAATATAAATCTGGCACTGACCGCTAAAGATAAGTATGGCAGTAGTTTGTTAAATGCCAGTTGCCAAGAATCAGGAGTGTGAGGGCCTACTGTTTTTGCAGGACTACCCTGCTGATATTCTTCAATTGATTTTTGCCATTTTAAATTGGAATTTTAAATTTTTTTTAAAGTAGAATGAGACTCCTCCATCATTTTGGCATTGCTATGGCTACTATCACAAATTGTATAATTGTAATTTTATCAGGAACACCAAAGAGACACAGATTTGCACAGGTAGTTTAATTATGCATTTTCCTGGAACAAAATATTTCCAACCTAAACAATTCTATATCAGGTATAGTTTTGTTCCCTGTGCCAGAAAATAAGAGAATAAGGAAAGAGACATTATTCAATACTAATATTGTAAGATCACACTTCTAAAATCATAACATTTCTTCCCCAAGGGAAGGGAAAGGGATATTTTCATCTCCCTATAAACTAAAATTTTACTTAAATCTCTGGGTCCAAATCATTAAGCTCATTATTTTATTAATGTGTCATTCTCTGATGAAGTTCTATATCACCACTATTTTTAAATTAAAAATATGTTTGCGTTCCTAATAAATCTGAAATTATTGATTTTACTGACATCTCTTTTATAAACAATTAGATTTATGCTTCAGTTGCGCAACCCCAAAATGGTCATTGGTTGTTTTTTTTCAGTCACTACTTGCCATTCCACATGCTACAACTGCTTTGACAATTTTGATATTTTAGAAGTACATACAACCTGAATTGTAGCACAGCGCATGCCTCTGTGGATAGGAAAGTTATTAAACATGTGGAGAGTAATCATATCAATTGTATTTCATTAATTACAATTAACTCTCACTCAATTTCCATCTTCATTAAATTAAGTCAAATATAGTTTATCCATTCACTTTCCTGTCTGGGCCAGTCTATCTGCTCTCCTCTCCCCACCACCAAAAAAAGTGGGAAAAAATATGGCTTCAGCATTAGAGCAACAAAGCAAACAGCAACTTGGCCAGAAATGTTTGCAGGGGGAATCCAAAAAGACAAGATAGTGGCTGTTACCACACAATCAAAGCCTCCATCCTTTTTACTCCATTCTTTGTATGGATGGCATATCTAGAAAAGCTAAAGGGCTTTGTGAAGAGGTAAAGACTGTCTTGACTTTTGTAACACCTTACGTGCACCTCGTCTTGCTAATCTTTATTAAAAATGGGAAGGAAGGAGGGAGGGAGGGAAGGAGGGAAGGAGGGAGGGAGGGAGAGAGAGAAAGAGAGAGGGAGGGAGGGAGGGAGGGAGACTCAGTGTTTGGCACTTTAAATTTATTTAAATCAGGGGTAGACAACTATGGGTCCTTTACCTTTTGTAGATTTCAACTCCCAGAATTCCTGACTCAGGAATTCTGGGAATTGAAGTCCACGGGTCCTAAAGGGGCCATAGTTGCCCACCCCCGACTTAAATCATAGCCTCTACATGACAATATATAGAATGTGGAATTGCCATTGAGTTGGGAAGAAGCACTAATTTGTGGGAGAAAACTGCCCAAGACTTTGACTCTAGACATTTCCCCATAGTTTTCTTATTTTAAAATGGTCACCATTTCCCAGCCTTTGTCTTCTTCCACATAAGGCCAAGATGGAGAGAGATTAAAGTGCCTATTTGCCCAAAGCCTGCAATATTCAACTGTCACTTTGAGCAAAGTTGTCAAGAAGCCGCAACCGCAGAGGGAGCTGGGGGGGAGGGAGACCCATTGTGCAAATTAGATGGGTACGAGCACTTTGTAAACAAGCTATTAAATATATGAATCATGTACCTCATTCATCTCAAAATGTTCAACCTCTGCTGACAGGATTTTGTAACACTGAATAAATTAGGAATGCATTTGGCATGTGGTGCTGTTTCCTTCTTCACTTTCTCTCAAAAACAACACCCATCTTCCTGATTTTTCAGCTTATTTCTGGTAGGGCTTTTCTTTCTTTTTTTTTTTTTGTCTGTCAAGAGCGTTCTTTTTTCATAAATTATAGGTGAAAAGAGTATTTAGACAGAATTTAAAGTAACTGAATTATTTAGAGCAGAAATGCCACCCACAAATGTATAATTTATTCCCAGACTGTATAATGCTACTTCAAGCAGCTAGAGTTGGTGAGGGCAAGGTAGGATATTTTAAATCATTCCCTGCCTGGAAAATCAGAAATATCAACCTGAAAATATTTTTATGGATCTGGCCAGGATCAAGTTGTGGCACCTAGATAAGTCCTTTTTACAACCACAATTGAGCCCAAAATTTCTATTGTTAAAGGAGACCATTTGTTAAGTGAGTGGTGCCCCGTTTTATGGCCTTTCTTACTTCAGTTGATAAGCTAGTAACCTGGTTGTTAAGTGAATCTGACTTCCCCATTGATTTTGCTTGTGAGAAGGTTGCAAAAGGTGATCGCATGACCCCGGGACACTGCAACCGTCATAAATATGAACTAGTTGCCAAGCATCTGAATTTTGATCACATGATCATGTGGGGATGATGCAAAGGTCAAAACAGTGAAAAACGGTCATAAGTTCTTCTTTTCAGTGCCATTGTAACTTTAAATGCTCACTAAACGAACTGTTGTAAATCGAGGACTACCTGTCCGTGTGTATAGTCTAGCCTTTTCACCAGCAGTGGGAATATTCTAGCATAATGCAGGGGAACAAATATAGGATTTGGGATGGGTTAATTTCAGGCTGTTGAGGCCCCCAGTCAAGTTCTTTTCCATTACATACCTGGAGTCTCATTGCTCATTTAGCACCCATTCATCCACTAATCTGTACCTTCCACACAATTTGAGAGAGCAAGTTCACTGACCCTTCTGTTTACACTTACCAAAAATTACCACAAAGTTCTCATCAGGATCTAGTTGATAGTTATCAAAATATACTTTAGAATCTATCATTTGGAAGAAGTTATATGAAGAAAAATATATATTTAAAAAAAATAGCCAGACTTTTGAATGCACTTTTTCATATATTTTTTTAAAAAGATTAATTTGGGGGGAAATGAGACAAAATTAATTTAAGGGAGAGCATGGGGAAAATGCAACACTGAATAGATTCATCCATATCTAAATAGGTTTTGAGTCAATTTTGTTTTGTTTATTAGATTGGCAACCTCTACTGATGTCCTATGTTTTTATTTTTAAAATTCAGAGGAATTATCACTGAAGCCTAACATTGGTTTATTTCCTTAGCTTGACAATTTGTTCTATTCTTTACCTATCCATTTTTTAGCTTAGATTTACGTAATTCTTATGTATCTGTACTCCAATCTACGCTGAAGTACCAGATCCATCCTATTGATCTCTCTTGATATAGCTCCTTGTTATCAGTGTGTGTGTCTGAGTCTGTGTGTGCACATATGTATACAGGTAGTCCTCAACTTAACAACAGTTCATTTAGTGACCATTTGAAGTTACAACGGCACTGAAAAATGTGAATTATGACCGTTTTTCACACTTACAACTGTTGCAGCATCCCCATGGTCACGTAATCGAAATTCAGCTGCTTGGCAACTGACTCATAGTTATGACAGTTGCAGTGTCCCATGTGATCATTCTTTGCAATCTTTTGACAAGCAAACTCATTGGGGAAGCCAGATTCACTTAACAAACGTCTTACTAATTTAACAACTTCAGCGATTCACTTAACAACTGTGGCACAAAAGGTTGTAAAATCTGGTAAAACTCACTTAACAAATGTCTCAGTCAACAACAGAAATTTTGGGCTCAATTGTGGTCATAAGTCGAGGACTATCTGTGTATCATCTAAGGCTGTACATCACTTGGTAATTGCTCTGGACACAAATTCTTGGTGCTGGCACATGCTACATGTCAGATTCTCTCTTTCACTCACTTACTCACTCACTCATTCTCACACTGTTCTCCCTTATCTGGCATTCCTTTTTGCTCTGGCTCCCAGCTGCAAACACAACTGGAACACTGATGGTTGCTTAGAACTCTCTGGACAGACAGGGTCATTGCAAAGGGAGGTGGGATGCAAAAGAATTAAAAAAAAATTCCCCTTCAGGAAAGGATTGGAGCTGACCTGCAGAGAGTGGGGAGAAAACTAAGGGATTAGCATATTCCTCTTTTCCATCAAAGATATTTTAGTCTTTAAACTAGTCAGCTAGATAGGAAACATAGGCATTTTCTCCTAAAATGTAGGAAGCAGAGAAGTGAGTGAAAAGTTAAATTAAGAATATCTCCATTTCTCTCCACCAGCAATTTCTCTCCATCAGCATCCAAGATGCTAGGATTGGAGCAACCATTAATAGTAGGAGTCACTTTGATTTAAGGGAAGAGTTCTTAGTCACTAAATATGATATTGTCCCTTCCTACCAATATATTTTATTATGCTAGGAAGCACTAAAGGTATTATTTTAAAAATTCTTCTCATTATGCTACTGAGCTCCTGAATTGCATGCCAGAGCTGAAGCTCCACAGTAAAATTTGAATCAGGAACAGGATGCATTAGACACCTCCATACACCACAAGTGAATTAGTAACCATTCCAAATTATCCCATTTTACTCTGTGTTAGAAACTGATGCCCAACCCTACAAGAAATATTTTGGAAAAGATCAGAGTATTAGCCACTCTGGGGTGTATAATTTGGTTAAGCCCGCAACAGACCATCTGAAATGAGCCATATTTCATTGCCTGTTAATGACCCAGGTTTCATATAAGCTTCACCTGTTCAGGTGGAAAGCAGGAAGATTTTGAGGACTTTAACATCTCAATTCTACAACTTGAAAATCCCTGCACTGGTTTCTATGAAATTTGGAGTTTCATCATCTCATAATTATCTAATGCTTTTTGCATATTCTTTTCCATTCCTAACACACCCACACTGTTACATTTTCTCCCTGATGAATAATGAGATAATGAAGCTCTAGGATTTCCTAGTAACATTCAGGAATTGGGAGCAAATTAGGATAAATTACCACTGGAGTCATCACCAAGTGAGCTGGGCTGCTTTCTGAACTACATATCCAATTGCTCTGTTGATTGGGCAGTTTTTGCATAGAATCTCTCTGTACTTTTTAGAAGAAGAGTGCAAAAATAGGGGGGAAGTATAAAAAGTTGTCTCCAAGCATTTCAAATGACAGGTAAAACTTCAGTCTAAGAAACTGGCCATGCCAAATTAGTTTTTGGAATACAGCAGTTGTATTTCTTTAGGAAATAAGGAAATGATAGACCCATAGTCAATTATTTATTCTATCTGTTACAGTTCCAATCTCAAAATATTGTAAGGAGGAAAATCTACAGGACAGTCTTTTTTTACTAAGACTTGAAACTTGGTTTACATCAAATTCTGTCACACCACAAAAAGGGTTTTAAACACTGGGTATTTCTGATGTGAATGTGTGCATGGGTATTGGTTATCTACTGCAGCTACGTTCATATTATTTTATTGTAATTACAAATTCCCAATATTAGGTGAGGAAGACACATTACCAATTAAGCAAGCTGACAACTGGCTACCAGATAATTTAAGGAAGTCGGGGAAGACTGGTTTTGCTTGACAACACTTTTTTTTCCTTTCTCCGCTTTTTTTTTTTTTTAACAAAATCTGTTTTCTTCCTGTTTTTCAGTCTACTTGCAAACTACTGGCACTGAAAATGGATTTGAGATAGCCTTTTAGAGACTGATGGCTGTTCAGATGCATGCAACAAGACTGAAATTAAGTTCAAAGAAATGCTGATTAATCTAAAGTACACTGATTACCTGAAGTGACACAGGTTCAAAGCCATATATGCCAGATTTCTTTTCCTTCCAGAACTATAATCAAATGATTTTAGTACAGATTGCTATCCAAAATGGTGAATACTTTGATCACACAATTTCTTGAAGATCAAAGATTGATATATGTTACAGTTAAATAGGCCTGAGCATGATGCAAAAATAGAATCTGTGCTCTTAACTCTGTTTTGTGTCCTATGATGTGTCATTTGAATGTGGTAATCTTCCTCACAATCCTTTTGACATGGCTTTTTTTCTGAATTTTAAAAACTGTTTAGAGTTAGGGTTTAATTCTTTGAACACTCATTGAGGGGGAGGGGAAAATAAGCCATTTGGTTTCCATTGTCCTTCAGAAGAACTATTTGCCCTCAGTAACATAATCAAATCTATATAGTACAATGGTTTTGTTGTCACTGCATAAATCCTGACTGGCTAATATAAATGGTTGATAATTTCTTACTTATTTCCCTTGATATATATTGTCTTTATGTATTCATTATTCTAGAAAATAAAAAAAAATAGCATCTAAGGTTAACAACAATGCTGACCCAAATATTTAATAAATAATATCCATATTAAAATGTATTTTGAGGAAAACCATTCTACTGCTATCTCTGATGCCCATGGGAAGGGATTAAAAAAATCAAGATTATTAAAATTTCACCTAGTTTGAACATATATATGATGTCTCATGGACATACAAAGGGACAGGATTTTGAACATGTTGTTGTAACTGCCATCTTGACTTTTTTCCACTCCATTGGCTACTGCAATAATGATGAACATATGACATCCGTGTCACAGGTGACACACCATGTCCTTTTTGGTGCTATGCCCAGCCTATGGTCCCTATGGAAGTTGCACAAAACGGTCCTGCACTCACGCAGCCCCTGAAGCCTCCAAAAAGCGTGCGAGAATGGTATATACTTTCTCACCTTTTTTGGAGACTGCAAGGCCATGCAAGAGATTATCCAAAATTTCTAGGCCTCGTGTGACCTGGAGCTGCCTTGGATATAGACATTTCAAAAAATATTTACAATTATACAAGTATTTATTTATTAAATAATAAATTTAAAGTCTACTAGATTAGTAAATAACTCGAGGCTGCTAATCCTTCAAATAAAAGAGAATATATGTAATATGTAAGTCCTTGGGTTCTTCGAGTATGACTGTATTTTCAACGTTTTCGGTTCACGTTGAAATACATCCCCGGGGGAAAGAATTTCCTGGTAGATGCATTGTCCTGAATGCCGCAGTGCAATAGTCGCCGGGAAGAGGTGGTACACACCAGGGGTGGGTTCTAACTTATCTCGCTGCCGGTTCGCTTCCTCCCATGCTTCGTGGCCGTGCTGCGTGGGCGCAGTGCAAAAAAATAACCCCCCCCCCAAAAGCCAAAAACAAGATGGCAACACATGCGCAGTGCCGGGAACTCGGCTTCTGCGCATGCGCAGAAGAAAAAAAACCCGGAAAATTAAATAAAAAATAAAAAAAAGATGGCGGTGTCTACGGACCGGCACTGACCGAACCAGATCTGTGACATCATCGTGACATCACCAGTGGGTCTGGCAAACCGGTCCGAATCGGGAGGAACCCACCTCTGGTACACACTATCATTCCCCCTGCACAGCAACAAGCTGCGCAGCTTTCAGCCTGGCCGCCTGTTGTAAGTTCCGACAACCTGACCTGTTGTTTGCAAACTGAACTCATAACGGACCCTTGGTTCTTAGAGCACTGAACCCTGCTCACCCACCGGGATGGGGTTGCATGGAAAGGTAACAAGCTGTATGTACCCCAATCCCTGAGACAGCACGTACTACAGAGGTGTCACGATGTAAAACAGGCCGGACAATTCGGATTCCTCAAAACCTTACATTTAGCCCAGAGGTGGGTTGCTCCTGGTTTGGACTGGATCTATAGAACCAGTAGCGGGAATTTCCCCCTGCTTGCCAAACCGGGAGCGATGGCCGGCTGGCCACGCCCACGAACCAGGTCTCTTGGTGGCGCCCTAGGCACCACCATTTTGTTTTTGGCTTCTGCACACGCGCAGAAGCTGTTTTTTGCTTATGCGCATGCGCAGAAGCTGGGTTTTCGGCATTGCGCATGCGTGCGCGTGGCCACGTGGTGCGGGAGGAAGTGAACCGGTGGCAAGGTAAGTTAGAACCCACCCCTGATTTAGCCAAACAACAGTTCTGGTGGCCTAGGATACCACATGATGTGGAGGATTACGTAAAAACCTGCCTGGTCTGCGCGACCACAAAACCCTGCATTGGGAAACCCCCTGGCCTCTTACAGTCCGTGGCCGATGCCACCCGGCCGTGGGAGGAGATAGCCATGGACTTCATTGTGGGTCCTGGGTCCATTCCCTATTGTGCAAGTGATTAACCCGGTAATGGTGGAGCTACAGTTACCCCAATTGCTGGGTAAGATTTACCCTATCTTTCACAGAAGTTTGCTGAAGCCGGTAAGGGAAGTCCACATCCGGCCATCCGCAGGTGCACCACCCGCTCCAATAGAGGTAGGGGGGAGACCTATTACGAAATTGAGGAAGTGCTGGATTCCCAGTTACATCGGGGCCGGGCACAGTACTTGGTTCACTGGAAATGTTACCCCCTCACAGACCCCGCTTGTGTAGCATGGAGAGATGTGCATGCAGACAGGCTGCTTACACGATTTCACAGAAAGCATCTCAACAAACCGGGTGGGGACGTACGGAACCAAATGTGATAATGCGATGACTCACTGCCTCTGCTTACTATTTTCCAGATGCGGCCCTAGTAGAGGGGAGCCGCCTGTCAAACCGCGAGACTCTGGCTTGACACAATAGGGCGGGCAGGAGCCTGGGTGATGAGGGGAAAATGCACCGGTGATGGGGGGTGTCAGAATGGCTGCAGCAGGACACAGGAGACCCGGCTCGTCTCAGCAGCTCCGTGGCAGCAGTGGCGGCTCCAGAGATCAGCTGCAAGGCACGGAGGCATCGCCAAGTGGAAGCCATACCAATCAGCTGTTCTGGAGCTCAGCTGCATGGAGGCGTGGCCCATGCTGGAGCTGCTGTGTTGGGCTGATCATCAGCTGGGCGTGACAGCCATTAGCCCGCTCATTAGCAGCGCGTGACAGTCATCACTGAGTCATCACTGAGAGAGCCTATTTAAGAGTGCTGGGAGGCGGACACTCCCAGCGCTGACTTTGCATCAACAGACTTTGCTTAACATAGACTTTGCGAACTGCTGTTTTGCTGCTGCTTGACCTCATTGTGTGCCAGAGTCTGGCCGAATAAACCCAGTTTGTATTCAAGTGTGTGGCGTTTTGTCTACTGGTGTTAGTCCGGAGCTTGGACCTTTGAGAGCTAATCCTCACCTTTCCTGGCAATAAATATAATCTAGAACATAGAATCATAGGGCTGGAAGGGACCTAAGAGGTTTTCTAGTCCAACCCCTGCACACGGCAGGAGACCTTATACCATCCCAGACAAATGGTTGTCCAGTCTATTTTTGAAAACCTCCAGTGGTGGAGCACCCACAATTCTAGGAAGCAAGCTATTCCATTGATTAATTGTTCTTACTGTCAGAAATTTTTTCCTTACTCCTAGGTTGGATCTCTTTTTAATAAGCCTCCATCCATTGCTTCTTGTCCTGCCTTCTGGTGCTTTGGAGAATAAGCCAATCCCTTAAAAATATTCAGTTTGACCATGGAAAAATTTCTAAGTTCTTCTCAGATCCATCCTTGGACCAACCCCTCTCTTCTGAGTCACCATCCTTCTGGAATTTAAGCTGGGAGGAGGTACCCTATGTTACCATTCTTTGAGTGACAAGTCTTAATTGTGAAGCTGATGTCACAAAGGGAGGGGGGAATCAACAACACTTTCCCCTGGTAGATGAATTCAATATTGTAAATTAAACTGAATGGATATGACAAGTGCAAGGATACACACATTAGCCATAAGATACTGTTCTAGTTCAGAGAATATTGTAAACAGTTGGTAGGTTTTGATGATTTTTCAGAAGACCCCTTGCATATTACAAATATTCTGATTTGATTTTAATTTAGTTTCTTTGTTGTTATTCAAACAGATTCCAAGTCATCCTACAACATCTGTTTTCTGATATCTCTTTCTGCTGATATCATCTATAACTCCCCCCCCCCTACATAATGATCATTATTTTGGATTATTATCAAAATGATCAAAGTTAATGAAGTGACTTAGAAGATCGGCAGCTTGAATCCAAACGCCTTCCCCAATGTGTATTTTCCACATTGTTGGCTACATGTATATAGCCAACTTTATATACCAGTAGTAGTTAGTTAACAACTATCAAAAAATAGGGAAGGCTAGCCTGGAATCAGATAGGTTATCTTGGTAAAAAAGAGAGAGAGAGAGAGAGAGAGAAATGGCAGGTATTAAAAATGGCAGTTATCAAATTCAGGTAGTTTTTGAGGGAAACATTAGAACTTCTATTTTGATATACTTCAAATGATATTTGTTGCTGCCAGTAAGACTTTTCTTTATTTTTCTTCTTGGTTTTGTTCTAGAGTATCCAGGGACATAAGTCCCTCTGGGTCTCAAGGCAAACCTTTCTGATGGACCCCAAATAGTATAAGAGCTCAGGTACCAAACTGAATTGAGGTTGTAATAACTGAGGGAGCTGGGAGAAAGGGAGGATGAGAATCACACAATTACTACTTCCTTGAGGAAGCTGCAGATCTGAGCCCTCTGAAGGGCCAAAGAAAAAACAGAAAAAGCAGCAAGCACTGGGGAAGCATCCAGGGCCTATGAGAGCTTACTCTAGTGTCTTTTAATCACATCTGCAACTGATTTAGGAGGAAGAGCTGAGTCCGATAGCTGTGATGATGATATTGCAATAGCACTAGCACTAGCACTTAGACTTATATACCACTTCACAGTGCTATGCAGCCCTCTCTAAGTGGTTTACAGACTCAGTACATTGCCCCAACAATCTGGGTCCTCATTTTACCCACCTTGGAAGGATGGAAGTGTCAAAACTGACTCAGATCCATCGTTGCCTGAACCTGATTCAGGCTCGTGTTTTACCAAACAGAAACTGGAGGAGGGTGAATTTCTAGGGATGTGGGGAGGCTATGGAATGTATGTGTGCCTGCTGTTGCCGGTGAGACATTATCCCCCAAGGTCAAGTTATAAGATATGTTGAGTGGCGCAGAACTGCTTTCCCCCAACAAAAGAACTGAACTCAGTTGGTGAAACTATGAACTGTGGGTGGCCCAGAGGGGTAAAAGGGGTTTTACCTATGGAAGTTTTCGCTGGAAAATCACATAGCTGACTTTGCTTCTGCTGTGCCTAGATGGATCTTTCAATAAAGCTTTGCTCTTGGTAGATCTAAAGAGCCGAGAGTTTCTTTTGTTGAATGGGCCAAATGGGGTGGTTGACAGGAAAGCTGAGTCAACCTTGAGCCAGTCAGAATCGAACTGCTGGCAGTTGGCAGAATTAGCCCGCAATACTGCATTCTAACCACTGTGCCACCACGACTCTTTCTTGCAATTAAGGCAATAACTGCATCAGAAATGGCAACAGAAGATGAGGTGATGTAGTATCACTTGCAATATTTCATCCTTCCCTTCACTCCAGTCCTCTGTTACATCTCCTATTTGGGCTCCACACCTCCAGATTTCTTAAAGGCATAGTGGGAACAGGTGCAAAGATATAAGTACTCCCTGTGCTTGAAGTTTTCAACCTGACCTTCTCAGTTGCCTTTCTTATTTAGCCGTGTTCCAATATTTGAGAAGCTTCTACAAAGTTGAGAGGGTCAAACTATTTTCCAAAGCACTAGAAGGCAAGACAAGAAACAATGGATGGAAACTAACCAAGGAGAGAAGCAACCTAGAACTAAGGAGAAATTTCCTAACAGTGAGAGCAATTAACCAATGGAATGGCTTGCTTTCAGAAATTGTGGATGCTCCATCACTGGGAGCTTTCAAAAAGCAACTGGATAGCCATATGTCAGAAAAGGTATAGGGTCTCCAGCTGCAGCAGGGGTTTGGACTAGAGGACCTCCAAAGTCCTTTCTAATTCTGTTATTCTATGTTCTTTTTTTTCCCACATCTCTGGGAATATTACCAGCAAACGTACCAGTGGAGAACATCTAAATGTTGTAGTTCTCTAGATGTTCTGGATTCCAGCTCTCATTTTTCCTCACTGTGACAACCAGAACTGATGAGAGTTGATCTGACAACATTTAGAGGTCTATAGGTTTAGATTAACACACACACAAAAGTCCTGTCTAATATTAAGATTGCTAACTTGGACAATAAATCTACAAGAGGTTCTTCTGCAGATGTGTATACTTGCAGAGACCTATTTATTGGACCTTTTTCACTCTCTGTGTTGGCCCATTCTAGAGATCTAATTAGTTTTCACTCACGTACTAGTTTAGTCTTTCAATGTACGGTAACTTTTTATTGTAGAGCCAATACTTCTTAAGAGTCATCCTTTATTATGCTGTTTTATTGCATTTTATTTAATTTGTTTCAATATGGATATTAATTTCAGTTTTTTACCTCTTGAGCATCAGTTTTTGTTGGAAGACATCACCATCATCATCTTTAGCAACAGCAATGGCACTTAGACTTTTATACAGCTTCATAATGCTTTACAGCCCTCTCTAAGCCGTTTACCGAGTCAGCATATTGCCCCCAACAATCTGGATCCTCATTTTACCCACCTCGAAAGGAGGGAAGGCTGAGTCAACCTTGAGCCTGGTGAGATTCGAACTGCCAAATTGCAGTCAGTCAGCAGAAGTAGTACTGCAGTACTGCATTCTAACCACTGTGCCACCACGGCTCAATTTAGGCTGTAAATTGGTTCTCATAGGAGTTAAGGCTCCTGTCACTAGAAGAGGAAAAAAGGAATATGAGAAGGATAACTCTGCAAGGATGCATAGCAAATGTGGTATCGGGTGTAGGATTCTTAGTACACTGTGCTCTGCCTTGCTGGTTTAATAGGAAAACATTCTATTATATCTGTCAGCCTCTACAGTTTATGGTTCAGTGAGATGTGATGATGGCAAGCCAATTTGTTTAAACCCAATCCTGTATGAAATTGGGAATGAAGCCATTTTTAAGAATAAAAAGAAAAATAGATAAAGGACCTGAAGTGTACTATCATCTCCCATGGCTCAACAGTCTGTATTTTGTTGTCAAAATAGCATTTGTACCTAATTTGACTTTCATTCCAGAAATATGCTCAGTAGTAAGAAAAATGCATGGAGAAATAACTATTGGAGGGATAGATTCTGCTCCCTTCTCAACACATCCTTTTGCTATTAAAATACTACCATTATTTTTTTTTTGTCTGCACTTGATGATCTGTAGCTGAACTTAATTGCTCTTGCAATGAATGTCTGCTTATTTTTTTTCTCTCTGAGAATTTCATAGGCAAATTAAAGATTTCCTGTTAAAAACTTAACCAGCTAGAGTACACACTGATTCTAATTTTACTATTCTTTGGATACGTTTTTGCTTTTCTTTGGGCTTGAGTGAGTTTTGGTGGCTATTGCTGGCTCATGAATTTTGTTTTATGCTCTGATGTGGCGCCAAGATTATTGACTTTGTTGTGTGGCTTAAAACCTTTAGCTGCCAAAAGAACAAATAATTTTTACATTCAAATAATTTGGGCAGCGCAAAGCATTTGAAAAGCACTTAGAGAAGTGATTGGTGAGTGAAATATCCATTCTTCAAATGCTGAGGCAATTGCATTCTCCTAAAAATTTGATGGGGCTTCTTTGAGGATTTTCTCAGATTCCGTTTGCATGCCAACCAGTTTTTTTCTTTTCTTTTTCAATAGAAATTTCTACAGAAATGTTCTATGTGCATCTGAAAGTCTTCAGGGAAAGAGCTGTTTCTACACATTATGAAAGCACTCAGGGAGCTACAGTGAACTTTTTAAAGGACAAAATCCCTTAGCATTTCAAGGAGGGATGCCAACCTGAAACTGAAATTATGTAAGAGAAAGGAAGAATTATGGATGGTTAGAGTTAGCACAAGGAAGACGGGGTAAATTCTTGCCCCAGCCCAACAACACAACTGTTCCCAGGCTGCTATATCCAATCATTGTTAAAAATCAATGTCACCGGAATCAGGAATTTTCTTCGCCAGGCACCAGACATGGTCGGTTTTTTTAAAAAAGCAACAAACACCATTTTCAAGCATGAAATACCACCCCAAATCTGAATGGAATTGTTTCTGGTTGCTGTTTATAAAAATCAACCATATTTGATGCGAGGCGAAGAAAATTCTTGATGTCAGGGTCAAGGACATTGGGGGGGGGCAGGACGCCATTTTTTTTTACCAAAATTCTAAAATGGATGCCTAGACGAGAGTCTGGGTTTAATTTGATGCTAAAAAAATGGTGCTGGTTGCACTTTCTAACAATCTACCATATTTGGTACCTGGCAAAGAAAATCCTTGATCCTGGGGTCAGGGATGTGGTGGCTGGGAGGCCATTTTTTTTTCCAACCCAAATGCTAAAACAAACAATGGGATGAGATTCAGGTTGAAATTTCATAGTTAAAAATGGTGATGCTTGCTGTTTTTAAAATTCAACTATATTTGGTCCCCGGCAAAGAAAATGCCGGAGTCAGGGACTCAGAGGACTAGGAGGCCAAATTTTTTTTCAATCCAAATGCTAAAACAGGCACTGGGACATGATTCAGGGTGAAATTTCATGTTTAAAAATGGTACTGCTTGTTGTTTTTAAAAATCAAAGGTATTTGGTTCCTGGTGAAGAAAATTCCTAATGCAATGCAGGGATTCTGGAGGCCGATTTTTTTTTTATTCCCCCCCCCCCCAAATTGTAAAACAGACACCTGGATGAGATTCTAGATTGAATTTGATGCTTTAAAATGGTGCTAGTTTCTGTTTTCAAAAATCAACCATGTCTGGTTCCTGGCAAAGAAAATTCCTGATACCAGGGTCAGGGATGTTGGGAACCAGAAGACCAATTTTTTTTTCAACCAAAATGCTAAAATGGACACCGGGATCAGATTCAGAGTGTAATTTCATACATAAAAATGGTGCTACTTGTTTTGTTTTTTTTAAATTGAACATATTTGATCCTTGTCGAAAAAAATTCCTGATTCCAGGGAGAGGGATTGCGGGAGGCTGGGAGGCCAAGAGGCCAATTTTTTTTCACCCAAATGTTAAAATAGATGATGAGATGAGATTCTGGGTTGAATTTGATGCTTAAAAATGGTACTGGTTGCTGTTTTTAAAAATTGTGTCTGGTGAAAAGCATTCCTGATGTTGGGGTCAGGGACGTGGGGGGCTGGGAGGCCAAAAAAAATTTCAACCCAAATGCTAAAATGGACACCGGGACCAGAGTCTGAGTGGAGTTTCATACTTAAAACTAGTGCCAAAAAAAAATTCAACCCAAATGCTAAAATGGACACCGGGACCAGAGTCTGAGTAGAGTTTCATACTTAAAACTAGTGCTGGTTTTTTAAAAATTGATCATATTTAGTTCCTGGCAAATAAAATTCCTGATGCCGGGGTCAGGGACACAGGGGGTCCAGAGGCCAAATTTTTTCCCCACCCAAATGCTAAAATGGATGCCAGAACCAGATTTGGGTGGAATTTCATACTTTAAAATGGTGCTGCTTACTTTTTTGAAAAATCAAACATATTTGGTCCCTGGTGAAGAAAATTCCTAATTCCAGGGATATGTGAGGCTGGGTGGCCAAAAAATTTTTCAACCCAAAAGCTAAAATGGATGCTGGGACCATATTCGGGGTGGGATTTCATATGGAAAACTGGTGCTGGTTGTTATTTTTAAAAATCGATCATATTTGCTTCCTGGTGAAGAAAATTCCTGAATCCGGGCTCAGGGACCTGGGAGATTGGGAGGCCAATTTTTTTTACAACCAAAATGCTAAAACAGACCCCGGGGCAAGCAACCCAAATGCTAAAAGTTAAGCTGGGATTCGAGGTTGAATTTCATGCTAGAAAATGGTGTTGGTTGCTGTTTTTAAAAATTGACTATATCTGGTGTCAGGAGAATGAAATTTGTGATGCCGGGGTCAGTGTCGTTTGGGGCTGGAAGGTCAAAATTTGGGGGGATATTCAGTTTTGATGTTGATGTTCCTGAATATTTAACTTTAAAACAGGAGACAAAAATTCTACCTTAAAACAGGGGATAAAATGTTGTTTTGGAAGCTGTGGTTAGAATCTGAAATTTAAATCAATTTCTTCATAATGATTACAAGTAGTCCTTCACATATGACCATAATTGAGCCCAGAATTACAATCATTAAGTTATTACAGCGGTAAGTCGAGACACGTGACCAAATCTCATTTTTCAAATTTTTGTGGCTGTAGTTAAATGAGCACTGTGGTCATTAAGCAAATCAATTTTCTTCAATGGGTGTTTTTTGCAAGAAAGTGGAAGTAAATGCCAGAAATGGGGGGGGGAGTCATACATTGCAGTCATATCACCATGGAATTCTGCAAAATGCCATAAACGTGAGCAGGTTGCAAAGTGCCCAAAATACAATCACGTTACTCCAGATGGGTGCAACTATCATCATTTTGAAAATGGATCATTAATAGTCTTGGGGGGGAGGAGGTCTGAGTAACTTCATATAGTCATTAACTGAACAGTCATAAACTGGTGACTATATATTCAAGATTTTTCTAGACTTCAAATGAAATAAGACGAGTAGAGTAGAGTAGAGTAGAGTAGAGTAGAGTAGAGTAGAGTAGAGTAGAATAGAATAGAATAGAATAGAATAGAATAGAATAGAATAGGAGTAGAGTAGAGTAGAGTAGAGTAGAGTAGAGTAGAGTAGAATAGCAATAGCAATAGCAATAGCAATAGCAATAGCAATAGCAATAGCACTTAGACTTATATACTGCTTCATAGTGCTTTTACAGCCCTTTCTAAGCGGTTTACAGAGTCAGCATATTGCCCCCAACAATGGATCCTCATTTTACCCACCTCAGAAGGATGGAAGGCTGAGTCAACCTTGAGCCGGTGAGATTTGAACTGCCGAACTGCAGCTAGCAGTCAGCTGAAGTAGCCTGCAGTGCTGCACTCTAACCACTGCACCACCTCGGCTCATAGAGTAGAATAGAATAGAATAGAATAGAATAGAATAGAATAGAATAGAATAGAATAGAATAGAATAGAATAGAATAGAATAGAATAGAATAGAATTATTTATTGGCCAAGCGTGATCGGACACACAAGGAATTTTTCCCCAGTGCATAAGCTCACAGTGTGCATATAAACAGCAAGTAATAGGTCAGAGGTCATAAATCATAGTTTAGTATCCCTAATTCACAACAGTGGCAATATAATCAACTCAAGCATGATTTAACTTCTCAGTAAACATTAGGTTCTTTGGCTGTGTTAGAGAAATCGAAGTAATGAATATAGTTGATGGAGTAAATTTTTTGAAATTAAGTCTAAATCCTTTCTGTATCCTTAACAACATTTTAAAAGTAAATGTTACCAATTAACTTTGATAAATGGTTCATGGATTAAAGAACTGGAACACCCAATAATGGAATATGAAAGTTGCAGGTCTTAAATAATGCTAAATTAGCTTCAATAGATTTAAAATTAAAGCTGATGCATCAAAAGATCTTATTTTGAGTATACTGGATACCCCAAAGAATATATTTGAAAGCATGGAAATCAAATTTTCTCTGTTGGTGATGTAAAAATGTGGGTGTCATTGACTCATATGATTTGTTCTTGTGAATCATTGACGTTCTTTGAGGATAATATTGTAATATATAAAAATTAGTTTACAGGGAAACTTTTTAGTCTTAAAGGTGCCAATATCATGTTAAATTATGTATCCAAACTTTAGAAATGTGCTATTTTTGAAATCTATCAGGCTTGGGATGCTCCTAGGATAATTATTTTGAGAAATTGAAAAAGTAGTACTATTTCTAACTTTTCAAGAGATGTATGGATTAATCATTTCTGAAATGCAATTTTATCTATTGTTTAAAAAAAACCCAACCCTCAGTGTGTTTTCTCTGTGTTGTAGGGGGGTATTAATGGCTTGGTATGGCTGTTGTTCTGCTGGCATGAGCAGCATTGGAATGAGGGAAAGGAGAAAATAAGTTCACTTATTTGTCATGAGGCCTGATGAGCTGACCTGTCAGAGCCCCAAAACCAAAAAAGGGACACAGAGTTACTGCTAAGCAGTTTCTTTTATTTTCCTCATCTATAGGCAGAAACCTTGCCAAACTAAAGCAATTTTATATATTAATTTGTATCCCACCTTTATTATTTCTACAAATAACTCAAGGCGATGAACATATCTAACACACCTTTCACCTCCTACTGGTATTTCCCACAACAACAAACCTGTGAGGTGAGTTGTGCTGAGAGAAACTGACTGGCCCAAAGTCACCCAGGCTGACTTTCATGGCTAAGGTGGAACTAGAACTCATGGTCTCCCACTTTCTGGTGGGTGCCTTAACCCACTAAACCAAACTGGCTCTCTTGCATCATTAAAGATACACTCTGAGAACTTCTAGGAAAAAGCTATCTTGACCTTCTTCCTCCTAACCAAACTATCTAAATTTTGCTGTCTCCTGGTCCTCTGGAATGCAACCCCTCCTCATGGGAATCCAGATTACATTCAGCCACCAGGGCTGTTGTGGTGATATTTTAAGGCAGCTATCCCATCGGTCAACTTGGTCCTGGTCCATAGATGTTGGGGATTATGGTCCTGGAAGGGCATCCAGTTCCTCATTTGGTATGGGACAGCCATGACTTCACCTAGATTCCCAGTGGGGAAAAAGGAGGCTCTGATCTTCCCAGATGTTCTTCCTCCAGTGAAGAGGCAGTAGGGGTTCAGTTGAGCCATTCTAGGAGGAGGTCAAGCCATGCTGATCACATTACACTAGTAAATTCCAGTCCCTTCCTCCCTCCCTCCCCCCTCCCTCCTCCCCCTCTCTCTCACCCAGAAATGGGGGAGGGAAATGGAGAAAAACAGGGAGGAAGTAAAAGAGGAGGAAACCTGACACTGAGTAAATGCAGGTACTGTGTTGCATATACAGTACCAGAGGTGGGTTCCTGCCAGTTCGGACTGGTAGCGGGAATTTACCCCTGCTCGCCGAACCGGCAGTGATGGCCGGCTAGACATGCCCCCGAACCGGCTCTTTCGGCAGCGCCATAGGTGCCGCCATCTTGTTTTTTGCTTCTGCGCATGCGCAGAAGCTGTTTTTGCTTCTGCGCATGCACAGAAGCTGGGTTTTTAGCACGGTGCATGGGTGCGCCCGTGTGGTGCATGAGGAAGCGAACCGGCAGTGAGGTAAGCCAGAACCCACCCCTGGCATATACCTGTTGCAAATAATATTACTGTATATAGTGAAAAAATAAATAAAAACACCCACTGTCTTGTTTTTCTATGTCTAATGCCACCCTTGCAAAGCAATACACCTCCAGTTCAAAAAAACCTCTATTACAGAATGACACTGTGCAGTAGATTAGATTAATCTTTATTTTAAATGTGGGTTTGGTCACTTTTAACCTCTGGCAACTGTCTGAACAAGTTCCTAGAGTTTCTGTGGCAAAATTTTGGAAAGTGGCTTCCTAGGCCTGAGAGAGAGGAATGGCTGCTCCAAAGTCACCCAGATGGCTTTGAGTTTCAGGCAGGACTAGAATTCACGGTCTCCTGGTTTCTAGCTTGATCCCTTCACCACTACAATACATTACACTACACTGCCTGTTTTCTTTCCTTTCCATCAGACAATTAATCATTATTATTTCTTTCCTATGATAGATTTGAAATCTGTTCCTTTGTTGTTGTTTGCTGTTTGTTTTGTTTTTTGGAAATTTTTATGTATTTTTCTTCCACTGGTATGTTTGTGTGGGTGTGCATGTGTGTGGTGTATTTTGTTTAAAAAAACATTAATTTCAGTAAAACCTCTTAAAAAATAAGTAATATTTTAACTTTTTTAAAAAAACCCTCTTTGTACTGCTCCAAGGAGAAAAGCAGCGTCTTATCGACGATCGTATTTTATTTTCTAAAACCACCATGAAATTATACCTGGTTTTTTTGTTATCTAGAGCAATGTTTTCTTTTCAAAAACTCCTTCAGGGCTTGTTTAATTGGTTGGTTTTTGAACTTAGCAAAAATTGTCAATTGCAGCAAATGACAAGGTCTGAACACTGGTAAGCAGTTAGCTGTCATTCATCATACATACTTATGTTTTTGGTTAGGCCACTGCTAATGTCTTGTTTAATTCTATCCCTTTAGGGCTTAAGAGAGAAGTGGTGCATTAAACAAATCATATTCCTATTTCTAATTCTGATCTGTTGGTAACTCTCCTCAGAAAGGAATCTTTACCTCAGTCTTCATTAATAAGTTCAAAAGAAATTGACTACTGCACATATAAGGTGTTCTGAAACCCAACAATGAATCTGGATTTCCATCTACACATTTCATACACAATCTTCCTTCATGCTTCCTTTGGGTGAAAAAGATATAAGAAACAGAGGCCCTGGGCTATGATTTACTGAGTGGCATTTATTGGACTATATAGTGTACAAGAGTCAATAAGCCATTGTGTTATTAATCTCTTCTTTGACTTTAAATCAAAACAGTCTTTATATTTCTGAGGTATTTAGGGATACAGGTTTGTTGGAATCAAAACTCATGCATTATATTTTTTTTCAGCACAGTGAGAAATGTCAAACATTTGATCCACCAAATACTCTAAAGATCTGGACTGGACACAATGTGTTTCAGCCAAAATATGTTTTGCAATTTTTCAAGCATTTTCTTTCAAAGTGAAAGAGGCTTCTATTTTCTATGTAATTCTCAGGGTGTTAAGAGGATTTATATTGAATATCTCCTTATTGTACATTTAAGCTTAGTTTACTATTGGAGGGGATAGAGAAAACTACTGATTCTTTTGCTGTCTGATATATTTCGTTCTACCATTTTGAGGTCTCTCTGTCTGTCTATACTTCCCAGTGTGTCTGAAAAAGCCCAATGTGTCAAATTTTAGGATATTATTGAAACATAAGAAACCAGGGAGGCTACAGACTGATCAATAATTCACTATCACTCACATGCATATCCCTTGGTCAATCTGTAAATAAATAGGCACAGGGACTCCATAATTCCTTCCCTGAATTTCACTTGTTTTCTTGCAGTCATATATACTTATGGACTGTATGCCCTTTAGGAGTAAGCAACATAATGCAAAATGCAGAAAAGGAGTAACCAACAGTACATCAAAGACATTAAAGACATGAGAAACATAAAGCAAAGGAAATATATTTAAAGCCAGTTTACAACAGTACCATTCATTATGCGTTTCCATACCTCAATTCCTTGCAAACCAACCAAGCTTCCTTCCATCAGGTCAATAACCTGGTTTATATACTGCCTTTTGTTCTTTAAACTTCTAACTTCTCTTTTTCTAAACACAGCCAGCCAGAACTATCTTGGTCTTCTCTTTCCATTTGACATATTCATTCTTCCTCTATATTGTTATGAGACTTCTTCCTCATTCATTCCTTTTGTATGAACAAACCACTTCTATATTGGCCATTCTTTTTATGTTCAATCCATGTTCATTCAGCACCCATTTAAAGGCAGTCCTTGACTTACAACAGTAATTGGAACCAGAATGTCTGTCTCTAAGCAATGCAGCCATACAAATAGTCTATTTAGAATTTCTTATGACCTTGGTCCTCTTCTCTAAATCTCTCAATCTTTCCTATGAACAATCAAATCAAATATAGTTTTAGTTTTATGTCATTCCATTGATATTTCTATGTGTGAATAAAGTTATGCTAAAGCCACATATCTGAAACAGACATTTTTCTAAGCAGATATTCACCAGTGAGTCACCATTCTCATTTATCCATGGGTCTCCAAATGGCCGTTCCCATACTGTCCTTTTTTTTTCATATTCTTTCACAAAATATGTTTGTCATCCTGAACTGAATTCATTCTGTTTGTCCTAAAGCATAAACGTATCACCAGTCAATGAATTGTAAAGTACAGCTATCATCAATCTGTGTATTCCTATTTTCATATGCACCCAAAACAACCTAAATAACATCAATACATATTTTCTGACATTCATTTTAGCAATTGCAGGAACTCCATAATTCACTCCCAGAATTTCACTTATTTTTTCTTGTGTGCATACTATATATACTTACAAACTCATCATTCTATGCCTTTTGGGAGAAAGCAACTCCCATCATGCAAAGTGCAGAGAGAAAGTAAGCAACAGTAGATCAAAGAAATGAAAGACATGAGAAACATATTCCCTTGATGCATTAATCAACTTCACTCCTCAAGGTTGGATTACTTTTATTCAGATCTATTATGTCTTCCATTTATTCTTAGTTTCATATAGACAAACACATAACATGTATACTTTTTTGTAATTCATTCATTCATTCATTCACTCACTCACTCACTCACTCACTCACTCATGGTCTTTATCCATTATTCCTCCTATATTCCTGAGCTTGGAAGTCAGATAATTAGTTGAGGATTATGTGGTTATTTATGGTGGATGGGTTTATACTTCAGGGATCTATCATTTGTTTGTTTTGTATCATTTTGATGTTATTTTGGTTAGTGTTTGTACATGTTGTTGGCTAATAAATTAGACAAACATTCAACATCATAATCTTTCAGATCCATCTTGGCAATATCTATGGTTCCACAGATATTGACCATAATTTTACTCAAGTGAGCTTCCTCATAATGCTTAGATTCAGCAAGAGTAATTTAGATTACCAGAACCATGAACATATAGCATTCTGTATTATAGATAAGGACAATACTGATCAGTTGCGGCATATTTTGGCTAGTGTACCACAAAAGCAACTGAAGTTCAGTTGTCTCCCAAGGATACTCACACTATGCAAATGGATTCTGTGATATAGAGATTATCTTGCAAACTAACATGCTATTGTTCACATCCCACCAACTATATTATATCATATACAGATCTTTACGGATTCAGTTACATACATTTTGACTTTTATGCAGTTATACTATTATAAAACTAAACATCTCCTGTTTGTCCCTCAATTTGTGTTTAATGTAGTACATGTACCCATTTTTTTTATGTTTGACAACTTTTGTTTGAATTCTCTTCTTGTCATGCAAAATGTCATTGTAGCTTACAATTACAAAGAACCCTTGATTATAAAAGTAAAATAATAAGAAAGAATGGGGGGTGGGAAAGGCAGCACACATGAAGAGACAGCCTGTGGTGAATTTATAATGCATTTAAAGTGTGAAGCTGTCCATTTAACCCTTAACAATATTCATTTTCTTCACAGTGTGCAAGCCTTGTCAGTGGTTTGAAAAGCTATGAATTTAAATTACCTTAAGCAGTCTGAGAAATGAATAATTTGATAGGTATATCTGGCAGATAGTTGGATAATCACCCACCTTCCTTACCTCGTTTTGCCCCTGGGAATTGACTTTAGGAGGTGCTCACCAAAATCAAGTTTGCAAATAAGGTCAGTGAAGAGAAGAAAAAGTGAGAGGGAGGGATAAGGACTTCCCTTCCCTCTTGATGGTATGTGTTAATATTTCCAGACATCACTTTTTTTTACTATATTTAGAAAACCCAGCACTGATTTCCTCCTTTGTATAGTAATGTTGACAAACTATTGCAGACAACTAGCAAAATTCTTCCCGGTCTTCACCAAAAGCTTACTAGTGTCATTATGATAGTGTCACTAGGTCTTCTACACTTTGCTAGTCACTTCTTATTGCTGTGTTATACTTAAAGCTGATTTCATCATGCCTTTTACCCAGGGGTGGGTTCTAACTTACCTCGCTGCCGGTTCGCTTCCTCCCACGCCGCATGGGCGCACGCGCGTATGCACAGTACAAAAAAAAAACAAAAAAAGTTTTTTAAAAAGCCGAAAACAAGATGGTGACACATGCGCAGTGCCGGAAACTTGGCTTCTGCGCATGCGCAGAAGAAGAAAAAATTAAAAAAAATTAAAAAAATAAAATAAAAAATAAAAATAAAAAAAGATGGCAGCGCCCACAGACCGGCACCGGCCAAACCGGATCCATGATGTTATCGTGATGTCACCAGCGGGTCGCTACCAGTTCGGGTGAACCGGTCCAAACAGGGAGGAACCCACCTCTGCTTTAACCTCACAATTTCTTCATGACTGACAAATGGAAGAGAGTTGGTAAGATGACTTCAGTGACTTTTGAATCCAAGACAATTCCTTGCCTTAGACAATATCCAAGCAGTGAATTTTATTTGTTGGTTGGATTTTCATCCCACCTTTATTGGTATCTCAAGGCAGCAAACATACCTAATACTCCCTCTTCCTATTTTCTCCACAACAACAATCCTGTGTGATGTGTGTGGCCTGAAAAAGAATGACTGGCCCAAAGTCACTCAGCTGACTTTCATGCCTAAGGCAGGATTAGAACTTACTGTCTCCTGGTTTCTAAAATCCTGCATTTATTTTCTATCATTTCTCAATCATTTCAATTGGCTTCCAAGTTATTTTCTAGATTAGAGATTCTACCTTGCATGGAGAGAACTGGCCTACTTAGGATAAAACTGGACATTGGTGAACTGAAGATGTTTCTGGAATGAGAAACAAAATGTTTTCAAAGGAAAAAAACCAAGAAAGTCCAGTTGCCTTTTGGGGATAAAAGCACCTTTGGGACACTTGTAAAATTCTTTGGAAGTGCTTTGGTTAAAGCACAGTCCCTCTTTCCTATTTCATTAAAGCTACTGGTTTGTTTTTCCCATTTCCACGTGAGCCTGAACAAAAGTTGTGGCAGCTTTAAGAGTCACATTAAAGAGTGAGATCCTTCAAACAGTAGCACGTTTTCAGGTTCACAAGAAAAATTGGAAAAAATGTATGTGTTGTAAGGTTGTGATGGCATAAAAGCCAAAGTATTTCTTCCAAATAGTTTTCCAAGGCTGCATGGCTTTCTTAACTAAATTTGAAATATTGGCTGGATTGTTGGTAGTGTAGCTCACAGAAACAATCATATAGGCAAACTTCTATAAATTCCTGGGAAATTTAGCATTAGTAAGAGATACTTTAACATCCAAAAACCCAACTGCCAATGGGACAAAAAAAAAATTGGTTGTAATGTTGAAATGGATCAGTGGAAGAGAAGGTCTCTTCTCTTCTCTTGTATGGTTAAAAGGTCTGAAATTCACATTTTCTTACCATTGAAAATAAAACTTTTAAAAAATGGTCTGCTGTTGGTATATGACACCAGAGAAATTGTCTAAGATGTATTAAAGTATTTCTAATCACTGTTGGAAATGTGAAAAGATGAAGGGACATTTTATCATGAAAAAGTGAAAAGAGACTGGATACAAATACAGAAGATGATGCAGAGACTTTTAAAAATTAACTTTCAGATGAAACAGGAACTTTTCTTATTAAGACTTATGGACACTTAACTAGAAAAGGTAACTGCAGCAAGGCTATTATATGCACGAAGATGGAAGGCTACTGAAACACCAATAATGAAGGGATGGATTGTGAAGATGGCTGAGCTTGCAGAAATGGCTAAACTGATTTGTTTGACCAAGGCGGGAACTATAATTACTTTTATAAAAGACTGGAAACCCTTTATAGCCTTTTTGCTGAAAATGGATAAAAATAAACTGCTGATTTCAGGATTTATTCCTTTAAAGGTTTGTATATGAGAAGAAGGGAAGTATGATATGCAATATGGCAGGATGGAGATGGCAATTACTGTTTGTAACAGCTGCAAAGAGGATTGGAAGTAGCTTCTTTGGATACCTTCTTTCTTCCTACTTTTTCTTTTAACCTTTTATAACGTTTTTTTTTATTTCTTCTTCTATGTTTCTGTCATTTTAAAAAAATCTTTGTAAAATCTTCTTCTGATAAAAATTATTTAAAAAAAACCCAAAATCCATATTTGGAGATGGGAAAAAGGCTTGAGTGTGAAAGATGAAGAGTGACCGCTCAGATAGTAGCAAAATACTTTACTTGTTCTGAAGGCCCTTCCTTAGTTATAAATCAGAGCTGGCTTAATTTCTCTTGCCAAGCATTTGCAGCTGTCTTTGAGAACAACGTTTGTGGAGCTTCTCAGTCATCCAGGTCATGGTTGTCCCAAAGGTGCTTTTTCAAGTGGCAACTTGACTTTCCAGTTTTTCTTTGAAGATGTTTCACTTCTCATCCAAGAAGCTTCTTCAGCTCTGACTGGATGGTGGCGAATGGAAGGATTTATACTCCTTGCAAACAGCTGGTCATTTGCATTCTTTTAGCAAGTTGTTAAGGCCACCTAGAGGTTTATCTGTGTCATCAGAGTCACCTGAGTAGTGCAAATGGGTGTGGAGCCAACTGTTGAAAGGACTGTGTTATAGACTGGGGATAGATGATGCCGTATCCCTCCCCCTCTGTTGAGAGAGGGCTGTTCAGTTTTGACATAGATGGCCTCTTTGACCCTTTTCAAACCAGCAGTCCTCTCTGTCCAAAATGTGGACTTTGCTGTCTTCAAAAGAGTGATCTTTGTCTTTTAAATGAGATGGACTGCTGAATCTAGTCCTGATGGGTTTGTTCTCCTATGCTGTGCCATGCGTCTATGAAGTGGTTGTTTTGTTTCCCCAATATACAGATCTGCACATGGCTCACTGCATTGTACTGTATATACCACGTTGCTCAGTTTGTGTCTGGGTGTTTTATCCTTGGGGTGGACAAGCTTCTGCCTTAGTATATTTTTGGGTTTGAAGTGTGCACATATGTTGTACAGGCTGAAGATCCTCCTGAGCTTTTCTGATCTTCCTGCAATGTATGGAATGACAATGTTGCTTCATTTATTGTTTTCTTTGTTGTCCATCATCTATCTCCAATCTACAACACAGCTCTTTCAATAGTTCCAAGAAGGTTCCACACCCATTTGCACTATTCAGGTGACTCTGATGACACAAATAAACCTCCAGGTGGCCTTAACAACTCGCTCAAAGAATGCAAATGACCAGCTGTCTGCAAGGAGTATAAATCCTTCCATTCCCCACCATCCAGTCAGAGCTGAAGAAGCTTCTTGGATGAGAAGCAAGATGTCTTCAAAGAAAAAACCAGAAAGTCCAGTTGCCTCTTGAAAAAGCACCTTTGGGACTTTGAGAGCAAGGTAATATGATGATGAAGTGTCATTTGGGATAAGATGGTTGATTCCATTAGCCCTTAGGATTTCCATTTGTTATCCTGAGGACTGACCAACTAACTAATTAACAAAGGCCTGGATACATTGTGAGAAGAAAAAAGTACCTGGTCAGCACTCAGCTGGTTGACTCAATTCAGCTTGATGGATCAGCACAAGATATATTCAGTTTGATAGATATTGATGCTGAACTATTCAACCAAGGATGGATGAATCAGAGGGAGCTATTTTCTCAAGAGTCAAAATAGCTCAGTTTTTCAGAGCTGTTCATCTAGCTTTCAAAAAGGGAAGCTTTTCTTTACATTTCTCTCTGAGTCATCGTTCTTTCTGACCCAACTAGAAGACAGATAGTAATGTAGCGATGCTACATTATGAGTGACTAAATAAGTCAAGTATTCTTAGTAGAATTACTAATGCAGCTAAATAGGCACTGGGCAATCTATTTTGAGAGGCCCACTTGTGCTACAGGAAGCCCTTTCAAAATATTCTTTGCTCATTCTATTGAACCATATGGAGTAGGAGACACTGCTGAAAACTAGATAGGCAACTTCCGTTAAGTGGTTTTATTTCTCACCTGACTTTTTTAAAAAAAACAGATGATATGTTCAGGTCTCTCTCTTTGATTACAAAGAAGAAAATGTGCATGCTGAAATTAGGGGAGATGTAAGAATAAAACAGGACCCCATTACTTCATCATTTTATGAGAAAGATGATGCACTCTGAACATAACTTTTCACCTGTGGTTTGTTATATAAATACGCTGAAGATATAAGAAGAAATATGATTTTTGAAGGATATGTTTTAAAAGTAATACTGTCCATCAGTCCCTTTTGCCATCTATACAGCCATCTCCTTGAGCACAAGGACAAAATTGTGTGTTAAAATACTATTTTAGGTAAAATATGTTAGCTGCCCTGCTGGCTTATGTTCCTGGAAAGAAGGAGCAAAGGTTGCTGGGTGTGTAGGCTAAGAGTATACTCAAAGCAAAGTTACCAAAGAGATTAAGGTCATCCAAGTTTCCCAATTAAAACAAGCAGGCACCTATACTGGGCAGCAGCATTGTAGAAAGATGCCAGAGGTGGCTGATCACTTTAATGGCAACAGCAAAAGCATCAGTTCATACTATCTGGGAAAAAGTACTAGCACTAGCACTAGCACTTAGACATATATACCACTTCACAGTGCTTTACAGTCCTCTCGATGTGGTTTACAGAGTAAGTATATTTCCTCCCCCTCCCCGGTAATCTGGATCCTCATTTTACTGACCTCAGAAGGATGGTAGACTGAGTCAACCTTGAGCTGGTCAGGATTGAACTGCTGGCAGTCAGCAGAATTAGCCTGCAATACTGCATTTTAACCACTGCGTCATCATGGTTCTTAAACCATTACTGTATTTTTATCAAGGAAATCAAATGTATAGATAAAATAATGTGATTGATGATATAGATAGTATTAAACATGCTACTGGGGAATAGCTGAGAATCTTTCAGAATATTAAATTATAGATTAAAGTCTTTGGGATGTGCTGATGTTGCCATATAGAAAAAAAATCTAAAGCTACAATTTGATAATTACAATGGAAACAGAAAACGTAAAAACATGAATATGGAAAAGCTCATATAGTGAAAGATGAAATGGACTGACTGTACATTGAATTCTTAGACATCAGCCAATGGAAAAAGAGTGGAATTGAACATTTTCAGTTAGAAGATCATGCAAGTCAAGTTAAGCAGAAGAAAATATGATCTTGAGCATCCACTCACCATTTTCAAGGACCCCATCAGGGATCACTTTGAAATGCTGAAACTCATTGAGGAACCATTTTTTTTTTTTTAGGGAATGAATATAAAAAGAGACTGACCAAGACTAAGGCACAGAAAAAAACAAACTGGGTGTCAGAAATTATAGAATTAAATTCAAGAACAGAAGTCAAAGTCAAGCCAGATGAAGATCTCAGGAGGAAATTAACAACACATTTCAGGGAACTATTAGAAGAGATTAAAAAAAAAAAACAAGGAAAAACAAGGGAAGTTTTCCAAAAAAACATCAAACTGAAGAGTTTACAACCTTGAATTGATATTTTAAAGGATGCCAGTCAATAGATAATGATTGATGTACCCTCAATCAAATTTCTGTGAAACACCTTCTCAAGTGTCTCAAAGGTTCTTTTTCAAAAGGCAACTGGATTGTTTTTTCTTTGAGGAAGAAGATGTTTCATTTCTCAATCGGGAAGCTTCATCGGTTAACCGATGCTTCTTGAAGCTTCTTGGATAAGAAGTGAAACATCTTCTTTTTCCTCAGGGAAAAAAACAGTCCAGTTGCCTTTTGAAAAAGGCAACTTTGAGACAACTATGACCTGGATGACAGAATCTCCACAGACACCTTTCCTAGTACACTTAGAAAACCAATTCCCTGAAGTTTATTTCATTCACTCATGCCAACTTTTCCTTCATATGTGGGAACAAAAACAGTAGAGATGCAACCATCACATGCACATCTAACAAGTCTCAAGCTACTCCATGAACAAACCACAAGCCATATAAATTATTTAATATTTCTTAGAGTACATCTACAGTTGTAGTATTTTTCAACAGTCTCACAACATTAACAGGTTCCTCTTCATCATTTTTTTCTAGTACATTATCATTTACACCATTACAGATTATTATTTTCTACCTTAGAATTTATTCATATTGTGCAACCACTGGATAATTTACTTGATTGTTCTATTAATTATGGTAACTCTCATCTACTTTCTACGGTCTCCAATATTTTTATGGAAATTTGTAAAAGTGGAAACTTCACTTCTTTCTTGAATTCTTTTCAATGTGTAAAAAAAAATATTTGAAGGAAATTACTTTCATTTGTGGATGGAAATACACCATTTCAACAAAATTCCAAATAAAAGTCAATATAGATGGGTGGTTGTAAAAATGAATATTAATGTACAAAGACAATGCTAAATTTTGTCAGTATACTTCCTGTATAATATGTAAAATTACTGCAAAGTAGTTTCTGGATTTACATAAGGTAAAGGTAAAGGTTCCCCTCGCATATACGTGCTATTGTTCCTGACTCTAGGGGGCGGTGCTCATCTCTGTTTCTAAGCCGAAGAGCCAGCGCTGTCTGATGATGATTCCGTGGTCTAACTAAACGCCGAAGGTGCACGGAACGCTGTTACCTTCCCACCAAGTTGGTCCCTATTTTTCTACTTGCATTTTTACATGCTTTCGAACTGCTAGGTTGGCAGAAGCTGGGACAAGTAACAGGAGCTCACTCCATTATGTGGTGCTAGGGATTCGAACCACCAAACTGCCGACCTTTCTGATCGACAAGCTCAGCGTCTTAGCCACTGAGCCACCACGTCCCCTATTTTACATAGTAATTCTTTTTAATAAGATAAAGAAGTAGAGTAGGCTACATCAGTTTTCCTTGCTAATAGTAAACAGTACTAATTAATTTTGGAACATTTGACCAAATAAGGACAACCAAAATTCAGTTTTATCCCAAGGGTATTTATTCTACTAATTCAAACAAACATATTTATTTTCATTGCTCAAAGAAAAGAAAATCCTTGCCAGTAGGACTACACTTCAAAAAGAACTTGCATTATCAAGCAAATGGACAACTTTTGGCTCGTAATACTCCCTGGATTAAACTCAAATTAACTTGAGGAGGGGTCTTGTTGTTGTTGTTGCTTGCTTGGTTGGATGATTTTAGGTGTATTTTAAAAAATGACACACACAAAGACACATGTGCACAAATGCATACTTGCATCCCCACCCAAAAGAATTCTCTTTCCCACAGGTGCTTCTCTGGGCTCAGAGCTCCTTTTTTTTTTAATTAAAAGATTCTTGCATTAAAAGCTGTATTAATAATTTATGGCCAATATTAATGGCCAAGTTAAAACTTTAACAAGTTGCTGTTACAAAACTGTCAAATTGTAACAGCCCTGCCTCCTCTAATTTCAACTCCTTCTGATGAAGCAAAGGGAGACGCCTTATTGGTGTGCAGTGTTGGTGTGCACCAATTATCTGACAGAGCCAGAGTGTATTTCGAGCTAATCAGAAATAAGAGCACAGAATTAAATCTCCCATGTGAAACTCATCATTTACATATTTATGATTCAGAAATGATAATAAGGCTAATGAGAAGCTCATGTTGAGCCTTTAAAAGTCAACGCAATCTTACAGTTAATTTTCAATAGTTAGAGCTTCCTTCTACCCAGAAGTTGGGGGGGGGGGAGATCTTTTGATTACCATTTAGCATAATTAAGCTTTGAAAGTTATTTATAAGGGTACACAAGCATAAATGTTACCAGTGTTGAGTGGACAAGGACTGACCTAAAAGGAAAGGATAGACAAGGTTATTGTTATATTTCTTTGCAAGAGCAAACTCAAGTGCACAAGGAAAAAATATACATTGTCTTTCAGTTAAAACCTCCCTGTCCACATTTCTGTATATGCAATAACAGGAGCTTTCATAACCGACTTGATTACATTTGGGTGGAGTACAGGATCCATCACTGCAATCAACTTGGATAACCTTCATATTTGCCACTTGCAACATTATTAAGTAAAGAAAGGATCTCTTTCATGTATTCTTGCATGCCCCATTTTAAAAGTTGCTTTTCGGAATTTAGAAGGAACTGTTGATTGTGGGAAATGATCTGTTCTGTATGGAAAAGGAGAAAGGAGCCATTTTTTTTCTTAACGGGGTATACATTCCCATTATTTTAAATCTAGTCTTAGAATTTATAAATTTGATATAATGTGATGCACATCAATATGGGCATGCAAAATCACATCAATATGGGTAGGCAGAATTGGTGAACAGTGGGGGGTCAGTTTAATTCTTTCCGTGCCTATTAATTATGTCCAATTTAAAAGAAAAACACCAGTGTTTTCCCACGTACAGGACGTTATAATTTCCTATTGTGAAGGGTATTATAATTTAGAACAAGTCTAAATATATTATCTTTTATTGTGAGCAATAAGGAGGTGGTTCCTTCTCCCCTCTCCCCAGATTTTTTCTTTTCACTGCTGCCAATCTGTCAGAAGGGGTGTGACAGCTGATGCGTTTGAAGGCCCTGGGGATCAGAGATTAGCATTTCTTGGGCCCTTTATTTATTTATTATTTATTTATTTATTTGTCAAACATGTACAAGATAGCAGGTATAGGTATAAACATAAACATAATCAAAGTGAATACAGATAGATGAAGACAATAGGACAGTAGGACAGGGACGGTAGGCACGCTGGTGCGCTTATGCACGCCCCTTACAGACCTCTTAGGAATGGGGTGAGGTCAACAGTAGACAGTCTAAGGTTAAAGTTTTTTGGGTTTGGGGAAGAAACCACAGAGTCAGGTAGTGAATTCCAGGCATTGATCACTCTGTTGCTGAAGTCGTATTTTCTGCAGTCGAGTTTGGAGCGGTTTAAATATTTTTGGACTCTCTCAATTGTATTAATATCCGATATGCAGTGCGGGTTCCAGACAGGTGAGCTGTATTGGAGAATTGGTCTAGCAAACGTTTTGTATGCTCTAGTTAGCAGTGTAATGTTGCCAGAGAAGAAGCTACGCAGGATTAAGTTGACTACTCTTAGTGCCTTTTTGGCAATGTTGTTACAGTGGGCTTTGGCAGTTAGATCATTAGATATGAGTACTCCAAGATCCTTGACAGAATAAGGGTCGTCTACAAGGTCGTGTCCTCCAAGCTTGTATTTAGTGTTCTGATTCTTTTTGCCAATGTGTAAGACAGAGCATTTGTTGATTGAGTTAAAGTGAGGAAGTTACTGCTTCCTCACTTTAAAATATGCCCTACTAATAAAAATATGAGGTAGAGCAGTGATGGCTAACCTTTTTCTCGTCGCATGCTGAAAGTGCGCACGTGCCAGCACCCATAATGCAATGCACGCGTGACAACCCCCTGTGTGCTCGTGACACCCCTGCGCTTCCTTGCCCCCCGCGCATGCACGTGTGATTCCCCGTGCTCCCTGTGCCCCCCTGCGCATGCACGCACTACCTCCCCACCCCGTTTTGGGCCTAGCAGGCCTCCCTGAAGCCTCCTGGGACCAAAAATGGGCCGCGGGGGGCGCACCCCCCACACCCCATTTTGGGCCTAGCAGGCCTCACTGCAGCCTCCGGGGACCAAAAATGGACTGTACAAAAATGCACGCCCCTGTGCATGCGTGCATGACCCCCCACCCCATGCATGCGCACATGTCTCCCACATGCGACCCACCATGGCAGATACCTGAAAATCAGCTGACTGGCGGGAGGTGCGCGCGCATGCACAGTGGAGCTGAACTTGGCGACGGCTCGCGTGCCTACAGAGAGGGCTCTGCATGCCACCTGTGGCACGCGTGCCATAGGTTCGCCATCACGGAGGTTTAGTTATCTGAAGGCAGCACATTGTTGGTGCTAGTTGGAAATAGGGTTCTTCAGGATAAATGAACAGAATCTGAACCATTCTGAAGAGCCACTGAAGTGACAGGACAGAGTCTTGAAATGCAAATGGAGAAATATTTCCCTGTAAGTGTTGTCAACAAAGAAAATTTTAGGATGGTGAGTTCTAGCATCTGACCATAGAATAACTGTATCAGAGCTCTCTACTTCACTCTAGTCATGCATAAGTTATCTGTATTGTAAATAAACATTTGAAGGTAGCTGCTTCAGATCAAATCTGTGATTCTATGAAACGGATACAACTGCAAAACAATCACAAATGAACTTAGAAAATTTATGATTGTTACAGCACTGAATAACAGTGTAAGGTGGAAGACCTCTTGTACAAATGGGCTTCATTTCTCCATAAAAGGTTAGGATGGGGAAAGAACAAAGGAAAAGGAATGGAGCCAAGAGCAGTTCCTTAGTACCTACCTATCCAATTCAGGTAGTCCTCGACTTATGACCTCTATCGAGCCCAAAATTTCTGTTGCTAAGTGAGACATTCGTGAAGTGAGTTTTGCTCCATTTTACAGCCTTTCTTGCCACAGTTGTTAAGCGAATCACCGCAGGTGTTAAGTTAGTAACATGGTTGTTAAGTGAATCTGCCTTCCCCATTGACTTTGCTTGTCAGAAGGTCGCAGAAGGGGATCACATGACCCAGGGACACTGCAACTGTCATAAATACGAGTCAGTTGCCAAGTGTCTAAATTTTAATCACATGACCATGGGCATGCTGCAATGGTCAGAAGTATGAAAAATGGTCATAAATCACTTTTTTCAGTGCCATCCAGGGGTGGGTTCCTCCCGGTTCAGACCGGTTCTCCTGAACCGGTAGCGGCCTGCTGGTGACATCATGATGATGTCACCGAACCGGATCGGTCGGTGCCAGTCCGTGGGGGCCGCCATCTTTTTTTGAATTTTTTTTGAATTTTTTTGAATTTTTTTGAATTTTTTTTTTAAAAATTTCCCCTTCTGAGCATGCGCAGAAGCCGATTTCCAGCACTGTGCATGCAGTCGCCATCTTTTTTTCGGCTTTTTTTCCCAGATTTTTTGTTACTGTGCATGCGCGCATGAAGCACGCACGCGCCCATGAGTCACGCCCACGCGGCGTGGGAGGGAGCGAACCGGCAGTGAGGTAAGTTGGAACCCACCCCTGGTGCCATCCCTAAAGGAACTTTGGCTGCAGCGGCAGCCAAAAAAGACAAAGCAATCCTAAGTTGCATTAACAGAGGGATACAATCTAGATCAGTGGTTCTCAACCTTTCTAATGCCGCGACCCCCCCGCGACCCCCCTGCCACCGCCGCGACCCCTGCCCCGCTCCGAGAACCATAAAGTTGCTTACTTTACGAGTGGCTCTGGTTGCTTACACATAAAACATATCAAGAAAATATTCTGAAGTTGTGACCCTACCTGGAGGTTCCCTGCTGATGACCCAAATAGTTGGGCAGCTCTATAAACAATGGCATTATTTCTTGAACCTTAGTTCCATGTGGGTTAGGACATGGATAAACCAATATCCAAGTCTTAAACTTGGTTCAATAGTAAGCTATTAACTGGTACAGCTTTTTTTATATAAGTTTGTATCACAGATGTTAATCAACTGTATTTAAAACTTTTGGACAACCCCCGAACAATCATGTTACAGTAATAACTATTTTTACTGTTTTATTGTTTTTAAATTGGTTTAATTTTGCAATATTTTAGAATTGTAAACCAGCCAGAGTCAGGTCTTGAATTGGGCAGCTACAAAAATCATGTGAATGAATACAATAAATTAACTGCAATCCTAAGCCTTAACAGAGGGATACAATCTAGATCTAGTGAAGTATTAATCCCACTCTATAAAGCCTTAGTTAGACCACACCTGGAGTATTGCATACAGTTTTGGTCACCACACTATAAAAAAGTTATTGAGACTCTAGAAAAAGTGCAGAGGAGAGCAACCAAGATTATTAGGGGACTGGAGACTAAAACATACGAAGAGCGGTTGCAGGAACTGGGCATGGCTAGTCTAGCGAAGAGAAGGACCAGGGGAGACATGATAGCAGTGCTCCAATACTTGAGGGGCTGCCACAGAGAGGAAGGGGTCAAGCTATTCTCCAAAGCACCTGAAGGCCAGACAAGGAATAATGGATGGAAACTGATCAAGGAGAGATTCAACCTAGAAATAAGGATGAGTAGATAAGCTGAGAGAAGAGGCCTGACCTAAACCCTAAACCCAGAGGTTGACTGAACACACAATCTTTATAAAGCCTTAATGAAAATACATCTTAAATTTAAGTTTCAGTCCTGTTCTCTCCCCCCACCCCCACCCCCACCCCCCCGGATGGCATTTACATGCATGAAGTTAGCTGAACAAAAACAGAATCCTTTCTTTCTTGGACGGAGTTCTAAACACTATTTTGTGACACCAAAGAAAGTGGTTTGAAGATGTTCCGGTAGGACTAATATAACCATTGAAGAGGAACTTAATAAATCACCAATTAAACAGCAGGAGAGAGTTATTTCATGATTCTGAATTACAGTTCTGTTCCTTAAATGGAATATATTAAGAGTCTTGAGGCCAGCTATACAGTACATACCTTTGTAAGATTATATATTCTTGCTAATGGAGGCTATGGTCAAGGAAAAGAGGCATTTTGTAGCAATGTTCTTTCAATATATGTTCAGTGGTATTTAGCAGTACATACTGTATTTAAAGCAATTTTCAAGCACCCCTCTGCTACCAGTTGGTATAGATTTGAAGAGCTGTCAGAAAAAAACCACCCAACTCATTCTTTGCCACTGTCTCCCCTTTTGGCTAGAAATGAAATTCTCTTAATAATTAAATTCTCATTTAGCTCTCCTCTCAGGCTAGAAATAACAACTAGTAATTTTGATATGGATACTTAGTGGCTGAAAATGGAGACTAATTTTTATCAGGGCTGGCTCTTAAGCAGCGGTTCTCAACCTGTGGGTCGCGACCCCTTTGGGGGTCGAACGACCATTTCACAGGGGTCGCCGCGTGCGTTAGCCCGCCATTTTGGTGCCACCGTCACTGCAGGGGTGAAAAGGTCCCGGTTCGGCCGTGCCTGCGGGTCGCCGGACAGCTGGTAGCCTGGACGCTGCCATTTGAGTTTTTCTACCCTCTGCGCATGCGCAGAATGCTTTGCGCATGCGCAGAGGGTAAAAGAACCCAAATGGCGGCGTCTGGGTGAAGTCTCCTGCTTCCACGCTATCAGCTGTCCGGCGACCTGCAGGCAAGCCCGAACCCGGAGGATTTCGCCCCTGGTGCCACGCCCCCTTTGTCACCTCATCCCGTGCGGGGAGGGGGCGGGGAGGGGGTCCCAGCGGCGGGGGGTGTCGCGGCGGCGGCAGGGGGGTCGCGGCATTAGAAAGGTTGAGAACCACTGCTCTTAAGTTAACCTGATACAAATATTGGAGGCAGGAAATGTGATAAATGACCCCTCTTGCTATTTTAATACACAGTCTCATTGTACAAACTGGGGATCTGTGGTAGTTATCCAAAACCATAAGAAAGCATCCTCCCCCCCCCCCGTTTCTGTAAATGAGTTAAGCAATCCATTTGAGATGTACAGGTAGTCCTCGACTTATGACCACAGCTGAGCCCAAAATTTCTGTCGCTAAGTGAAACAGTTGTTAAGTTAATTTAGCCTCATTTTCCGTGCTTTCTTGCTACAGTTGTTAAGTGAATCACTGCAGTTGTTAAGTTAGTAACACGGTTGTTAAGCGAATCTGGCTTCCCCATTGACTTTGCTCGTCAGAAGATCGCAAAAGGTGACCATGTGACTCCAGGACACTACAAGCGTCATAAATATGAGCCTGTTACCAAGCCTCTGAATTCTGATTTATGTGACCATGAGGACGCTGCAAAGGTTGTATGGGTGAAAAACAGTTATAAGATGTTCAGGGCCATTGTAACTTTGAACTGTTGTAAGTTGAGGACTATCTGTGTTGTTCAAAAACAGGGACATTTTAGGACTAGGCATTGAACAGCAGAAAAATCAATTCATATCCAAATATAAACATTACATTCAGGCTTCCCACAACAACTTATTCAAGTCCCCCATTGCACATACTTTTCTTCCTATAGATGACTGGTTCTTTTTCTATCTTGGCATAGCAGAGAGCAAGTATCCACAGTAACAAATCCTTCCTTCCCTAGAAGGGTGATTTTTTTGGGGTGGGGGGGAATCATTGGTTCTGCTTTCTCAATTTTTAGATGGTTTTTCTAGCAATGGAGACATCATATCATGCATTCCGCAATTAGAAAATGCTAGGAAAACAGAGGTATAATAGAAACTGCCAAATGGCAATCTCAGAAGCAGGAAATGTTATCTATGAAAAAGAAACAGGATTACAAAGCCCTTAAGTTAAGATTATGTATGACAAACATTCTTAAAGAGTTTCTAAAATTCTTCAAAAATAAGTATACTCAGATCCGGAAAAATATAACAGTGGACATTTCAAGATGGGAAAACTGGTTAAGTAGAAATGTAGCCACAAAATGAATATTTTACCAAGACTCAATTTTCTGTTTCTAACAACTCCTATACATATTGAACTCTTTTTTGAAACTGTCCCCAGCCTCATTTTTCCCAATATACAGTTCTATTTTTTCAGGTCAGTTTATACAACCATATTTATCCTATAAAATTTGGGCATAAGCAAATCAAACCACCTTTGAAGCTAGACTTAACAAAGCAGCTCTCAAAGCCAGGCACTTCCCATGTGGGCTGGACTCAGGGGTGGGTTCCAACTTACCTTGCTGCTGGTTCGCTCCATCCCGCGCCACGTGGGTGCGCCTCATGGGTGCGCATGCACTTTGTGCGTGCGCACATGCGCAGTAACAAAAAATCTGAAAAAAATAATAAAACAACAACAAAGCCGAAAAAAAGATGGTGGCCGCATGCACAGTGCCAGAAATTGGCTTCAGCGCATGCTCAGAAGTAAAAATAAAAATAAATAAAAATTAAAAAATTCAAAAAAAAATTCAAAAAAAAAATGGTGGCCCCCATGGACTGGCACCGACCGATCCGGTTCGGTGACATCATCATGATGTCACCAGCGGGCTACTACCGGTTCGGGAGAACCGGTCCGAACCGGGAGGAACCCACCCCTGGCTGGACTACAATGTCCATCCTCATTCAGCAGAGACCCTGGGGAAGACTGATATAAAAAATTGTTCCACCCAACTTGCTTGTTAATTTATTTAATGTATGTATTGATTACGTTACTTATTAATTACTTCCATCCATCCATTCATATGTTGCCCAATACCTGACAACTATCTGAGAATACAAACTTACTGAAATTTGAAGGTATTTGTATTCGGCATAGTAATTGTTCACGCCTATCTCTTATTGTGGTTTCTCCCCTTTTTGACTATTTTGCGAAGAAGTATAAGTTATTGTCAACCAGAGCCATCCTTCTCAGTCTTTTAATCCTAAAAGATGAAATACAACTTCTGATCTAACCATCACCCTATTGGGTTCTGTTTTACTGGATATATATAAAAATAGGGCATAAGGTGGTTTCCTTAATCCACTATTTTTCCCAAGCCAAATCCACCCCATTGCTGTTTTCTCCCATCCATTTCACACATCCCTACAGTAATTTTCATTTGGCATATGATGTCGAAAAAAAGGATGAGTAGGCACAGGTCAAATAGCTCTACTTCATATTTGATAAAACATTGACTTTTTTGATCCCTCTTGGTTTCTCATTTTATGAATCTCATACATTCATCATCTCTCATTTTCCAGGATAGAAAGATTACATACAGATAGCAATAACAAATAGCACTTGGACTTATAGATCGCTTCATGGTGCTTTCCATCTGGGTCCTCATTTTACCAACCTTGGAAGTATGGAAGGCTGAGTCAACCTTGAACCAGTGAGAATCGAACGGCTGGCAGTCAGCAGAATTAGCCTGCAATACTGCATTCTAACCACTGAACCACCAAGGCTCTTAGATAAGCTAACAAGAATGGATACAGACTAACCAGACTGGTTTCTTTCCAAAGAGTTATATGTAAGATAATACTAGAATGTTATTGATAAGAGTAATCATAAAAACAAAAAAGTGACTGGGTTATTTTCTTGATGCAGACAAAGCTTTTGATAATTTAAACTGGCCTATTATGCTTGCAGTTTTGAAAAAGATGAATTATAGCCATATTTTTTCCACATGAATACCGAGTGTTTCTAAACAATGACAAGCTGAGATAGTAGCCAATGGCTCTCTGTCACAAATGTATTAGACTGAAGGGGGCAAGACAAATTTGCCCTTTCTTCTTTATTTGTATTGCTGTTAATAAGAAAATAAAATTTGAGGAATTAAAGTAACAACTCCATCACGTACATGTAAATCTTACATGGATAATATTGTATTTACAGTCATTGTCAATGTAATATAGACAGCAGTATGGTTCTGAGTCAAGTTCTGGAACCATGAAGATTAAATTCAAAACTTGACATTAAATTTAACAGAACAACACCTGTATCTAATAATGTTGTCCAATATTACTGCAAAAACCATAAAATACTTAGGAACATGTTTAACAACAAAAAAAAAGTATACTCAGATCTGGAAAAATATAACAGTGGACATTTCAAGATGGGAAAACTGGTTAAATAGAAATGCAGCCACAAAATGAATATTTTACCAAGACTCAATTTTCTGTTTTTAATAACTCCAATCCATATTGAAAATAAGATACAGTAGAATCTCCGGTCATGAACGCTTCTGACCACGACCAAATCGGGTTCTGACCAAAAAATTCACATTTTTTTTTCCGCGGCCGATTTCCCCTTCCACGCCATTTTTTTTAAACACCAAATTTCCAAAATTAGGTTTGGGTCACAACCAAATCGACCAAAGTTGCAACCAAAGTTATGGAATGAATTATGGTTGTGACCAGAGGTTCTACTGTATTGTTATTGGTATGAACAAGTAAAACAATTACTTTACATATGATCCAATAAAAAATAAGAATTAAATTCAAGATTGTACAGTTAAAAGTTAAAGAACAAGCTGATCAAATTGTATTAAATTGCTAGTTGCTTAAAATGGATTGTGTTTCTTTACAGTGTGCCTACTCAGGCTTGTCAGATGCTACATCTTTTCTATCCTGCTCCATGGAGTGGAAAGTTGGTCTCTGACAGAAAGCCACTTGAAGAGACTAGAAGCATTTGAAATGTGAATTTACAGGCGGCCGTTATGTATAAGTTGGGTTGACAAAATCAGAAATGAGGAGGTGATAAGCTGCTTGGGAAAGCCAAGGGAAATCATCAAAACCATCAAAAAACGAAAGTTAGAATATTTTGGACATGTGATGCGACACCCGGAAAAATACGGCATACTTCACTTAATCCTCCAAGGAAAGATTGAAGGCAAATGAGGTCCAGGCAGAAGAAGAACATCATGGCTTCAAAATCTAAGGGACTGGTTTGGACAAAACTCAACAGCACTTTTTCGTGCGGCTGTTGATAAAAATAGGATCGCCAACATGATCGCCAACATCTGATGACAGATATGGCACAAGAAGAAGTGCCCACTCTGTGGAAGCAGGAAGACTTCCAAATGGTCTGCACAATTAACTTTGGATCAATAAAAATAGAAATAAATAACTGATAAGAAATGCATTGAAAGTTTGAGAGAAATATTGGAAGAGGATTAGCCAGTATTTATCCCCTCTCTTGCCTTTTTATAAAATGTTTATTTTTATGAAGAGGAAAGCATAAAGAAATTTTTTCACTGGAGACATCATAATTCATGCAGTTTTTGCAAATTTTAATCTTTAATAAGACAGATGAAATCTTCTGAGACCCTCACTTCACAGTGGTTCAGTTCCCCTAATTGGTTTCAATATTTTCAAATAAGTGGTACGGTACTAAAAGAATTGCAAGAAACCAGAGAGAATACTTAGAGATTTGACTGAATTTGAAGATCTAACACACAACTTGGAGCAGCTGCTGGGTCTTATTTATAAATTATGGGTGAGATATGACTCAGAAACCCAGTCAGTTAAAGACCGTATGATGAAATGGGTACAGAATTTAGATGCAGTAATAGATATGCCATAATGGGAATTTTAATGGAAAAAAAACATATTAAATTCACATTGTCTAGTCCAGATCATTAAAATGGATCATCCATTTTCTAAAACTTGCTGGAAATGTACGATCAGGTTGGGCCATTCTCTCATATATAATGGCAGATATGAAAGCTTGACAATCCTTGAAAATGATTCATACTAAAATGAAACAACTCTTAAAAGTTGAATTTCCTTTGCAACTGTGATATTTTTACTTACTTTATTGAATCATATATTCCCACGAAGCATACTGAATTAGCTTTGTACATGCTAACTGCTGCCAGGATACTTTATACCTCTTACTGGAAAGAAGGCTCTATTTCTTCTATGGAAAGATGACTAACTATCAGAATATGCTTCAATGTCTAGATAATTTTATATCTCAAAAGTAAAAAATGACACAGAATTTAATGCAAATTGGAAAAGAAACCACTTCTTCTCAATTGATATATGGATTTGGACCATATTCAAAATTTGGGTTGCTCATGTACATAAAGTCTGAATATTTCAATGATACTGTATCAGACTTCTTGATTTAGAACAGACTTTTAGCAGTATGGATAGAATGTATCATAGTTTGTTTATTTATTCATTCCTCAAATTTATATAGCTGTCCATCTCACAAAATATGATTCTGAATAGTGCACAATGAAAAAAAAAACAATAACATAAAAATAATCAACAATTACAAAAAATCAGGGTTACAATTTTAAAAAGGCAAGGAGAGAATGACAGATATTAACCACAATGGAGCCATCTCTATAACTCACCATTTCCTTGGGGCCGCCAAGCTTGACAACATACCGAGTCTTAAGGGACTTGCAAAAAGTTATGAGCGATAGAGCCAGCTTGACATCAAAGGGGATGCTGTTCCATAAGACCGGCACCATGGCAGAAAAGGCCCATTTCTGGGGTCCCACCAGATATAGGAAGATATAGGAAGACAGGAAGATACAATTGGGAAGAGGAAGTTCCTCAGATGACTTGGCCCCATGCCATGAAGGTCTTTAAAGGTCGAAAACAGCACCTTGAATTAGCAAATTGCTAATTGCCAACCAGTGCAGCTTACAGAACAGAGGTGTAAAAAAATAAATAAATTCACATTGTTTAGTCCAGATAATTAAAATGGATCGTTCATTCTAGGGACATATATAACTGATCATAAACTTCCGGGAACTCTTCAAGAGTAGTCTAATGTAGATGATACACCCGAGAGTTTAACAGTGATTTTCAGATATTTAAAATGTTATATTGTACTAAGTTATTTACATCAATTAAAGTATACTGGAAATTATAATTTCTATGATATTTGTGTACTTCTACATCTTACTTTTCTACTTCTTGTTTGGTTCTTTTTCCTCTTCTGTATAAACTTTCCTAAAATATTCAACAATTTTTTTAAAAAAATTCAATTTTTAATATTTCATTTCTCATTTGTAAAACCTGGTTTATCTAAGCTTGTATAAGTTTGATTTTTTTTTATTTGAAGTTTTCATACAAACCTCTATGCATTTGGTATTTCTCCAACCATGCATTTTTGTTTACAGTTTGGTCTCATTTTTACAAACACTGTATTGTGTGTGTGTGTGTGTGTGTGTGTGTGTGTGTGTAGTACTTTCAAGAAAATATGTATTTCTGTGAAGAGGTTTTTCTAACATACTTTTAAAATTATTTTAAAACCTGAAGAAATGCAAATTTGGGATAACCAGACTTCAATTCAGCAATGGATTCCATATGAAATTAAATAAATTCATATTCAAATAAATACTAAACAAACTAACCTGTCTCCCATCCCTAGTCTCCACTGTAAATTACTCCTCCTTTGCATCTAGTCACAGACAAATATTCCCAGAGGTAGGCCCATTTATCAAATGTTTCACTCGGAATTATGGGACACCTGACAGTACAAAATTTAAACATCAAGAATCTCAATCACCTTTATGAAAGTAGAATTGAAAAATTCAATGTAATCATATTTGCACTCTCCAAAGTGCTGAAGGTTTTGCAAAAGAGAACTAAGGTATTCTTAATGAAATCCTTAGCTACTAGTTAATAGCATGGTAATGATTTTCACTACTCCAAAGGTAACTTCCACCCAAGACCACAACTGCTAAGTTTAGTCAGGGAACTCCTGCTGCAGAAGAGTTCCAGTTCTTCCAGTTGTCACAAGGAATAACACTGTAAAAACGGCTAATTAATACATTTTAAAAGACCTTCTGAGTATACAGTATCTCTACAAAATATGCATTAAGCAACGTAAATAAATGCCTAATGTAAAATTTAAATGTGAGGCAAAGTAAAGGATACGTTCTTTTGAATTTTTCAAATGGACTGGTCACTGCTGGAAAGTGAAAACTGATATTGCTCATTAGGGTATTACCTTAAGACACATCCACTAAAAGGAATGACTCTTTAGGATATTAACACCAAGTTTAATAGTCTTAAATAGCTACAGACTGAAGGCCGATTAGAAAACCCAAGATCACCTTACTATGAATGCCATTACAACTGTCTGCCAGACCTGCCTCCACTCGAACCTTTAAGCAATAACGATCCTTGTCTCCATTGGTTGAGAAAGGTATAGCTTACTAAAGGTCAAGTGAAATACAGTAGAGCAAAGCCAGAAATCCGTGTGCCAAATTCCCCAAGTATAACTTTCCCCCTCTTAGGACTTTCCCATTGCTTGTCCCCCCCCCATCATCCAATTATATTCAAAGAAGATGTTTTCAAAACGGTTACTTCAAGTGTGGGATGGCATGCAGCTGTATACAATTCCCAACCATCTGTTGTGGCTTGCCCCCGTCCCGTGCAGCTGCTCATGGATCCGGAAGAACAAGAACAGACCATAGGGTGGCAAGAGCGGTCTGTAGCTCCGGCACCGGAGTCCGAGACCGAGGAGGACGCAGGGCCAGAGGACGATAATCAATCAGGGCCTTCTGCACCTCCCCAGCAGGAGTTCAGTGACTCCAGTGAAGAGGAGGAGCCTCTGATTGATGCTAGGGCACGCAGGGCAGATAGCTGGCAAGGGTGGCTTTGTAGAAGGAGGTCTACTCACAGGTAAACCTGCAGGCACAATTCCAGCAAGTGAGGCAATTAAGGACTTCATAATCTGTTTGTTTTGTTTTGTATTTGAAATCCCGGCCAAAGTGTTATGTGAGTGGTAACAAGCACTTTGGGAGAAACTCTGAACTTAAATGATCACTAAGCCTTGATTAGTGATAAAACCTTCTTTAGTTTGGACAAGTGTGTGTGTGTGTCGTTTCTGGGGGTTTGCTGTGCTGGGTCACAACACCATCTGACCTTGAAGCCGTGTCTCAGGAAGGCACAGCAAACAATGAAGTCTTCCCCCCTCCCATCCAGCTCCCCCCACCCACCCAGAGTTCATGGCAGACTGGCACCGAGTGATAGCAGAGCACAGGCGTGAGGTGGCAGTTCTTACACTCTGTTTTATTATTATATTTACCATTACAGAAAATATCTATTGGGTGAGCTTTCTATAACAGCGCTGGTAGGAAATCTCTAGCTTTGGAACCCCAGGTGGCCCGGCGCAGTCCCAATTTTTACACTTCCCAGAGTTCTTCAAGATCATGGCTATTAAAATTCAGAGCTCACTTTTGAAGTGGGGGGAGCAGGGTTCCTCTGCAAAAACCCTCTGCAACGCTTCCTGTATCCAATTTTTGCTTATTTCTGTGAAACCTCAAAAAAAAAAGGGGGGGGGCGAAAGGTTTTGCTGCCTCTTCTGACGATGTCCACATGCAACCTGCAAATATAAAAATAGAAAATAAAATGTGAGTCCCTAAAGAAAAATAGAAGCCAAGCTTTCTTGTGCAAGAACCAAAATATAAAATTCTATAATCCTACAAACTTCTGATGGCTACCTGATATAAATGTGTGTGGGGTGGTTGTTTTTACAGTATGTTTTTACTTTATTCTTGGTGTCTGAAGACATTTGGCAGTAGAGAAAGAAAATCCAAATGGCATGCCTGTGCACTCCCAGAGCAATATAGAACTACAACAATAAATTGACAACCTATATTGTAGCAATGTATCACATTTCAGCTTTGCTAAATGCCCTGTTTTTGATGCTTGTGGATTCTCCACGTAAGAGATCCTCAGACCCATCAAACTACAAGCACACACGTCTCATCACCAATTCACAGGCCATCTGTCCTTAATGTTAAAGTACTGAAGGATAACTCTGTGAATCACCAGGAAAAAAAAATCACATTCATTAGTTTTGGGGAAGAATAAATGAACCCATATACAGGTAGTCTTCCGTTGTTGATGGTAATTAGCAGCAGAATTATTGTCATTGAGCAATGAGGTTGTAAAGCACAATCTCACGTGACTGTATCACTAACAAATGGAAACGCCAGCAATTCCTGTTGCTGTCATTGTGGTCATTAAATAAGTCCCAAGCAGCTTGCAAGCAGGCCAGCGGGCAGGTAAGTGGCTGCTGCTGGGCGGGGGAAGGTGCGCAGATGGTTCGTGAAATGGGGCAAACATGCAGCCGAGCCAAGATGGCTGCTGCGAGTGAGGGAAAATGCAAGCAACATATTGGAGTGACTTTCAGCCTTCCTTGATGGTTTCCCATTAACTTTTCTTGGGGAAAGAAACCCGGCAGGGAAAGTTGCAAAAGATGATCACATGACTATGGCATGCTGCAATGGTCATAAGCTCAAGCCACTTGCCAAGTGCCCACAACAGAATCACATGACTGTGGAGGTACTAGGACAGCTGGAAGATTGTAAGTACCACTCATTCAGGTTCATCATACCGTTGAACATTTAACAGAATAAGAGAGTTGGAAGGGAGTTTGGAGGTCTTCTAGTCCATTCCCCTGTTCATGCAGGAAACCCTATAACATTTCAGACCAATGGTCGTCCAATCTCTTCTTTAAAATCTCCAGTGTTGGAGCACCCACAACTTCTAGAGGCAAGTTGTTCCACAGATTAATTCTACTTCTATTTGCAGGCCTTTGTATTTTGTTATTTACTCCAATTCTTTCTCTTGTATTCTGCTGTGTCCAGGTACTGCCACATCCACTATCCAGACTGTTTTGTCTTTCTTATTGAATAATAGAATAATATTAGTAACGTCATCATGATGATGATTTCTTATAGCTGCTCCACTCCAAAAGACTCCAAATGGCTACAGTCTACATTTTAAGTAGACTGATTGCCATTTGTTTGGGGTTTTTTTTTTTTTGGTTTTTTTTGCCAGTTTATGCCTTTACTGTATTAATATTTTCCAACTGTATTGCATCTTTTACTATTTTGCATATTCTCTTGGGATATCTTGAACAGCTAATGAAAATTTGAGATAAACAAAGTTTAATTACATAAAGCAATCTCTTATACTCTGATCTAAACCCATATTCTTCCCAGCTAAAATTCCAAAGGGGCTCATTGCCATTCTGCTAGATTTTCAGCAACCTTTTGAACATCATCAAGGTGGTAGCCACATAGCTCTCTGGAGAGATGCTGTTCTGGGGCGGGGGGGCGGGGGGGGCGATGTGCTACAACTCACAACTAGGTACGGTACATTCCTAGGACCCAATAGATGACATTGCTTGATTGAGGGGACCTGGAGTGTACCCACTCTGCCTGATATTACACAATGGGCATAAACTATCAGTTAGTTAAATTTTACCAAGTCCCCCCCTTCCCTCCACCCTGCTGCTACCAACAGCTATTATTCATGTGAGTGATCTTTTGCCTCCAGTGCTTATCTTCTGCTTGTACACTGTTAATTATAGAAACCCTATCAAAGGCATCTGGTTGGCTACTTCAAAACAGAATGCTGGAATGGATTTTACTCAAAATACCCAACAACACAACAAACAACACAACTCCCATTTACAAAAGGTTGGTTGAGCCTAAGCTGGCCCCATTAGTTAAATTGTCAATGGTTTTAAATACATTTTCTTTTCTTCTGTCCTGCAAAACCAAACTTCTATCCAGCTCAGTTTAGTTACAGAATATGATACTGCAGGCCAATCCAGGATTCCCCCCCCCCAATACAGGTAGTCCTTATTTAATGACTACTCATACAAAGAAGAGGGGGGGCACCTATTCTCCAAAGTACCTGAAGGCAAGACAAGAAGCAATGGATGGAAACTAATCAAGGAGAGAAGCAAGAACTAAGGAGAAATTTCCTGATAGGTAGAAAAATGACAGTAGCAGAAGAAAGCAAAGACAGTACCAGTACTAAGGAGTGCTTTGCGTGCAATCGCAAAGTATCTAGAGAACCACTTGAACACCATCAACATTGACGAAATCACTGTCAGTCAATTTCAAAAGGCAGCTTTACTTGGAATAGCTTATATGCTGTGACAGTACCTTTAACACCATCAAGCAACAACATCTGTTTATCCTAGATCCTTGTAAAGGATTCGATAGGTGGCTAATCCTTTACAAGGATCTAGGATAAACAGATGTTTATCGATAGGTGGCTAAAAATGCCAAATTCAGTCCGAACATCTGGCTGACTGTGTGACAAAAAGTAATATAATTTGGAGTCAAACATGTTTGAGCCAATAACTAAATGGTCCAAACAATTGCTTCCTAAAAGATCTACTTAGATATGACAAATGCTGTACTGAAGAATTATTCATTACCAAGCCAAAATTGCAGCATCTTAGAAGACGTTAAGAATAAACAAATTATGGCATAAGATTCCTTGAACTAATACAACGTAAACCACCTATGAAAAATGTTATTTTTCATTAAACATATGCATTAGGTTACACTATCATTCAAAGCTAAACCCATACCTTTACATTAATTCTACCCTTTGAACACCCTTGCAAAATAAACAATTGTCCTATTGTAAAAAAAAAAAAAAATCCAATTAGCACTTTCAAAAAGTTTTCTTAATTGTTCACTTTTATATTCAATATTTTAATGTTATTTCTGTATCCAAAAAGAAAAAGAAAAAAAATCATGTGATGGGGAACCTGAATAATATAGAGTTAGCTTTAAATCATTAGTCTTGAGGTGCTTGTAGTGTGAAACTTCACACTTCTGCAAAGCCCTTTCAGTCTATTCTAGGTGTTTACTTTACACCACCACTCTGAAGTTTCTAATGTGAGGATATGTTTAATGTATATCTTTATGACATATGTGCGTGATCTGCAAGGAGACACAATAGCTTGGACAAATAAATGAGTCAGGTAAAAATAATGTACTGAGACATCAAAAGAAGTCATGATGATGATGATCATCATCATCATCAACAACAACAACAATTATCTGGTTTCCCCACAAACCTATGTTGAATTTTATCCACATTCCAAAGAAGAAATAATATGATGGAATGTTCATATTAAGAGTATTATATATACAATGTCTTATCTTTTCTCAAAAGAGATACTAGATCCCACAGAATCTGGTCCAGCCGTGGTACCTTTCTAATTCCCCGTAGCCTCCATCTTTGCTGCACCTCTGCACTGCAGGTATCATTCTCCAAAACGACTGGTTCCCCCTTCTTCTTCTGTGTTTGACGCAGCTACTAATCTCTGTCTCAGCATTCTATCTTTAGCATGAAGTCATTATCATGTCCTTGAGACTTTAGACATACAGCATGATTAGTGATTTATCTTGCTAATCCTCCCCAACGTCCCCTTGTGAGACAGGAGTTACTGCATTTGCTTCTCAGGGAATATAAGATTCTCAGTAATTCACAGATATAGCACTAGCCCACTGTGACCGTCAGGCAGCGGTCTTGTATCCTGGCTTACTTCTCAATAGTCAAAGATAAGGTTGAAATCCTATCAACATTTTCACAGAAATAAATTTTGCTGAATGCACTAGAACAGTGATGGCGAACCTATGGCACGGGTGCCACAGGTGGCCCGCGGAGCCATATTTGCTGGCACGCAAGCTGTTGCCCTAGCTCAGCTCCAGCGCACATGTGCATGCCGGCCAGCTGATTTTCAGCTCGCGCGGAGGCTCTGGGAGGGCATTTTCGGCCTCCAGGGGGCGGGGGAGGGTGTTTTCACCCTCCCCAGGCTCCAGGGAAGCCTCTGGCGCCTGAGGAGGGCAAAAAACGGGCCCACCAGGCCCACTGGAAGTCAGGAAACTGGCCATTTCTGGCCTCCAGAGGGCCTCTGGGTGGGAGCAGGGGAGGCCGTTTTCACCCTCCCCAGGCATTGAATTATGGGTGTGGGCACTCGCACGTGCGCGATAGCACACGCGCACGCGCACGCGCTTTCGGCACCCGAGGAAAAAAAGGTTCGCCATCACTGCACTAGAACTTATTACTAAGTAAACATGCTTAGATTACCACCAGCGGTAACCATTTTCCCATGACCTGTGACTTATCTGGGCTGTGCGAGATTTCATTCCCATGGAAGCGGAGAAGAAATCATTACAAATAAGTACAGACCATGTGCTTCAAGCTCAATGACATCACCCAGCCATCTAATTTGTATTTTATTATTATAATTAGTAATACAATTGTTCCTTATTTAGTAAATTGGTAACTAGTTCACAAGATTGTTAAAGTGGTTGTTGATCATGTGTTTATCACTGCGTCTAATTCAAGGAGGGATTAATGATTTTGACCATTTAAATTCATCTTAAAAGGAGCATGGAGGCTCGAGTGGTTGGAACGCTAGGCAGGAGGTTAGCAAGCCCACGTTTGAAACCCGAGAGCTATCTTGGGGCACGTTTGAGCTCTCATCCTTCACTTCAGCTCCTGCCAGGGATGTGAAAGGAGCCCACCACTAGGGATCACCAGGGCAACGGTGATGTCACCAGGTAATCCTTGAAGCACCTGAGTGCTTCTGACCCGAGTACAACAAGTGCAAAATTCATCTTTACCTTTTTTTCTCAATTTTTGATTAACACAATTTGATTTTATTTTGTCAAAAGAAATTGAAATAAAATTATGAAGAATACTTTCATAAGAGTGAAGAATCCGTAGCTTTCCAGATTCCAACTGCCAGCCGAGTCCAACTTGAGGAGAAATGCTACAAACTAGGTGTTTACTTTACACCACCACTCTTGCTAAGACCTCTTTCCTAGCTTAATGAATTTCATCTTTGCAATTTTGTCTAAAATGAACATTCGCAACAACAGCTTTTAATAACATTTTTGCATGTTACATTCACTCAAATTCTGATAATTGTTTTTCTGCACCCTTATGCCCGCTACAAATAGTGCATTTGCATCTTTTGAATATGAAGAATTACACTACCACAACAAGAGAGGTACACATTCAAAAATATAAGAACATGTTGGTTGCATGCAATTTCAATCAGCTTTTCTTCCATCTCAACTTTAAATGAAAAATCTGTCAGGAGCCTTTCGAATATTCTTCCGTGACCTCTTTAAGATGGAAGACTATTCCCAAAGCAAATGCATTCCTATAGGGAGTCCTTGACTTACAACCACAACCGAGCCCGAAATCTCTGTTGCTAAACAAGGCAGTTGTTAAGTGAGCTTTGTCCCATTTTACCACCTTTGTGCCACAATTGTTAAACTAATCACCGCAGTTGCTAAGTGAATCATGCGGTCCTTAAGCAAATCTGGTTTCCCCCATTGACTCTGCTTGTCGAAAGCCGGCTGGGAAGGTTACAGATGGTGATCACATGACCCTGGGAAAAGTACAATCATCATAAATACGTACCAATTGCCAATGACCTGAATTTGGATCATGTGACCATGGAGGTGCTGCAAATATTGTTAAGTGTGAAAAGCAGCCATCATTCACTCTTTTCAGCGGCGTTATAACTTCAAATGATCATTAAACGAACCGTTGTAAGTCGAGGACTAACTGTACATGCAGCATGTGTACTCACTTAGCGGAAAGCCTGTTTCCTGGCTCAGTTCGAGGCCTTGTTTTTGAAGCTCTTTCGTTCCATAGGCCTACCAAGGCCCTCTGAAAGCACCCTTGTTACCCATCCCTTCCCTTGGAAGTGCCTCAGGTAACATTAAGGGGCAGAAGGCCTTCTCAGTGGAACAGAAAGGCTTTGTAATAATTGCTATTTTAAGTATTTAAAATAACTGCATTTTCAGCACTAGGCTCTCTGCCATTTATAGTCTTGGAGTCTGGTGATTTTATGAGCTTGCTTTATATGAGGGATTATGGCTTTGATCTGATCTATAGCCCTCCTGTGCTTTTTATTAATTGCACTGTACTAAAGTATGGTTGGGTAGTTTTATTGGGTGGTGGTTGTTGTTGTTTTTAAATATTTTAATACATTTGTAATCCACTGAGAGAACGGGCCATATGGGAGATTTGAAGTGTAATAAGGAAATATATGGCTGCGTGGGGACCTGGCTCCCTCTGGTCTTAACCTTAAGTACTACATCATGCTGGCTATACAGTTAATATTTCCATTTTAGCTCTAAGAAAGAGACACAGATTAAGGTACTCCTATAGTTTCTCTGAAACATAAAAAATATAGAGATTATTTTTAACAGTTGGCTACATTTTTAACAGCAGAGGGAAAAATAAGGAAATATTCTTTTGCTGCAGACTGCACGCTCCTGGCTGTATTTGGTTAAATAAGACAATCAGGACAAAATCCGAAATAAAGGACAATCCAAATCTGGTGAGGGAGTGAGGCCCACTGAATTTGATAACGTTTATTTCCAAATGAAATGGTCTAAAAAGCTGCCACCTAACAGTCCGATTCTATACATGTCTATTCTGAAGTACAGGGTACTCAGCTGAATAAGATTTAGTCACAAGTGAGTGTTCCTGTCATTTCAGTTTATGTTGTACATGTATTTTGGCCCCGAAGATGGAATAACTTGAAATTTTTGAAAAAAAGGGGAGTTTAGAAAACATTAAACAATCCTTTAAGCAACAAAAGAAAAACATACAAGTTTAAAATCAAAATGTTTCAGCTTCCTTTTTGAACCATTCTGATGTCAGTAAAAAGGTGCTACAGCATGAACAAGGATGCATGTTGACATGTGTTTCTGTTTTTTATGTCTGTATATGCATTTTTCATAGACATTTTTCTATAAGCAATATTGTTTGTAGATTTTGCAATCCAACTGGAGCATAAAAATGACAACCCGAGACATGCAATTTGCAACAAATTATAGTTCGTTGTTTTCTCTTTGTTTTGTCCAGTCAGTCCCACCAAACACAGCAAACCAGGGAATCAATTCCATCGGAAGGTTAAAACTACTTTTATTGACTATAGCCTATCACCTTTTGCCACCTCCTGACAAGCGAAGTCAATGGGGAAGCCAGATTCACTGAACAACCGTGTTACTAACTTAACAGCTGCAGTGATTCACTGTAAAATGGGGCAAAACTCACTTAGCAACATAAATTTTGGGTTCAGCTGTAGTCATAAGTCGAGGACTACCTGCAGTAACATAATCTTGCAAGACCGTTAGTGCTGTGCCTCCTCGAATTTTAATTCAGTGAATTAGGGAAGAATCTCTCTGAGCTGCTTCTAAACATTATCCCATTTCTCAGGGCTTAAAAATATTTCAGCCTTTTTTGCTTAGGTAATGGTTCCGTCAAGATCATCTTACTTAGTCCATACTATGGCTTTGCTCCAAATATTATAGTTTCAAAAAATTTACAAAAGATTCTACTACAGAATGAGACTGAGTCAACTATATCTGTGACACTTTTCTTGAGAAAAATATATATATATATATCCATCATTTCTTAGGTACCATCTTGGGTTTTAACAGTTCAGACCTTCCTATATAGCAAGTGCTTTTCAAACTTGGCAACTTCAAGGTATATGGAGTTCAGTTCCCAATATTCCACAGCCAGCATGCTGATTGGGGAATTGGTGGGGAGTTCCGGGAGTTGAAGTCCACGTATTTTAAAATGGCCAAGTTTGAAAAACAACATTGCTGTACATTATTTCCATTCATACTAAATTTCAAATTTTCCCCAATGCAACACTTTCCCTCCCTGCAGTCACCATTTCTATTTTCACTGCTTTTCTGCAGTTTTAAATGACATTAAAAAGAGAAGAGCCAGCAATGTTTTCCCCTTTGGGCAAGATGCTTCTATACTGTTAATTCAGAATAAATGCCTTTTGGGAAAGTTGTTTTTAAACATTAATTAAAGGTTTCCCGCTTGTCACTATTGCCCCTTTAATTATGTCTTCTTTATGAAAGTAATTACTGTTGAATAGCTTCTCTTTATTGCCTCTAGTGCTATTTTCTATTCCTCACTGTGTGTACTCATATTTTCCTTTTCTAATTTCCTTCAACATTTTCTTCGGCGTCTTTATATATTGAAATAACAAAATGCTATACTGATACTTTCTACATATGCAGGTATGTGTGTTTGTGTTTATACACAGACACAGACACATACATTACATGCACACACAAACGAAAGTCCTTAGAATTCGAATGGATAAATCATAGCTCTCCACCTGTATTGTAACTTGCAGTAATCCCAGTTAGCATGGCTACTGATAAAGGCTGTAGTTTAGCAATACAGGTAGTCCTCGACTTACAACAGTTCATTTAGTGACCATTCAAAATTACAATGGCACTGAAAAAAGTGACTTATGACCATTTTTCACACTTACGACCATTGCAACATCCCCATGATCACTTGATCAAAATTCAGACACTTTGGAATTTACTCATATTTATGAAAATTGCAGTGTCCCGGGGTCACGTGATCACTTTTTGAGACCTTCTGACAAGCAAAGTCAATTAGGAAGTCAGATTCACTTAACAACAGTGTTCTTAACTTACAACTGCAATGATTCATTTAACAACTGTGGCAAGAAAAGTTTGTAAAATGGGGCAAAACTCACTTAACAGCTCTCTTGCTTAGCATTTGGGCTCATTTGTGGTCATTAAGTGAAGGACTACCTAAATATGAATTTCCCCATTTTAGCAATAGAATGATGCTTGATATTGCGGAAGATGAAAAATGCTAGTCACCCTACCGAAATCTGTTTTGAGGGAAAAAAACTATAAACCACACCTCAGCAAAGGTATTAGGGAATTCTTCTTCCTTCCACCAGGGGTGGGTTCCTCCCGGTTTGGATTGGTTCTCCCGAACCGGTAGCAGCCCGCTGGTGACATCACGATGATGTCACCGAACCGTATCGGTCGGTGCCAGTCCGTGGGGGCCGCCATCTTTTTTTTAAATTTTTTTTATTTATTTATTTTTTCTTCTGAGCATGTGCAGAAGCCGAGTTTCCGGCACTGTGCATGCGGTCGCCATCTTGTTTTCGGCTTTCTTTCTTTTTTTGAATTTTTTTGAATTTTATTTTTTTTAATTTATTTTAATTTATTTATTTTTTCTTCTGAGCATGTGCAGAAGCTGAGTTTCCGGCACTGTGCATGCAGTCGCCATCTTGTTTTTGGCCTTTTTTTAATTATTTATTTTTTTCAGATTTTTTTTGGCACTGTGCATGCGCGCGCCCACGAGGCATGCCCACGCGATGCGGGAGGAAGCGAACAGGCAGCGAGGTAAGTTAGAACCCACCCCTGCCTTCCACCTTGGGAAATTTAATGACATTCCCTGCACCACAAATATAAGGGGGGGAAATTTGAGAAGCCGTTTATACATACCTAAAGTATCTGCTTCAGGAGGTTATTTATAATTTATAAAATTATTCCTCAATCATATGGTCCCAGTGTGCCATACAATTTAAATCATTTAAAACAGTTTAAATCTGTAAAACATCCTAGACTTGTCTTTATCAATATTAATTATGCTGGTAAAAGTCTCAGGATTCTTGTGTGACTTATAAGTGAGTTAACCCTTAATAAAATCTTTTGATTTTTTTTAGGAAAAGGTTGTCACACCAATGAGATACATCTTCAAGATATCAGACTCAATACATTGGGTATCCATTAGATATCTGTTTTTTGTTGTTGTTTACTTTGCAAACCTACAGTACATGGTGAAAATATCCAAAGGATTAATTGTATTCTTATTCAACTGTTAAGTTTGGGAAGAGAGAATTCGATGCATTCCTATTGAAATATGAGCAAAATAGATTTGTGCCTCAGCCTCTTACTAGGAGGCATACAAACCTCCTAGTTTGCCCAAATTTACCAAAAATGTATATTTCCCTGGTATATTAAAAGAAGCCAAAATTGACAATTCTCTAGAGTAGAAAGCAAAACAAGAAAATAAAAAATAGAGTATACTGAAACTGGTAAAACACACACAATCTAGAAGAAATAACTAGACAGTGGGAGTGCATTATAATGTTATGAGTTCTGCTCCATAAGAATATAAATGCAAAGTCAATGGTCACAAGGTTTAAAAGGCCAAGTCAATAAAGGAATTGTTTAAAGGAATTTGAGTGTCTGGGAAAATGAATCAATGATAATAAACAAGATTAGGTGCATGCTTCAAAAGGTTAAAAGGCTGAATATCCATATCAGAAGAAGCATTTTAGCAATCTGGTTTTTTTAGAAAAAGCAAGAAAAACGAAGGAGAAAAAATTGAGCATGTCAGATTTGTTCTGCTTCCATTTTAATATTTCTGTTTTTATTTTGGAGGAATGCTCACTCTCATTACATTTATTTTATATAGCTTTTGTCCTAATTTCAAAGGCCTCTGGAAGTAAGTAATACAGACTTTATTTCTTCAGTTCCTCAGTGAAAAAGAAAGAAAGAAAGAAAGAGAGAGAGAGAGAGAGAGAGAGAGAGAGAGAAAGAGAAAGAGGAAGGAAGGGAGAGAGAGAACGCAGGTATCCCAGGGGGCTGCAGGGAGGCTTGCTAGGCCCAAAACAGGGCGTGGGGGGTGCGGCGCTCCCCCCCCGCGCCCCTTTTTGGCTCCCAGGAGGTGCAGGGAGGCTTGCTAGGCCCAAAATGGGGCGTGGGGGGTGACTAGCAAGCCTCTCAGCAGCCCCCGGGAGCAAAAATGGGCTGCGGGGGGGGGCCTTCAAGGGAGAAAGAAAGAAAGAAACCCTCACTGTTTGGGGATCCCCACGTGCACTGAGTTTGAGTTGAGAGCTTATTGTAAGTGGCTGCTAAGCTATCCTTGCTCAGGCTAAGCTAATCAACAGTGGTGCCTCTAAGAATGCCAGATGATCAATGGGCATGTTCTCAGTTTCAAAATGTCTGGCTTTTCTTCCTCCTACCAAAGACCTTCTGGGATTCTTCACAGGAAGGGAGAAAGGGAGAAAGAGAGGGAGAAAGAGAGAAAGAGAGAGAGAGAGAGAGAGGAATGGAATGGAATGGAATGGAATGGAATTCAGCAAGGTTTCTCTTCCGTACCCCTATTTGCTCTTCTAGGAGAGGGAAAGAGAGAGGCAGGGAGGGAGATGGGGAGATGGAGAGAGAGAGAGAGAGAGAGAGAGAGAGAGAGAGAGAGAGAGAGAGAGAGAGAGAGAGAGAGAGAGAGAGAGAGAGAGAGAAGGGAGAAAAGAAAATAGAGGAAGACGGAGCACAACTGAAGTGCAGAGCAGCTGTGTTTGTCTCCTGATACTCTTGACACTTTGGGGTGCCTCATTCAATGAGACCATGGATTCTTGTACTGAAATCTTCTTCAGGCTGTTGTTTCTGGTCCCTCTCCTTCCTT
>QLTV01002694.1:3791750-3806231 GCA_003457575.1 Thermophis baileyi
TCAGCTCTTGTATCAGCAACCAGCAAAGAGCAGTCTGACAGCTTGCCCTTTTATAGGGAGCTGTCAGACAGACCAGCCAATAGCGTTTGAGCTTTTTCCCGCTCAAACGCTGGACCTGGTTGGAACCATGCAACACAGTTATAACAGTTAGAACATAACAGAAAGAAAGAAAGAAAGAAAGAAAAACTGAGCACTATAACAGTTAGAACATAACAGAAAGAAAGAAAGAAAGAAAGAAAGAAAGAAAGAAAGAAAGAAAGAAAGAAAGAAAGAAAGAAAGAAAGAAAGAAAGAAAGAAAGAAAGAAAGAAAGAAAGAAAGAGAAATTGACAGTTTTGGATATTCTGTTTACATTTTTGACCTATTTTATTTAATAATGACTTTTTGTATTTGTTTTTCATTAATATAAAGATTTTGTACAATCTTTTCGACTGGAGAACCGCATTGTAAAATTATCGAAACGTAAAGTCAGAAAAACTGAATTTCCCTTCACATTTTTGAAAGTTCAACAATAAATTCACATTAAAAGAGAACAGAACAAATTTCTCACAGACTGTCATTACTAGGCCTCTGCAAAAGATTGAGAAAAAAATAAATAAATTGAGATGCACTTCTAATTTGGGACTTCAAAATTAATTTTAAGACCTGGAAATGAATTACTACATAAAGTATGGTTCTGTTGGACACTGTGACATTCTCCAGATTTGCTGCACAGCTGGGTTAGAACTTTGATTGATTCTTCTTCTATAGCTTGCCATATTTCTGTGGGTATCTCATCAGTTCCTGTAGCCTCCTTAGTTGGCAAGGACTGCTGTGCTAATCTAACTTCATCATCTAGTATTAGAGGTTCTTATAAGTAGGGAATATTTTCTAAAATATCTTGGTTGTTGACTTCGCTACTGTATAGCATTTCAATGTACAGGTAGTCCTTGACTTACGACCACAATTGAGACCAACATTTCTGTTGCTAAGTGAGACAGTTGTTAAGTCAATTTTGACCCGTTTCATGACTTTCCTTGTCACAGTTGTTAAGTCAATCGCTGCAGTTGTTAAGTTAGTAATACGGTTGTTAAGTGAATCTGACTTCCCCATTGACTTTGCTTGTCACAAGGTCACAAAAGGGGATCACATGACCCCGGGACACTGCACCCATCGTAAATATGAGTCAGTTGCCAAGCATCTGGATTTTGATCACGTGACCAGGGGGAGGCTGCAGTGGAGCGTAACTATGAAAAGCGGTCATAAGTCACCTTTTTCAGTTGTAACTTCAAATGGTCACTAAATGAACTGTTGTAAGTCGAGGACTACCTATAGTCTTTATTTGATCTTCTTTGCATAAGTTGCTATCTGTCCATCGGCATCGTTTAGCATATTGTAGCAACTGATCCAGAGGTGGGTTTCACCAGGTTCTGACCAGTTCTGGAGAACCGGTAGTGGAAATTTTGAGTAGTTCGGAGAACCGGTAAATACCACCTCTGACTGGCCCCACCCCCATCTATTCTCTGCCTCCCGAGTCCCAGCTGATCAGGAGGAAATGGGGATTTTGCAGTAACCTTCTGCTGGAGTGGGGAGGGAATGGAGATTTTGCAGTATCCTTCTCCTGCCATGCCCACCAAGCCACGCCCACCAAGCCACGCCCACAGAACCGGTAGTAAAAAAAAAATTTGAGTTCCACCACTGAACTGACCAATCTGACTTAAGGCGCCCATCATCTGGCCCTATATCAATTATTTTATCTTATCCACATCGCTTTCTTGATGAAATACAGCAGTGGTTCACCATTGCCTTCTCCCATGGAGTATGAATTAATAACTTTGCCATTGTCACTGACATGATCATCTGCATCCAGGACTTTTAGTTTTAATTTTTTGTTCAAAATTTTTTGTTCAACCCTCTTAAGAACACACCCACTCTGACCATGATGGACGCAGAGCGAATCTTGTAAGACCTGTAGTATCTTACAATGTATAAATATGATTGCTGCTTACTGTTTAGTAATTCTAGAAGTACACTTAATGCAAACTTTCTATAGGGCTTACAAAGCCATGCAGAGCACACCCACACCCACATGCACACAAACACTCATGGCTCAATAGACTAGGGTTTATCAATTTCAGGCATTCCTGTGGTGGGTGGCTGCAGGATATTCTTTTGGTTAATATTAACAGGAAAAAAGGATTCCCCTACTAGGAAAATCTCCGCTTCCTACAATTCTTCGGAATAACAGAGTTGAAAGGGACCTTGGAGGTCTTCTAATCCAACCCCCTGCTCAAGCAAGAAACCCTATACCATTCCAGGCAAATGTCTGTCCAATCTCTTCTTAAAACCCTCCAGTGATGGAGCACCCACAACTTGTGAAGACAAGCCGTTCCACTGGTTAACTGTTCTCACTGGAGGACATTTCTTTTTAGATCTAGGTTGCTTCTCTCCTTGATTAGTTTCCATCCATTGCTTCTTGTCTCACTTTCTAAATGCTTTATAAAATAAGTTGACTCCCTCTTTTTCGTGGCAGCCCCTCAAATATTGGAACACTGCTATTATGTCACCCCAGTTCTTTTGAATAGACTAAATACATCCAATTCCTTCAAATATTGCAATTGGATAAAGATGCAGAGATGCACCAAACCTCCTCAAAGCTTCCTCGACTAACCTGTTCATGACGAAGTAACTATAAAGTTGGATATGACACAGAAAAAGACCAGCAGCAGATAACTGAGATGAGGCAAGAGCACAATCACACATCATGTAGATATCATGGGGATATTGGTGAATTAGGCTTTTCGGGTTTTTTTTTATTTTTCTTATAGCAATCTTGGGGTTTGTTTGTTTTTTTTCAATTAAATCAAGATTTCCCAATCTGATGCTCTGGCAACGCATATAAAGGGCAGAAGATCGAGGAAGACTGCTTTAGAAAAACGTGTGCCTCTGCGCCATTTAATCCTATAGCAAGAAAAATGTGCTTGAGATACTCAGGAAGGTTATGAGCAGCAGTCCTTGGGGTGAGAAGGCAGCTACTACAATTGTACAATGAAGCTGTAAGATTCTCGGTTTTTCTCCTTAAAACCAATAAGGGGTACCGTTCCTGGGTTTTCAGTTTTGCTTAAATTAACAGCTTTCTCCTAACAGTCCAGTTTCATCAGTCTGATGGAGACTGACTAATTGCTTTAATGCATTGCATTTTTGGCAATATACAATATTTGTCACTGCAGTGTTGGCTCGTAGCCTCCATTGTCTAGCTGGCTGTGCCAAGACCCAATTTAGCAATTAGACTGACACCCAGGATGTCCTTGGGTCAATTACCTGTGGATGCCAGAAATCTGTTTTTATTGTTTCAAAAAAAAAAAAAAAGGAATGTACTTCCCTCTCCCAAGGCATTATATAAACATAGCACAGCTTAACAGATTTATTGTTCTGACATTCTGAAAAGCTGCAGCCAGCCAGCATCTACAATCCTAGGTTAGCTGACCCAATGATCAGATATCTGACACTTCGCATGTTTCAAAGTCCTATTGGCTCAGCTGGCTTAGGTTGATGGGAGCTGGAGTCCAACACAGGTGCAGCATATTCTTTGGCGATGCTTGAGAGGTTCCAGGAGATAGGTATAACATTTGCTTGATTTATTTTCAATGCATGCTTCTGTAATAGGCAAAATTGGGGCCAGTCTAAAAAAGAGTTACCATGATCTTATGCTCCATCCAGTCTAGGTATAGTAGTCCTTGACTTTTGACCATCTGTTTAGATGGTCTGAAGTTACAATGGCATTGAAAAAAGTGACTTACAACCAGTTCTCACACTTACGACTGTCACAGTGTTCCTACAGCCCCTGTTATCAAAGGAAAGCAGTTGACTAAATTAAGTCAATTGTATTTGATGCTTCAGTTGAAGCAGAAGGATCAATACAATAATTTGGATAAATCATACTATTCATGTAAATTCACATACACCCAATAAGAAATTTGAAAGCCTCCGGGAAGTATATGTTTAATCCTTCCCATGTTCCCATGCAGGTAGATCAAGAGATGGTGTCGTTCATGGCTTGAAGTGGATTGTGAACACACACACACACACCCAACAATAACAACAACAATTTAAACTGCTAGGAAGAGCATTGCCACAACATTGTAAACTCAGAGCATTTGATGCAGCCCTGGGTGTTCCCTGTTCGAGACCAAGATAAGGATGAAGAAGGGCCTCCTTCTGTTGTAAGCAATGAGAGAAATATCTTTAAACAACCAAGTGGGTTTTGGTTTAATTAAGCCAAAGTATTTAAACTTCCCCAAGGTTGGAAATGTGAGCCAATAGGGAGAGGGGGTTTAAAGACTTCCATCTGCTCCTGTCCCCCCCCCCCCAAAAAAAAGCTTTTGTGTTCTCTTATCTTAGAAAGACCTGTTTCTGGAGACTAATAAAGAGATTGAATCTAAGAAGAAAATAGCCATTCAAAATAGGCATGGCATTCTGCATCTGCTAATAACGTTTTTAGGGGATCAGTCAAAGCATTGGTGGCTTGTTTATTTTTGGTAGAGGAAATGAATTAGGCCAATTTTTCCCAAAGTATGGGACAACTTTTCCTTAGCATTCCTTCTGTGTACTTAGTAATGAGCATCAGTAATGTGCAAAGCCAAACAAGGATACGGTATAAGACCCTCACGGGAGCTGTCCTGATGCGAATCTTTGCACATTATCCACTCAGATGGGACTCTGCCTCCGACAATTGCAAGCTTCTTTCATCTACTGGTTAAGAAAATGAGCCATGAGCCAAGGGGACAATCTCGTGCAAGTCGAGAATACATCCAAGTTGCCCGCGGAGAAGAAAGCTTCCTTTTAACCTTCTCGCAGCTAGAGCCCATCTATAATATGGGACCGATACTACTGTTGTGGTTAAGAATATAGAGATAACATATGGAACGCAATTTAGAGAGAAAATACAGAGAATGGAAGCAACTCAAAGGAAAAGAGATTTAGCCTATTAGAATCCATGGGCTTAAGTGTGCAAGCTACAATTCTTGTATGGCAATAAGAATGAAGTATCGGGTAGTTTGCAATACTACCTATCATAAGAACTGAATCACATAACCACAAGAACTTGACCAGCCTATGCCAAACAATCCTGAGTATGTTTGAGAGGTATCTATTTTCAAATATCAAAATGTTCTGTCCAGGATTGATTTTCAGTATATCAACTCAGTCACCCATAACCAGGCAGTTCAAAAAGAAGTTACATACGAATCTCAGCAGGCTCAAGGTTGACTCAGCCTTCCATCCTTCCGAGGTGGGTAAAATGAGGACCCAGATTGTTGGGGGCAATATGCTGACTCTGTAAACTGCTTAGAGAGGGCTGTAAAGCACTGTGAAGCAGTATATAAGTCTGAGTGCTATTGCTATTGCTATTATAGATTGCCCTCAACTGACGACCGTTCAAAGTTTTAGATGGGGCTACCCTTAACAGTGGTGGGATTCAAATTTTTTTAGTCGTGGCTTGGTGGGCGTGGAATGGCTTGGTGGGTGTGGCTTGGTGGGCATGGCTTGGTGGACGTGGCAGGGGAAGAATACTGTAAAATCTCCATTCCCTCCCCACTGCAGGGGAAGGTTACTGCAAAATTCCCATTTCCTCCCAATCAGCTGGGACTCGGGAGGCAGAGAAAAGATGGGGGCGGGGCCAGTCAGAGGTGGTATTTACCGGTTCTCCGAACTACTCAAAATTTCCACTACCGGTTCTCCAGAACTGGTCAGAACCTGCTGAAACTCACCTCTGCTTAAAGAGTATTTGGAAGCTACAGCTGATGTAGAACGTAGACAGTTCTGGAAGTCCCTAGGGTACTATATGTTAACACCACTGTTTACGTGAGTTGCATGGATTGCCAGTTTGCTTCCAGGTCCAATTCAAGGTGTTGGTCACTACCTTTAAAGACTTTTAAAGACTTCTGGGCATGGGTCCAGAGTATCTGAGGAACCATCTCATCCCAATGGAATTAGCCTGCCCCACTTGCTCCAGCAGAAGAGGCTTACCACAGACTCCATCAGTTAAGGAATTTCAGCTGGTGGGGTCAAGGAGAAGAGCCTTTTCCACTGTGGACGCTAACCTGTGGGACATTTCTACCATTAGAGGTAAAATCTGTTCCCACCCTCCTGGCCTTCTGGAGGGGCATTAAAATGTGCTTCTGCCAGTTGGCTTGAAGCCCCAATGGAGCTTGCAGGAGATGGTTGACAGAACTAGATGACCTCACTGCCATGGCATCCGTCTTCTTGGTTTTAGTTCTTACATAACTTTTAAAATTTTAATTGTTTTATAGTTATCTTTGTATCATTTGTAAGCTGCCCAGAGCTGCTTATCAGTGAGATGGGTGGCATATAAATTCCATAAATAAATAATAAAGTTGCAACCACCTTGGAAAAAGGGATTTACGACCTATACTCCCATTTATAACTATTACACCACTCTTGTGGTCGTGCAATCACATTTTTGCTGCTTGGCAACCAGATGTTGCAATTACAACAGGTGCAGCACACTGCAGTCACATGATTGGAATTTGCAACCTTTTTTTTGCCAATTTCCAACAAAAGAACCCATTTGGGGAAGATGGATTCGCTTAACAATTGTGCAAATCGGATGCAGTGATGTGCTTAACAACCATTGTAAAATGGGGTCATACTCGACTTACAACTGCAATGACTTAAGGTGGAAATTCCGATCCAAATTATGGTCATAAGTTCAGAGTAACCTGTATATGATTGCTGAAGTACCATTATATAAAACTCAGCATAAACTAGGTAGGTAGTCCTTGACTTACGACCACAATTGAGCCCAAAATTTCTGTTGCTAAGTGAGACATTTGTTAAGTAATGTTGCCCCATTTTACAACTTTTCTTGCCACTGAATCCCTAAAGTTGTTAACTTAGTAATACAGTTGTTAAGTGAATCCGACTTCCTCATTGACTTTGTTTGTCAGAAGGTCGCAAAAGGGGATTACAAGATCCCGGAACACTGCAACCATCATAAATGTGAGTCAGTTGCCAAGTGCCTGAACGTTGATCACATAATCGTGGGGATGCCAGAAGGGTCGTAAGTATGAAAAAAGTGTCATAAGTCACTCTTTTCAGTGCCGTTGTAACTTTGAACGATCACTAAATGAACTGTTGTAAGTCGAGGACCACCTGTATTTTCTACCGACATAATCTTGGCAAATAACACAGAGAAGGAGTAGAGCTCTGCCAGCAACTCACCGGTAAAAATACTATCAGGTTGCACTTTATTCCTGATGACTACATGGACTTATCAGTCTTATTTAATTGGCGACAGTTTAACAATGATTTTCCTTTGGCTTTTTTCCAGAATGTATTTATAACTTCTCCGCCGAGTTTACAACCCAAATTTCCCTGGTGATTCCCTACTGCTACATTTCTAACAAGGTTGGCCAGGTGGTAGACCTGCTGAGACAAACACAACAGGGTTGTTTTTTTCTTGGTGACTTCATAGATACGTTGTCCACATAAGGTGTGATGTAGGATTATAACAAATAGTGGTTTCTTCCAATGTTATAGACTTCCAACTTATCCAGCAGTACCAGTGCCATTCATTTCCACTGTAAGCTAAATTTAATTCCCTTTCTTGCTTCCTTAACCTTCTGCGCAGATCAGGAGTGTGCAAGCACATTTTGGAACCAGAGGGCCACAGTGGATGGGCTGATGATGAAAGGTGGATTGAGCTTATTTTACTCCTTGAATTTTTTGCAGATACTTTTTGATGAGATTATTTCTAAAGCCATATCGAGTGTTACATTTATTATAAGGCCAGTAGCATCTGCAGGAAACTTGAATGGCAATAAAATTATGATGCACAGATACAAACGCCACTATGACGTATTTACATCCTGAGATCTGACACAACTATGCAAGCCACGGCATTTGCACGATGTTGTCGCCATGCCCATTCCATCATTGGCTCTTTCCTACCGAAAAATGTGTACCGTATAAGACTTGCATTTTAGTTTTCAGGATTTCAGACTGGTGGAAAATTGTGGCGACTACTTTTAGGAATAAGGGGCAGAAGACCTCTCTGGTCTTATGCAGCGCTGGGTTACTAATCCTTGGTTTAGAAATTCCATTAGGGACTTTACTGTTGCAGATTTACTCAGTTGTGGGAAATTCAGAATGGAACATACATGTCAATGCAAACAAGTGGAAAAACTGACAGGCCGTACCCTCCTTTTCCAGGCTGTCTTTCCACTGCAAAGGCCTGCAGAGAACCAGATAGTTACAATGCTTCTAATGAACATCCGTTTATTTATTTTTTCTTAAATGAAGCATAAATAAAATGAAAATTGCCACCGTGGCAATCCAAAAACACTTTTGTGTCAGAACCAATATGTATGTTGCCTGACACTCTTCCCACATATTGCTTTGAAATTAGACTCCCACCCCAGACCCCCAAAGACAGATGATGTAATGAACCTTACTGCTGCATTAACTCACATTGAGACCGGAGAAGAAAGACACCGCTGGAAACTGAAACAGGAGGTCACCCTGTGAAGAAAAAGGAGAGTCAAGACCTAGTAGTAGGTCAATAAAATATTAAACAAACTAGAAAGCTAACTCCACTTGCAAAACAATGATTTCCAAATATAGAAATTCCCCATCCAACAGAAAAGCTTTTTTGTTTAGAAGAAACCTGGGTTACTAATCCTTGGTTTAGAAATACCATTAGGGACTCTTCCCAAATCCCTAACACTTTCAGTTTACAGTACAGTCATACCTCGGTACTTGACTGCTTTGAAACTCATTCAATTTGGTACTCGATGCATTTTGACATGAAAATTTTGTCCTGGTAGTCATCATTTGTTTAGTACTCGACACACAAGCTAGAACTTGTTGATTGCCTCTTGTCTCACCCTTTCTGGCCAAAACAAAGGGTGACGTGTTAGTTACATAGTTTGCTTGGTATTTGTTTTTAGTATTCGTTGCGCCTCCCAGAACCAATTAACTATGAGTACTGAGGTATTGCTGTATTTAATAACCATATCTTGTTATTCCCTGGCTTCATTTCGCAGCAACAGAAAGGAAGGAAAAAGTATTGTGCTCCTATAAGGATTTACCATGACTGAGCTTGAATGTTGTGGGGGAAGGGGTGGGGGAGGTACTGTGAAGATTGGCTTTCTGCAAGCAACAATTTACAGGTCAGAGAAATGGTTTACCTTTCTGTCCTCCTACTTTCTCCACTGCAAATTCAATGTCCTGTTGGCTAATCGTGCTTGGGGCATAATTGCACTATATGTACCTCCTAGTTGGTATGATGTATATGGTAGAATCATCTTCTTTGATGAAACAACTGGCTGAACAATTTGTAAGTGCAAGGGGTCTCAGGAAATGATATTGAAAAGGAGCAGAGTTGGAGGTAGTGTTGTGGCCCGCCAGCGGCCAGCAGCCAGTGGAGCTGGCAGCAGATTCGGACAGTGAGGAGGTTGGGGAGGAACATGGGCCAGTCCTGGAGTCTGGGGAAGGCTCTGCATTGGAGGCAGAGATGGGGCTAGGGCAGTCTGACAGTTATCAGTTGCCTTTGGAGTCAGACATTGGTGAGGCAGACAAACAGCTGGAGCCTGTTCCCAGTGTGTGCATGCGCAAAGTTGCCAGATGAAGAGAACAGCTGAGGAACAAGGGTCGACTTGGGAGTAAGGCCACAGGTGGACGATGAATGGCCCCTCCCATAGGGAATAAAAGAGGAGCGAACAGGGAGGGAAGTTTGCAGGAGACAATTAGTTCATTCTGGCATTCTTGCCAAGTATTGCGGCGTCTGAAAGATATCAGCCTGGCCACTCTCCAAGGCTGATAAAGGTTGGTAATTGTGAACTATCTTGAAAGACTGTGGGAGAGGAAAGACTTTGCTGGAGAGAAATTCACTGTACATTAAATAAAAGAGGTTTTATTGGGGCGAGGAGTCTGCTTCATGGTTTGGGAAAGCCTAGGTCAGAACAGGTAGCTTTTCATTCACATGTGTCTCTTTAAATGTTAAATAAAAGGTTTAATGGATTAATGGAGGCAAAAGCCTCTCTTTGAAGTTTCAGTCTTCCTAAATTAGAAGATGACTGTAAAGGGGGAAAGTGTACCAACACAATGCACTGAAGAGCTTAGTGTCTTGTATTTTATGCATACTAATAATAATTAACTGGTAGAAACAGTCTGTAAGCTAACTTACTTCCCAATGGAAGCTCCTTGGAGGTCTTGCAAAAAATCAGAATCCTGCGAGCTATAGTGTTCCCTGTGGCATCTTATGGAAGTGAAAGTTGGAGTTTGAAGAAGCAGGATAGGAATAGGTATTGATGCCTTTGGACTTTGGTGTTGGAGAAGGCTGAAAATACTGTGGATGACCAAGAAAACAAATTGATGGATCATTGAACAAATTAACCAAAGTTCTCATTCAAGGCACAAACAACCAAGCTCAAATTATCTTACTTTGGACCCCTTATATAAAGACTTACTGTGTAGCTCTCTGAAGAAGGTTCTAATGCAGGTCTAGGACAATTCACTGTGGCCAATTCACCATGGCCAACTCACCACAGCACACTCATTGTAGCCAACTCACCATGGGACAATTAGCCACGGCCAACTCACCACAGGACAACTCACCGTGGGATAAGAGTTACACTAATATCGAAGAAATGGTGGAATAGAATCATTAAAGAAAGGATGCCAAAGGAGGGACAAAAGGAAATGTAAATGACAAAAATTAAATTGTACTGTTGAATTGTACTGCGGCGAGTTGTCCTGCAGTAAGTTGGCCATGGTGAGTTGGCCACAGTGAGTTGGACATGGTGAATTATCCCATTCCATATAAAAGCTGGTAAATGTGGAAGGTAGAAGAAGAGGATGACCAGTAGATGGATTCAGATAAGTGGCAACAGGTACACCAGGTTATGGATAGATCAACACAGAGGAAATCTATCTATGTAGTTGCTAAGACTCAACAGTGATTTAATGGCAGATAATCAAAATAATGAAGTGAAGATTTCTAATACAGGTATCCACAACCTACAACAATTCATTTAGTGATTGTTTGAAGTTACAATAGCACTGAAAAAAGTGACTTATGATCTTTTTGCACACTTACGACCATTACATCATCCCCAGGGTCATATGATCAAAATTCAGTTACTTGGTAACTGACTCATATTTATGACAGTTGCTGTGTCCCAGGATCATGTGATCACTTTTTCGGACCTTCTGACAAGAAAAGTCAATGGGGAATTAACAACCGTGTTACTAACTTAACAACTGCAGTGATTCACTTAACAACTGTAGCAGAAAGCTCATAAAATGGGCAAAACTCATTTAACCACTGTTTCGCTTAGCAAAAGGAAGTTTGGGCTCAATAACGGTCATAAATCAAGGTCTATCTGTAATGGGAAGCAAGAAAAAGCATGCTTAGGCAATGATGAAGTAAGAGAGGCTGTGGGTGAGAAAAAGTGAGGATGAGATGCAGAGTTAAATATGTATATAGAGAAGACAAAAATTGCAAAGACTGTGGCGAAAGAGAACATGGGACGGTTAAGATTAAAATTAAAAATACAGATTGTTTTTGATTAAAATAAACTTTTCTTGGAAGTGTTGTATGATCGTGGTAAAAGCAAAGAAAGTTTGCAAAGATAAAAAGGAATAGAGAGATATAGCGAACGATACGATAAACTAATTTTAGATAAATTTCCACTTTCTTTCCTTAATTCACAACTTCAATTTCTTTCAACTACAGTTTAATATTTTCTGTAGTTCTTTATGCCCTGTAAAGGAAGAGGCCCATATGCCACATGACCGGATGAGCTCCTGCCCACCTGGCAGTTCGAAAGCATGAAAATGTGACTAGATAAACAGGAACCACGTTGGTGGGAAGGTAACAGTGTTCCATGGCCTTTGGTGAACAGTCATACTGGCCACATAACCACAGAAATGTGTTCGGACAACGCTGGTTCTCTCAGCTAAGAAATGGAGATGAACACCGTCCCCTAAAGTCAGACATGACTGGAAACTTATACCTTTCTCTTTACTGTGGATCTGACTTCGAATATGGGTGAAGGGGACCAAACCAGGAGCCTCCTATAGAGGAAAAGGGATTAGAAATTATAGCAAGGAAATTATTGGGGATGAAATTGAAGGGAGGAAATACTGGAACAATTATGTCAAAGAACTGTATGTGAGTAATATGAAAGTATTGAGTGCAACTTTAATGAAAGCTATAAATAGCTTTGTCCAAAAAGTGTACTGATTTTAATTTTTTCAGTCTTATAACTTGCAATATACAAAGGAGAATATAATAAAAACAAAAGGACCTACAATTAATAAAAATCTCCTAGATGGTGACCAGAAACATTTAATCTTCACTACAAGCACAGTGGAATGATGTTGTTTTAACAGCTTTATAAAATGCCAAGAAAGGGGAGGCTGTTCCAAATCTCCAGAGGCAAGGATTATTTTAATTTTTCATAACTGATGGGGAAAAAAAGTCCTAAATGCTGTGAAAATAGTGAAAAATGGTAAGACTGCAGGCATAGACAGTGTTAAATGGAGTAATGTTAAAATATGGATGCGGTTTATTTGAGTGGCTGTGGGAAATGTTTAATGTATGTATCGGCATATATTAAAATGGAAATTTCGTTGCATACAGCTCTCAAAGGGTCACCACCTCCAATATACACTACATAAACATGACTAAATAAACAAACAAACAAACAAACAAACAAATAAATACATAAATATGCATATACCCACATGTATATTATATGACACCGAGAAACAACACAGTCTAGTTCGGATGTATACATGATATACATGTATACATTATAGATAGGGCTTCTTAAAAGTTTGTGTACCTTTTTGAATTTTTTAAATATTTCTGCATACATATGATAAGAAGAACCCAATTAAACAAATGAGTAAAAAAAATATTACAGGTAGTCCTCGACTTACAGCCATTGGTTTGGTGACTTTTTGAAGTTACAATGATACTGAAAAAAGTGACTTACAACTGGTCCTAGCACTTACGATTGTCACAGCCTTCCCACAATCACATTATCAAAATTTGGTTCCTTGACAACTGGCATGTATTTACAATTGTTGCAGTGTTTCAGGGTCACGTGATCGCTTCTTGCGACCTCCCCACCTGACTTCCAACAAGCAAAGTTAATGGGAAAATCTGGATTCACTTTACAACCATGTGATTCACTTAGCAACTTCAGTGATTCACTTAACAACTGTGACAAAAATGATTGTAAAATTGGGCACAACTCACTTAGCATCCGCCTTGCTTAGCAACAGAAACGCTGGTCTGAATTGTGACCATAAGTTGATCTTACACTTGTTCATATTCACTGGATGGTGGGGAATGGAAGGATTTATACTACAGTCAGAGCTGAAGAAGCTTCTTGGATGAGAAGCGAAATGTCTTCAAACAGAAACCAGAAAGTCCAATTGCCTTTGAAAAAAGCACCTTTGGGACAACCATGACATGGATGATTGAGAATCTCCATAGACATTTCCAGTAATGGTTCATCAGTCCAGCACATCACCTTGGAGGAATTTTAGCCCATTCCTCTTGACACAACAGCTTCAATTCAAAGATGCTGATGGGCTTCCTTGCATGAATTGCCTGCTTCAGGTCCTTCCACATTCTATAAGATTACGATCAGGACTTTGACTTGCCCATTCCAAAACACTAACTTTCTTGTAGTTTAACCATTTTTTGGCCATAAGATTTGTCTGTTTTGAGTTGTTGTCATGCTGCATGAATTCTCTTGACAGTTCCTAGACAAGGAACAGGAAAATCCTGACATTTTCCTGTAAAATTTGGTAGCACAATTCAGAATTTTTTCATTTTCATCAATATTGGCAAGCCATCCTGTTTCACAGACAGTAAAACAAGCCCAAACTATGATATTGCCTTCACCATGTTTCAGGGCTGGGATAAGGTTCTTTTTTTTTTTTAGAAGTTTTTTTATTTATAAAACAGTTAAAAAACAAACAAACATTAAAACAAAAAGACATGTATATGACGGATAATCCAGTTTACCTATTTCCATTAAATTAATTCTATTCCTAAATATACATATATACTTATATTTACATTGTCTCTGTCTAGATGCACCATCATTTTTACAATATAATATTTTATACAATAACAATTCCATTATCTTTCTTAGAGAGACAATATTCTATACTTTTCCAATTATTTTGTTATTTCATGATCCTGACTTTCCTCTTTTCCCACCAACCATATAATTTATCCCAGGTTTCAAAATATTCAGATTCATTTTTATCTTTTAGCTCCATTGTTAATCTGTCCATCTCTGCACAAGACCATATTTTATGTAAAATCTCATCCTCTGTGGGGGTATCTTTGTTTTTACATTTTTGTGCGAAAGCCAATCTCGCAGCAGTCAAAATGTGTAACATTAAATATAATATTCCTTTATCGTATTTATCTATGTTAATTCCCAGTAGGAAT
>QLTV01002694.1:3807112-3817160 GCA_003457575.1 Thermophis baileyi
TGAACACCAGATCATCTGCAAAGGCCTGAGTTTTGAATATTTCTTTTTTAACCTCTAATCCTTTAATTTGAGTATCTGCCCGGATTATCCTAGTCAATACCTCTAGTGACAACACAAACAGTAATGGGGATAAGGGGCACCCCTGTCTTGTACCCTTTTTAATTTGAAAGCCCTCGGTTGTTTCACCATTGATAATCACTTTTGCTCTCTGTTCCGAATAAATTGCTCCAAACATTTTCATGAAATTCTCCCCAACTTCCATATATGCTAATTGATTGAACATAAAATTCCATTTGACGTTATCAAACGCCTTTTGTGCGTCAAGAAAAACTAGCCCCATTTGCCTCTCATTGTGAACCTCATAGTATTCTAAAATGTCTAAGATTATCCTACTATTATTTCTTATGTATCTTTGTGGTAAAAAACCATTTTGATCTGTGTGTATAAATTTCATCATAAATTTTTTCAATCTCTCAGCTATTATAGTCATAAAAATTTTATAGTCTGAATTTAAAAGTGAAATGGGTCTGTAGTTTTTGATATATGCCAAATCCGAATTTTCTTTAGGGACCAATGTTATGAGTGCTTCTTCCCATGATCCTGGAATTTTCGCATTAGTGAGAACTTCGTTAAATACATCTATTAATTTTGGACTTAAGAATTCTTGTAGGATTTTATATAATTCTACTGGCAAACCATCAGGATCAGAAGCTTTATTATTTTTCTGCCTCTTAATTGCATTAGATAATTCCAGGGGTGTTATTTCTTCATTTAGCATCATTTGAATCTCTTGGGGGACTTTCGGGAGATCTGCCTTTTGTAAATACTGTGAAATGTTATTTTTATTATTACTCTCTTTATCTTCATATAAGCTGGGATAAGGTTCTTATGCTGGAGTGTAGTGTTTGCATTTTGCTAAACGCAACACTTCATTCAAGCCACAAAGTTCCATTTTTGTCTCATTCATCCAAGAAGGTTATTCTTCCAATAACCTATTAAAATAACCTACAAAAAGACCTTGACTATCTGTCAGAATGGTCAAACAATTGGCAACTCCAAATCTCAACCAACAAATGCTCTGTCTTACACATTGGCAAAAAAAATCAAAACACAAAATACAAGCTGGGCAGATATGACCTTGTAGATGACCCTCACTCTGTCAAGGACCTTGGAGTACTCATCTCTAACGATCTAAGTCCAAGAGCTCACTGTAACAGCATTGCCAAAAAAGCATTAAAAGTTGTTAACCTAATCTTGCATAGCTTCTTCTCCGGTAATATTGCAAACTAGGGCATACAAAATTTTTGCTAGACCAATACTTGAATACAGCTCATCTGTCTGGAACCCGCACTGCATATCGGACATTAATACAATCGAACGAGTCCAGAGATATTTCACAAGAAGAGTCCTCTACTTCTCTGCTCATAACAAAATACCTTATGTCACCAGACTTGAAATTTTGGGCTTAGACAACTTAGAATTTCGCCGTCTTTGGTCCAACCTAAGCGTAGTACATAAAATTATCTGGTACAATGTCCTACCTGTCAATGAATACTTCAGCTTCAACCACAACAATACACAAGCACACAATAGATACAAACTTATAGTAAACCGCTCCAAACTTGATTGCAGAAAATATGACTTCAGAAACAGAGTCGTTAATGCCTGGAATGCACTACCTGACTCGGTGGTTTCTTTCCCAAACCCCCAAAACTTTACCCTTAGACTGTCTACTGTCGACCTCACCCCATTCCTAAGAGGTCTGTAAGGGGCATGCATAAGCGCACCAGCGTGCCTACCATCCCTGTCCTAATGTTCCCTTTTATTCGTAGCCATTTCATGTATTCATAGTTATGTTTATACTTATATCTGTTATCTAATACATGCTTGATGAAATAAATAAAATAAATAAAAATAAAACCTTCTGGCATATCCATCTGGTAGATTTTGCAAACTGTAGTTGGAGAGCAATGTTCTTCTTGGAGAGTAGTGGCTTTCTCCTTGCTACCCTGCCATGCGCATCATTGTTGTTCAGTATTCTTCTAGTGGTGGTCTCATTGAACATTATATTTGCCAATGGAAGGGAAGCCTTTAGTTCCTTAGACGGTACCCTGGAGTTATGCTAACAATGAAGAGATACGCACCTTCCTGTGGGTTTGGTAATAACAGAATAACAGAGTTGGAAGGGACCTTGGAGGTCTTCCAGTCCAATCCCCTGCTCAAGCAGGAAATCCTATTCCATTTCAGACAAATGTTTGTCCAATCTTTTCTTTAAAATTTCCAGTGTTGGAGCATCCACAATTTCTGGAGGCAAGATTAATTGTTTTAACTGTCAGGAAATTTCTCCTTATTTCTAGGTTGCTTCTGTCCTTGATTAGCTTCCATCCATTGCTTCTTGTCCTGCCTTCAGGTGTTTTGGAGACTTGGTTGACTCCCTCTTTTTTGTGGCAGCCCATTAGATATTCGAAAACTGCTATCATGTCACCCCTAGTCCTTCTTTTCATTAAAGTTCTTTGAGACCTCCCTGAGTATTACATGCCTTGTTCTTGCGATCTTGATTAGCTGACCACTCCTGGAGAAGGCAAAAATGGTGCTGAATTGCTACTATTTGTACATAATCTCCCTGACAGTATGGACTGGTGGAATACATACTCCTTGAAAATTGTTTTGTAAATTTTTGCAGCCTAGGGAGCATCAACAACTGTTTTTGTAGATCCTTTGTATGAGCCATGATACTCTTCCTGTGTTGTGGAGATGAGACTTTGATTATTTATTTATTGTATGGTACATTCACATCACATTTCAATAAAAACACATGAGATAAAAATACAAAATATGAAATATAAAATATTATAAATGCATGCCTAGATTACAGATACAATTTTTTTTTGCTTCATTTGTCACAGCCAGGAAATCAGCCAAATGTCCATTACAGGCTCTATTTTGGCACTCTGGCGCTATAGCTTTTTTGGCCCCACAGTCACAATTTGGTGATGGTATCTTGCCCGACTTTATAGAGGACATCTTCCCATATACCACGGCCACTGCAAATCTGGTTCAGTGTTGTCCATATTGCATGGGGCTGGTGAGACTTTGATAGTGAATATCCAGAAAAAGTTGTTTAAATAAGGTAGGACATCCCACATCTGATTATCATCCTATAGATTGAAATTGAGGTCCTGGCTGTCCCAAATATGCTTTTCAAAAGGCAACTGGGTTTTCTTGGGGTTTTTTTTTCTTGAAAATGTTTCGTTTCTCATCCAAGATGCTTCTTCAGTTCTGCAGAAGCTTCTTGGATGAGAAGTAAAACGTTTTAAGAAAAAAACAAGAAAGCCCAGTTGCCTTTTGAAAAGCACTTTTGGGACAGCCAGGACCTCAATGATTGAGAATCTACTACATCTACTAGCCAACTTTAATTTTATTTTTAAATTTTTTAAATTAAAATTAACACAATATTGAAGTCATATCGTCTTTTGTTTAGGTAGGTATATCTTACTTATACCTAGATAATGTTGGGTCACCAGCTATCTGAACAGGCAAAGGAAGACCTGGACAATTGGAAAGGAGGACAAAAGGAAAGGAAAGGAAGGCACATTTTAATTTCTTAGCATTTACAGCAAAACTACAGTGGAAAAGCTGCAAAATATATACTCAGCCCTACATGTATATGAAATTACTTTTTCCAGCATCAGAAAGATTGGATTTTTCAATTGCGACATTTTCCCAACAAATCTTCATTTTCAAGAACGTATGCTGGTGATAATATAGAATAGACAACCGCACGCTTTTAAAATTTCACTACAGACATGTATAATGATTGAAGCCGGTTGCTAGAATCAGGAAATAAATTAAGTAACATAAATCTAGGTTGCTGGGTCTGTCGACAGATGAGGGAAAGAAAGAAGCAGATAATTTACAAGATCACGATACCCAAAACAGTTCAATTTAAAAACAACAACAACAAAAAGCTGGACAATATTTAATTTTAAGTCTACTCCTTTGGACTGAGGACCTGAAGACAAAAAGGGCATCTCCTTTGGCCAGGTTTCTGATAACCACAAGAAAATGACACTTTATTCTAATAATTTTATTTCCTATCATATAACTTTGCCAGGAGTGGGTTCTTCTTTTCTTCGCTGCCGGTTCGCTCAGTGACGCGCCATGCAGGTGCATGCGTGCTTCACGCATGCGCAGTACTTAAAAAAAGCTTCTGTGCATGCGCAGAAGCAAAAACCAAGATGGCGGCACCTAAGGCGCCGCCGAAAGAACCAGTTCGGGGGCGTGGCAGGCCTGGGTCGCTGCCAGTTCTAGTGACCCAGGCCGCCAAGTTACTACCGGTTCTATGGAACCGGTTCGAACCGGGAGGAACACACCTCTGAACTCTGCCTAGCTAATGGTATATTCTGCTTAACTTTATCTTAGCTTTCTCTTTTCAACCACTTCCTATATACCATATGTGTTTTCATCTCTACCCATCCCAATCAGCTCCTCCCCAAACTCACTTCTCATTTGCACATTTCAGAGAATGGGGGGCATTGTAGGTCTTAGATCTGGAACTGGGGTTTGGCCTGAGCCGAGGTGGCGCAGTGGTTAGAGTGCAGCACTGCAGGCTACTTCAGCTGACTGCTAGCTGCAGTTCGGCGGTTCAAATCTCACCGGCTCAAGGTTGACTCAGCCTTCCATCCTTCTGAGGTGGGTAAAATGAGGACCCAGATTGTTGGGGGCAATATGCTAACTCTGTAAACCGCTTAGAGAGGGCTGTAAAGCACTGTAAAGTGGTATATAAGTCTAAGTGCTATTGCTATTGCTATTGTTGATTGCTGGAGATGTTGATGCTCTGCCTGTTTTAAACTCCTGGCCTGCTGCTGCTGGGTCTGGCTCTGTTTCTCCACTTCCTCAAAATATTTGATAGCCTTTGAATCTCCTGCCAAGAACCTTAAGCCTCAGAGTAAACCTCTTCCAAGAGCACTCAAGTCTTCTCTCTCAGCTGGAGTTTGGTCAGTGTCTTCTAAAATGTTCTGCTGCCACCAACAAAGTACAAGTAGTCTATTTTTCACAATTACGACCATTGCAACATCCCAGTGGTCACCTGATCAAAATTTGGACACTTGGCAACTGGTTCACATTTATGACGGTTGCAGGGGTCATGTGATCACCTTCTGCCATCTTCTGACACGCAAAGTCAATGGGGAATCCAGATTCACGTAACAACCGTGTTACTAACTTAACAATTGCAGTGATTCACTTAAGAACTGTGGCAAGAAAGGTCATAAAATGGGGCAAAATTCACTTAACAAATGTCTCTCTTAGCAATTTGGGGCTCCATAGTAGTTGTAAGTTGAGAACTACCTGAACCCTGCTATTGGGTCCTGATGCTGCCAGCGCTGGCTACTCTTGCCAGGTTCGCTCTCTGCAAATTTCCTGGAAACTTCTTTGGGACTTCAGTTCCTTGTTCTTGAATCTTTGTTTCCTCTTCTGGCTCTTTTCTTATCATGTTACGAATTTGTGAAAAAGCCAATCCCCTTGGCCCGCTGATTCTTCAAGGTATGATGGTGGAAGGTTGGGCAATTTTTCTACCAGGTGACCTTGTTTCCATTCTATTAAAAAAAAAAAAAGGAAGGAAGGAAGGAAAGATAGCATAAAAGAAAATGTGGCGATCACCCGGTATATTTTAAGTTTTTTTTTCTTTTAAAAATTATATACTTTTTATTCTGCTTTTTGCTTCGGAAAACATTCAAGGCATGTGGGAACGTGACAAATACAGAAACAGACAAAGTAAAAAAATAAACATAAAACATAATCAAACAAGAGGGCAATAAAATCTTCAAAGGCTGTATAAAATGCATTGTGTTTTTGTAATTATCAATTAATCTAATGCATTTAAGCTGTTTACAATTTGTTAAGGGAGATTTAGTTCTGTTGGTAAAATGAGCCACTTTTGACTAAGGACCTTCAAATTGCAAAAACAAAGTTATATGGTTCTAAGTTTTTTAATTATTTGTACCTTTTTCAGAATCAAAGACATCTTTGGAACAGCTATTCTGGTTGGCCACAATTATGGATTATAATTGAAGAAAAAGGTTTATTGCCTTTTAGATTTGTTTGCAAATAGGGAGTTTCAAGAAGTTTCTGCAGGATGATGGAATTAGCTTCCTTTGTCATCATGACCTTACTCTTTATCACTTAATTGGAATAGTTCTGTTTTAAGTAACATTTGTTCAACAACGTTTCAGGCAATTAGCTGCAACACTTGGTAAAAGCTGACCCATCTTAAAAACGACCTTCTTTAACAGCATCACTTTTTTTATATAAGAAAGCTGAAACAGCTCAGGCTTTTTGAGCTGATAATGGATGACAACAGCTGGAGGACAGATGGAATGAAAATAACTCCTTGGAAGAGGATGCTAGATAGAAATCATTTACATTCTAGCGTATATTAATTAACTGGCATGGAATCTGGCTTCTAGAATTGGTTTATCCAGTTCCTAAAACTCCTTTTTGTGGCCCTTACAAATGGTGCCATGGAAAATTAGATCATAGATATAATTTCCCTTCATTTTTAGTTTTAAAAGGCATAATTGTTAGAAATATTAATAGATTTAAAATACTAACACCCCCCCCCCAATCCCTGAACTCTATACATAGGATGCTTTCAGAGGGAGGGGGAGAGGGAGCGAGGGAGAGAGAGGGGGAGAGAGAGAGAGAGAGAGAGAGAGAGAGAGTTGGAATACTGCATCCAGTTTTGGTTGCCACAATATGTGACTGTAGAAAGAATGCAGAGAAGAGCAACAGAGATGAATAGAGGACTGGAGGCTAAAATATATAAACAGTTGCAAGAATTGGGTATGTCTAGTTTAATGAAGAGAAGGACTAGGGATGACATGATAGCAGTGTTCCAATGTCTCAGGGGTTGCCACAAAGAAGAGGGAGTCCATCTATTCTCCAAAGCAGCTGAAGGCAGGACAAGAAGCAATGGATGGAAACTAATCAAGGGGAGAAGCAACCTAGAACTAAGAAGAAATTTCCTGACAGTGAGAACAATTAATCAGTGGAATGACTTGCCTCCAGAAATTGTGGATGCTCCAACTTTGAAGGTTTTTAAGAAGAGATTGGACAACCATTTGTCTGAAATGGTATAGGGCAGTGATGGCGAACCTTTTTTTCCTCGGGTGCCGAAAGTGCGTGCGCGCATGCTATCACGCACGCGCAAGTGCCCACACCCATAATTCAATGCCTGGGGAGAGTGAAAACGGCCTCCCCCGCCCCCCCCGGAGGCCCTCTGGAGGCCAGAAATGGCCCGTTTCCTGACTTCCGGTGAGCCTGGTGGGCCCGTTTTTCACCCTCCCCAGGCTCCAGAGGCTTACCTGGAGCCTGGGGTGGGCGAAAACACCCTCCCCCACCCCCTGGAGGCTGAAAATGCCTTCCCAGAGCCTCCGCGTGAGCCAAAAATCAGCTGGCCGGCACGCACATGTGCACTGGAGCTGAGCTAGGGCAACGGCTTGTGTGCCGGCAGATATGGTTGCACGTGCCACCTGTGGCACGCGTGCCATAGGTTTGCCATCACTGGTATAGGGTGTTCTGCCTGAGAAGGGGGTTGGACTAGAAGACCTCCAAGATGCCTTCCAACTCTGTTATTCTGTTATTCAGAGTCATGATGCCACTCACTTGCAAGATTTTATGATGCCAGTCATCTCTTATTTCAATACCATAAAATATTTGCCCATCTTGCAAAACAATTCTAAAACCTGATTCCCTAACTGCTGAAAGAAGTCCCGTCCCTGATCTAGATGTCAGAATACAGGTAGTCCTCGCTTACCAACTGCGTCATTTAGTGGCCAAAAATACAACAATGAAAAAAAAAACCAGCTTTGCAACCAATCCTCAAACTTACAACTGCCATAAGCAACCCATGGTCATGTGACCCCATTCTGTGCTTCCCAGCCTGCTTGCAATAATAAGCAAATTTAACGGAGAGGTAAAATCGTAAGTCATGGTCACATGATGTTGTGCTTAACAACTACGCTGACTCAATAATTGACCAAGTGGAAAGTAACATCATAAGTCCATCACAATCATGTGATTTTCAACTTAGCAACCACAATATTTAGCGATCAAGTTGCTGGTCCCAATTGAGGCTGTTAAAAATAAGGACTGTCTGTATAACAAATTTGAAGGTACAGTATGTCATGAGTTACCATATTGCTGCTTTACTCAATTCAAGATACTCAGTTGAAGATGCTAATAGTTTCCTTAAAAGTAGCTTGAGATCAACTTAGCTACAGGAATAGTTGGATCCCATTTCCCTCTCATGCATCTCTCCAACAACTCCTAAGAAGGTTGGAGTTTCATCACTGAGAGAAATACATTTCTTATTTACAAAAGAGATCACTTTCTTTGTAATAGGATTCTGTCTCATCTAAACTCTGTGGAAGAACAGAAAATGTGTGTATTTTTGAGTGCCAAGTTAAGGCTCATTTATTATCCAGTCTAGTGTTATATGGGGGAAAATAGACGGCGGGAACAGTGTGTATACTGCCTTGAAGTCTTAAACTAAAAATAAAACGCATTCTATTTTTTGGAGGACATTTAATATTAATGATATTGATTGTTGGCATAGGGATGACTCTCATTTTTATTGAAAATTTATTCAATAAAATGAAAGGCAAACTTCCTTAGATTACTGTGATACCCATATTTTGGAAATCCAAGAATTTAATGAGTATTTTTATAATATTAATATTATGGGTTTTAGTGATACAAAATTGTCTGCCATTAACTGTTGTTTTATATCTGTTTCAGCAAATTGTTATTTTAATTTGTTGTTGTAGGGTTGCTGTTTTAATATATTTTTTTATGAATGTGATAAACTGAATTCTGATCGATTGGTTTATTTGCAAGATATTTGAAGCATTCCTTTCAGAAAAATAAGATGAGTTCAAGTCCTCCCTTAGCCCTGAAAGCCAGCTGGGTGACCCTGGGCCAGTGGGCCAGTCACTCTCTCTCAACCCAACCCACCTCAAAGGGTTGTAGTTTTGGGGAAACAGGAGGAGGAAGGTGTGCTGGATTTATTTACTGCCTTGAGTTATTTATAAAAAATAATAAAGATGGGATATAAATAAATGAAATAAATGCAACAATTCTAAGTAAAATTATAATATCCATTTATCCTTCAATCAATCAGAAGAGCTGCAAGGGACCTTGGAGGTCATCTAGTCCAACTCCCTGCTCAAGCAGGAGATTCTATACCATTTCAGACAAGTGACTGACCAGTCTCTTCTTAAAAACCTCCAGTGATGGCTTCACAACTTCTGACGGCCAGCTGTTCCACTGGTTAATTGTTCTCATTGTTTCTCCTTAATTCCAGGTTGCTTCTCTTCTTGATTAGTTTCCATCCATTGTTTCTTGTTCTGCCCTCTGGTGCTTTTCAGTAGTGACTCTGAACAGCAAACAATCATACAACAAATTAAAATAAATTGCCATCACATTACAAAATTAAAATATACCCAGCAGCTGAAGAGGATGTTATAATCCAGGGGTCCCCAACCTTTTGGACCTCAGGGACCACAAAGGTCATAATTTTAAATCCCGCGGACCACCAAATTCATAATTTTAAATCCCATGGACCCTAATTCATGATTTTAAGTCCCGCATACCACTAATATGAATTTTTTTTAAAAGATAAATACATTTGTAAAATAATGATCAGAGAACTTCCATTTTATTAATATGAAATGCACCTATTTAATATAACAGAATTATAAATGCTTATTTAATTATAACAAAATCGTAAATGCTTATTTAATCATAACAAAATCTTTAAAGGTTGTTTTAATTGTAACAAAATTATTAAAGTTAGTGTAATTATGACAAAATAATTGAAGCTTATTTGACGGTAGCTTGCTGATGTTGTTCGGAAAGTCAGTCCCATATTCCAGAGCTGTAGCTGTAGTCCCTTCCCTCCCCTCTCCTCCCCTCTTTCCTTTCCTCTTCTTCCTTTCCTTTCTTTTCTTTTCCTTTCCTTTCCTTTCTTCTTCCCTTTCCCTCTTTT
>QLTV01002694.1:3818136-3848925 GCA_003457575.1 Thermophis baileyi
CCCTTCCCTTCCCTTCCCTTCCCTTCCCTTCCCTTCTTTCCTTTCCTTTCCTTCTTTCCTTTCCTTTCCAGTGGGGCTGGAAATCTCAGCCATAGGGGGTGGCACGTGCAATGTGCAACTTTGCAGGTGGTGAAACGTGCAAAAAGGAGCGCAGCCCTCACGGGCCGGAACGAAATAATGGTGCTGTTGCGGGGGGGCGCAAGCGGGCCGAAGAGGTGGTTGCGATGGCTAGAAGCTGTGGGAGCGAAGCGCTACCTGCATTTGAATGGCATCAGCATTCTGCCTTGGTATATTTGCGCCAGCCAGTGGCGCAAGGCAGCCCTCGTCTCCTGTTGCTTGGGACTCAGAGAGGTAAATGGCATCCAGTCCAGGGAGCAGCTGGAGTTTGCTGTCCATTGCGGATGCTAGCTCGACCCCCTGCAAACTCTCGTCTCTCGAGGAACGCTCGCTGAAGCGACACAGGAAACTTCAGCTGGGATCCTCGAGAGATGAGAGTTTGCAGGGGGGCGAGCTAGCTTCCGCAATGGACGGCAAACTCCGACTGCTCCCCAGACCAGATGCTGTTTACTGCTCCGAGTCCTAAGCGACAGGAGACGAGGGCAGCCTTGCGCCACCGGCTGGCACAAATATACCGAGGCGGAATGCTGATGCCGCACAAATGCTGATGCCGCACTACAGCAGAGAGAAGCAGCCGGAGAGAATCTAGCAGATGCTTTCTCTCAGGCCTCCCACCCGGAGGCCTCGCAGAAGGAGAGATGTAGGCCAGAAAGGTGGCTAAACCTCCCTCCCCCCCCCCAGGCTGAGCGCGGTGAGTTCTTGGTCTTACCTTCCTGTTCCAGCTCGTGTGGCTCGCACCGCTATACTCAAGGTGAGGTTTGCACTCAGCCTTAAGAGTGGGGGCTGGCATGTGGGCGGGGTGATGTTGGGCGGTGCAGCCTTGTGTTCCCGTGCGTGGGCTGGATTAATTGCTCTCGGCCATATCCGGCCCAGGGGCCAAGATTTCTCCATGGACCACCAAAATTTTCTCGTGGACCACCAGTGGTCCATAGACCACTGGTTGGTGACCTGTGTTATAATCTATGACTGGTACCATAGCCAGTAGATGGGACTCTTCACACCTACTCAACCCTTTCAAAAGGCCAGGCAAGTCCGAGTTATCCTGATCTCTGGAGGGAGGATGCTTTATATGGCGGGGATAGGAAAGGCACACTTCCTGAGCCCCACCAACCAGAATTTCCTGGCGGACGTAACCAAGAATATACCATCCTACTAATCTACCAGACTGGACAGTTAGAACCAACTGGCAGAAGTCAGTCCCTCAGACAACCTAATCTCATGCCATTAATAGCTTTGAAAGGTGGTCATCAGTAGCTTGAATTATACCTGGAAGCACACTGACAACCAGTGAAGCTTACAAAATATACCGGTAGTAGTAGTTTTACAGGTGCTGAGTAACTGGCACTATTTACTACTTGTGCAGCTGTACTCTGAATAAATTGAAACTTCTCAATGCTCTTCAAGGGCAATCCCATGTAGACAGCCATGAGTGACAGCAGGAGGGCCTATCAGTATTCAACATAAATTTGTAATTGCAAGCACAGAGTCATATAGGATACAGTAAGATTTTCAGGACAAGGATATAAAAAATTAAGTATTTGAATAGTCACATATTACGGTAATCTCTTCTATTTAATCCTGATTTTGGACTTCCTTTAACCATCAGGTAGTCATGTTAAGAAGAGGGGGCTATTAGACTAAATATGCCCTTGATCTGATCCAACATTTGGATCCTTATTCCGCAGTAGGAAATCAAAGTAAAATGTCCAATGAAAGAAAAATATGTGATTTGATTTCTGGCACTTTGTCTACTAAAAGCAAACACTTGACTCTGCAAACATGGATTTACAGGGCAGTATTAGTACATCATTTCTAGCTTACATGCCTCTCCTATTCCCATCCCTCAAGCGATAGAAAGTAAAAGCAATAAAATGAAAGCCCATTACAGACTTCTTCCTGTTTCTCCCCTCTCCAGTCCATGGATTACAAGATAGGCAGCATATAAATTTAATAAATAAATGACTAACCTATAAAGTCCTAGAAACCTACTGGAGGGAGCTTAGAACTCTACACATTTAGAGTGTGTAGTTCTAAATTCTACACATTTAGAACTCATAATAACTTTAATGTATCAAGTTTTCTTCCCTGATTAGTTCCAGCTCCATTTTTAGTCCAGATCTATGTGATTATTGATTTTCTAACCTTTAAATTTTGCATGTTAAATTATTTGTTGTGTGTTCCTGTTATCTGCATGCACCAAAAGGCCTTCAGGCAAAGAGTAATTTTATAAATCTAAATAATTCAGTATATATTCATCTATTTCTCATGTATATTGTTTGTTCCTTCTCTACATGCCATACATAGATAGCTTGTGAAGCTTCTTTGAAGCTTTTCTCTTGCAGAAATATATTCTGTGTTTCCTGTTAGCTTCCTCAGCATCAATATACATTCTATTGTGATTTCCCCCCCCCTCAAGCATTGGAGATAAGAGAAAGGAATGAGCACTGAAGAAGTTGTTAACCTTTCTGCAAGGTCCATTTATCATCCAAACAATTGGAAGCAATTAAGATCCTCCATTCAGAACAACTGACCCATCAAAATCCTAAGTGCATTCTCAAGAACATGCCTTGAAATGGAACGGGCGGGAATGTAATCATATCTTGTCTCTAGGCACCTTAGTTTTAAAGTTTTGTTGTATCAGGTGGCCTAGAAATAGAGGCAATTTTGCAACTGAGCTTGGCCTGTTCACCAAGCTTGGTTATCATCAAGCAATGGAATTACTAATGTTTGCTTCCATTTATAAGGTGTTAAAACAAGGCTTCTGACCTGTCACCCCAAAGGTATATTGGGCATGCTACATCTAGAAATCATTGGCTATGCTGGGAATTCTGGACACTGATATCCTATCATATCTGGAGCAGGGGTGGGTACTAACTTACCTCGCTGCCGGTTCGCTTCCTCCCGCGCCGTGTGGCCACGCCGCGTGGGCGCGCACACGTGCATGCACAGTGCAAAAAAATAAACTCGGCTTCTGCGCATGCGCAGAAGAAAAAAAAATTTAAAAAAAAATGGCGGCGCCCATGGACCGGCACCGACCGAACCGGATCCGTGACGTCATCATGACGTCACCAGCGGATCGCTACTGGTTCGGGCGAACCGGTCAGAACCGGGAGGAACCCACCTCTGATCTGGAGGGTCTCGTGTTGGAAGATCTGGAACAAGAAAGTTGAGCTGTGTTAAAGGTGGAAGAAAATCTTACATTCATCTTAAAATTTAAGAAATATCTTTTCAAGAAGTTTAGAACAAATTAACATCCCAGAACCCTCCAGGTGTATCAGGCTGCAATTCCAAAAATCCTAGGAGTTGAATTAGAGTTTCCCAATTTGAGCACTTCCTCATATGTAACCTCCAATTCTCAGAATTCCCCCAATTGGCAGAATCATTGCTGAGAACTCTGGAAGTTGAAGTCTGTTCATACAGAAATTGCCAAGGCCCAACACATTGTTACAAAGCAACATAGTTTTAGGATACTAGGTTGGAAAAGGCTGATATCAGCTAAGGCCATCAAGAACTGGATATTGAAAGGGAAAGGTGGCAACATACCTGAAAACTTAACTAATTGGGAGACTTAGTTAATGGGTCGGGGATTTGCCTCCTTGTTCTTCCACATCTAATGAACTGGAGAAAACAATCCAGAATTGATTTGAGACTCATTACCTTATTGCCTTTGGTTGACCCTTTCTGTCCCACATTCCCTTATTACACTGACTTAACATTAGACAGCGTGCAGCATCCAATTGTTCAAATATCATCCACTCTAACGGATGTGACTAGTGATGGAATATGAAGCGGTAGTCACACTCAAGCAACAGTTGGAAAGTTATACCCTAGTTTAGAAGCTGGGTCGTATTTCTGGACTGAGTAGTATCTATGCTACCCCTGTCCTCCTATATTCGTATAAAACAAGCCAGTCTATTTTTGTGGCCTGTCGAACTAAAAACATCATAATTATATGCACGGTCACTAGTTAGGAACTAGAAAACATGCTTTTTAGCTGTTTACAAAACTATAAAGCAGACCTATCAAACAAATCCTAGACAAAAATGAGCACTTTATGAGTGGTGTGTATTTTAATCACTCACAAGCTTTACATTCCTATTGCAAAGTCCTACCCAATGAAGACATTTAGAAAATGCCAGATTTTTCAAGTGAACATAACATTGTATGGGTTGGTGTTAACTTTATTCAACCCATTGTATAACTAAAATGTTGATGTTATAACCCAGTGATGGCGAACCTTTTTCGGTTCGCATGCCAAAAGGGTGTGTGTGTGTGCGCTAGCGTGTGTGCACGTGCCCACACCCATTCCCCCCCCACGCATGCGCACAACCCCACTGCGCTGCACCCTGTGCATGCGCACAACCCCCCCTGCTCCCGGCGCATGCGCAAAGGCCTCACTGAAGCCTGGGACGGTGAAAAACGGGCAAACGGGCAAACTGGAAGTTCGGAAAAATGGACTTCCGGTTTGCCCGTTGGGCTGTTTTTCGCACTCTGGGGCTTCAGGAAGCTTCCCTGAAGCCTCCGGAGTGCGAAAAATGGCCCAATGGCAAACCGGAAGTCCGTTTTTCCGAACTTCCGGTTTGCCCGTTGGGCCGTTTGTCGCACTCCGGGGCTTCAGGAAGCTTCTCTGAAGCCTCCGGAGGGCAAAACGGCCTTCCCCAAGGCCGAAAATCAGCTGGCCAGCGCCTCGCATGCCCTCTGATATGGCTCCGTGTGCCATCACTGTTATAACAGTTGCCTTCAATTTATTTTTTTTACACTGCAAGAATTTTTAAAAATGGGTTTCCTCATTTTTTATATGAGGAATGCATGACTGTTGATACATAATACATGTTAAAATGAAAAGAGACATACCTGCTTTGTATTATGTAGAAGTCCCACTGATTTAAAAAAATGCTGAACATTTTGTACTAATGCAAAAAAAAAGCCCACAGGAACAATATATTGTAACTCTACGTAGGTAGGTAGAAGAGCAAATGCATAACATTCAGTTGAAAAAAAAATGCTTGTGCTAAACCAGGGGTGGGCAATTAATTTTTTCTAAGGGGCTACATGAGAAACCGGGACTGTTGTGGAGGGCTGAACCATTGTAACCTGATTTGATGTCCTCAAATTCCATCACCTCATCTCCTCAAGTTGCTCCAGGTGAGGGGCAAGCTTTTTCTCTCCTTGATCTCCAGCAGCTGCCAGCTGACTGAAGGAGTGCATGGCAATTGTGCTGACTCAGCTCACTTATTTACATTTGATTTCTAATTTCTGATTGGCCTGAAGCGGTCCAGACAGGGACAGCCAAAAGGCCAGATGTGGCCCAGGGGCTTTAAAATAGCATAGAAATAGCATTTTATGCTTATAAGGCAGGGGTGGGTTCCTCCCAGTTCGGACCGGTTCTCCCGAACTGGTAGCGGCCCACTGGTGACATCACAATGACATCACCGAACCGGATCGTTCGGTGCCGGTCCATGGGGGCCGCCATCTTTTTTTTTATTTTATTTTTTGAATTTTTTTAAAAAAAATTTCCTTCTGCGCATGCGCAGAAGCCGACTTCCGGCACTGTGCATACGGTCACCATCTTTTTTTCGGCTTTGTTTTTTTTCCTGGATTTTTTGTTACTGCGCATGCATGCGCATGCGAAGCACGTGCGCGCCCATGAGGCGCGCCCATGTGACCCGGGAGGGAGCAAACCGGCAGTGAGGTAAGTTGGAACCCACCCCTGTTATAAGGTCAAGGTAAAGGTTCCCCTCGCACATACGTGCTAGTCGTTCCTGACTCTAGGGGGCAGTGCTCATCTCCGTTTCTAAGCTGAAGAGCCAGCGCTGTCTGATGACAATTCCGTGGTTATGTGGCCGGCATGACTAAATGCCGAAGGCGCACGGAACGCTGTTACCTTTCCACTAAAGTGGTCCCTATTTTTCTACTTGCATTTTTACATGCTTTCGAACTGCTAGGTTGGCAGAAGCTGGGGCAAGTAACGGGAGCTCACTCCGTTATGCGGCACTAGGGATTCGAACCGCTGAACTGCCGACCTTTCTGATTGACAAGCTCAGCGTCTTAGCCACTGCGCCACTACATTCCCTTTAGGCTTATATACCACCCTATTTTTCAGCACTCTCTGGGCAGTTTACAACATAGAAGCTTTATTTGCATATTGCCCCCAACAATCTGGGTCCTCATTTTACTGACCTTAGAAGGATAGAAGCTTGGGCCCTATCAGGACGAACTCCAGGCTGTGGGCAGAGTTTGCCTGCAATACTGCACTTTAACCACTGCACCCAATGGTTAAGTAGGGCTCCCAATGCCCAGGTCTGTGCTAAATTATGCACCTTCAAAAGGAATATCTAAGTACAGAAACAATAGATATTAGCAAGCACTGAGACATTCATTGTTTCAATATTTAATTTACACCGTGTCTTTTTGTTTTGGCAAGCGCTCGAGGCAGCTAGTAAAAAAAAATTTTTAAACAAAATCACAACATTAAAAATACATTATTAAGCATAATAACACAAATTAATAATTAAAAGCACAATGAAAGAGATGCAGCTTTACAGATTTCCTAAGCATTTAACAGTGTGGACAAAATGTACAGTAACCCATAGCTTGGCTGGAATTCGGGAGACAGGAAGACCTATCTGTGTACAGGTGGATAACCTATGACAGTGGGCTCATCATCAAGAAGGCTTCGTCTGCCAATCTCAACCACTTGACAGATTATCGTGAGACTTACCTCTTGTTCACTGATGGACCTAGGATTTTTTTAATTCAACCTGAATTGCTGTATTAACTGCTTATATTAGACCAACAAGAAGCTATTGAGATACAACCATGTTTCAACTGGACAGCTGTCTTTTTTCATGACTAAAGTACCCTCTGCACTAAGTTTTCCCAGACCTCTGAAACTCATATGGATCTGTATTACACATCCCATCAATGCTTATTTTGGAATGAGAGAAATAATTTCTCAAGTGCAGCCTAGCAGCCCAAAGTCTGAATTACCAGCTGTTACTTTGGCTTGCCACAGCATCCTACTCCCCCCCCCCAAAGTATCTGGCATGAGGTCTGCAGACGTATTAGAGGTTTGCAGCACTGATTTCACTTAATTTGCACTTTCTCTGCATTTATCCTGCATTTGTGTACATCCTCAATCCTCCATATCAATCCTCCTGTTTGTGAAGAGTCAGAATGCACTTGACTAAATCATATCACGCTACTATTCATTGGTCCACTAAAAATAGCTCTTGCCTCACCAATGCAAAGCAGTTATGACATACAGAACTGAAAACAGCATCTTTGCTACAGTGGTTGATTTGATCATATTCCAAAAATTCTTTGCACATCTGCCAGAAGGGCATGCTTTTCTTGATAACAGAATGAAATCTTCTTCAGATTTATCCCAAGATCCATAGTATCAGAAATAAAGAACATGAAAAAAAATTGTCTAGATGTAGAGCCAGAGTTATTGAATTTCTCATTGGTAATCATGAAGGAACACATGGAGCATTAGTATGGACATATAATTTATGTAATTTATGTCCTAATCAAGGAGACAAGCAACCTAGAACTAAGGAGAAATTATCTGACAGTGAGAACAATTAATCAGTGGAACGATTCGCCTCCAGAAGTTGTGGGTGCTCCAACACTGGAAGTTTTTAAGAAGAGATTGGACAACCATTTGTCTGAAATGGTATAGGGTTTCCTGCTTGAGCCGGGTGTTGAACTAGAAGACCTCCAAGGTCCCTTCCAACTCTGTTATTCTGAGTTGATTGAATAATTAATTGATTATGTGCCACCAAGACATTATTGATTTAGTAACCACATAGATAGATTTTCTCCATAATGATATGTCCCTAACCTGGCCCTTCAGGTCTTCATCACTACTATAGCTGAGTCCATCCACCTTGCTGTTGGTCATCCTCTTTTTCTCCTTCCTTCCCAGAGACGTAGATCTTCTCATAATGTGTCCAAAGAAGGATAATTTGAACCTGGTCATTTGTACCTTGAATGAGTACTCCAGTTTGATTTGTTTGATGATCCATGATTCATTGTTTTTTTTCCTCTTGACTGTCCATGGTATGTTCAGGGGTCTTCTCCAACACAAAAGTTCATTTTTGAATCAATACTCTTTATTATTTATTTATTTATTTATATATATATTTATTTATTATATTTGTATGCCGCCCAACTCCCAAAGGACTCTGGGAGGCTTAACAACAGCAAATAAACATTAAAAACATCATAGAAAAGAAAACATTATAAAACATCATAAACAATTATAAAACATTAAAACATTAAACATTAAAACAATTTAAAACTCGTGCATATCACATCATAGCCGGATCTCGACGATTACAACCACGAGATCACGGCCTCAGGCCTGCTGGAAAAGCCAGGTCTTTACTGCTTTTCGGAAGGCCAATAGGGTGGGGGTGGTCCGGATCTCAGGAGGTAACTGGTTCCAGAGCACTGGGGCAGCCACAGAGAAGGCCCTCCCCCGCGGGCCCGCCAGCCGACACTGTTTAGCTGACGGGACCTGGAGGAGACCAACTCTGTGGGATCTCACCGGTCACTGGGAGCTATGTGGTAGAAGGCGGTTTTTATCCTGCTTCTTCAAAGTCCAACTTTAACTTCCAGAGTGTCACAGGAATACCATGGCTTGTATGATTCTGATATTCAGACATCACAGCATCTCTTTTATCTTTTCCAAGGCCTTCAGAACTGTTCTACCAAGTGCTATTCTGCAGAGTATTTCTTGACTGCTTATTCTTTTGCTGTTATAGGGGACACGGTGGCTCAGCAGATGCTGGAACTGCCAGCCAGAATTGATCTGCACTCCAGCGATTCAAGCCCAGCTCCGTGAGATAGGATGAGCTCCTGCCGCTCACTCCCTGGCTCATGCCCACCCAGCAGTTCGAAAGCATGCACTATTGCAAGTAGATAAATGGGTACCACTTTGATGTGAAAAACCAAGCTGCATTCGTGTGTGTGGAGAGCAGAAGCTGGCGCTGGACCTGGCCAGACATGAGGCAACGCAACACAAGATTAGGCAAGGTGAGACTGGCAGAGGAGTCCGGAAGAGCTAGAACCCGAGCATCGCTATCAGCTGGTGTAAGCTAGTTTTCCCTCTGCGATGCACCAAGGATAGACATGCAGGTGCTGAACGGAATGAACTAAGCAACTGAAGCTGTCAGGACTGTATTGTGTCTAGCATTTGTAGAATTCCCTGACATTGTATGCCATACGCTAAATAAATAAAGGCTGTTAATAATTGATCTTAAAAGCAGAAGCTGTCCACCATTTTGTTATCTTCGTTGTCAATTCTATGCCGCCCAGAGTCCCCCGGGAGTTGGGCGGCATAGAAATATAAATAAACTAATTCTAAGACTGATCGTTCTTCCAGTTGTCATTAGTTTGGTTTTCTTTTTATTTACTTTTTGTCCCGTTTTCTTCACTTTGCTTCTTGACTTTTACTACCTCAAACTACCGGTATCTCTTTCAATCCAGTACACTTTATCATAAATTAAAGTGATGTGCTTTTTTATACTTTAAATGATCTCACGGCTCAAAAAAAAAATCACTGATGCAGAGAGCTACACTCTGGGAGGTTTTATTTTATTTTTTGGTCAATATTTTCATAATCAAGAGAGCATTTCAAACTGTTTAGCAAACCCACGAAAATTGGATTCCCCCCCCCTTTCCTTTCCTGCAAATCCTAGAAACCATTACAGTTCAACTACTATGTGCAAAAAGCCTCTTTGGCAGAGTTTTAATGATTTATTTTTTCCAGTAATATGTTTTTAAATCATTTCCAGTATAAACATCTTGAAAATATGCACCAGCATGGATTAAAAACAACAAAATACAACAAATAAAATGGCAATCAATTGAATACAGTTGATTAAAAAACATACATTACAGAATTGAAGCAAGAGAACAAAATCTACAATGCACACATGAAAAAGTTTTGGTGAAGAGATGGGTCTTTAATCAATTTCTAAAAGGTGATAGGTGCATCCCAAATATTTGGAGTATTCCACGGAAGGGGCACCACCAAAAAAGATAACCCACTGGCAGGTATCTTGAAAATGACAATGACACGTGAAGAAGGATGATCCCAGCTATCATCTAGGAATAAAATGCGAAGGGCATACATACAATATCCTGGTTCCATATCATTTAGGGTTTTATGCAGGTAGTCCTCGACTTACAACCATTCATTTAGTGAACGTTCAACGTTACAATAGTGCTGAAAAAATGATTTATGACCGTTTTTCACACAACGTTGCAGCATTACCATAGGCACATGATCAAAATTCGGACATTTGGCAAGTGGCTCATATTTATGACGGTTGCAGCATGCCGGGGTCATCTGATCACCTTTTGTGACCTTCTGACAAGCAAAGTCCAAATTCACTTTACAACTGTATTATTAACTTAAGAATTCACTATCTCCATCTGTATATGTGTATTTCTGTGGTATGGATCTACCCATAGGTGTCCAGTTAACATTGTGTTTTATGCAGCTTTTTAAAAGAGATTATTGCATATAGAGCTCAATACTTTTAAAATAACTAAAATGATCCATCTTTTCTTGGATAAAATGGCAATGAAATTTTTAAAAAAGGCTTTAGCCACAGTTTTGCCACTGATTAGACTAGATCATATAGTAAATTGATACCAAAAGAACATAGTCTAAATGGCCTTTGTTTTGATTTGCTATACAGGTAGTCCTCGGATTACAACAGTTAATTTAGTGACTGTTCGAAGTTACAACGGCACAAAAAAAAAGTGACTAATGTCCATTTTTCACACTTACAACTGTTGCAGTATCCCCATGGTGACATGATCAAAATTCAGATGCTTGGCAACTGGTTCAAATTTATGGTGATTGCAGTGTGCTGAGATCATGTGATCACCTTTTGCGACCTTGTGATAAGCAAGGTTAATGGGGAAGACAGATTCACTGAACAACCTTGTTACTCAAGAACTGCAGCGATTCACTTAACAACTTGGCAAGAAAAGTCGTAAAATGGGGCAAAACTCCTTTAAAAACAGTCTCGCTTAGCAACAGAAATTTTGGTCTCCGTTATAGTCGTAAGTCAAGGACTTCTTGTATACCAAAAGTAGAAATGGCCCTAGGTATTTAACAGTTGAAAGAACTGTGCAATGGACATCTTAGCATGGAAGCCAAACCTTGGGAGTGAGAGAGCCATGAAATTTCTGAATTTGTCTAACCAAACATAGGCAGCCCTTGACTCACAATGCTGCCACCATCAGAAATATAAGTCAATTGCCAAGCGTCTGAATTTTGATCAGTGGCCATGGGGATGCTGCAATGGTCTTAAGTGTGAGCCCTACCTATGCATTGGAACTAGATCTCCAAAAATTCCCAGAAATCTTGGAGTTACAACTTCAACACAATTGGAGGTACAAAGCTGAGGACAGTCCATGTATAAAATGATTATCTTAGTGGTTTCTTCATGCAACTCCATGGAATAAAGCATTTGACTCATGTATACACTGCTCTATAGAGCCATTCGGGACTCATTTGCCCATAGAGTGACAAGAGGGCAACTCCAGGAGTAAACTCTAAGCTGAATTCTACTATTTGTATCTTTCATGCTCTGACTTTCACAAGCACTGCATCTATTTTCAATTTAAGATAGGAAGAAGACCGAGAAGAAGAAAATTAGACTAGCAATGTGGGGGAAGAAACTTCAAAAGACTAATATGTTTTATTTCCCTTGCTACAAAACCTATTTTTCCCCCAGTTCTTTATTGCCACATGCATTCCCTGGCCCTGTGTTATTATAAGAAAATTGGCTTGAAACACTGGCTAGAGTCAAAAAAATTAAATGACATTTTTACATCCGTGCCCCCTTATTGCTTTTGAAGGGGATATTTTAGTGGTGCTTGGATGTCCATTACATATAATAAGGCTGTGCTTTGCTATCACATCCAACACCTGGCAATCTCAGTATGCCAACTGTGCATGATGCCATGATATATCTGGAGGTAATTATTTCTATCGCCCACATAAGGGTAAAAGATATGAGTTTCATCACTGGTTTGCCTTCTTCTTAACCTGAAATGTCTCCGTAAGTTAGTTTGTAAGGGAGAAAACCTTTGGGGCCTTAAATTATGTTGCTGAAAATAAATCCACAGTGAGACAAATATTCAGTGAGGCTAACTATGTCAGACTTATAGAAAGACAATTCTAACAGAATAACAGAGTTGGAAGGGACCTTGGAGATCTTCTAGTTCAACCCCCTGCTCAGGCTGGAAACCCTACACCAGGGTCACCCTACACCCTACACCCTACACCAAACTCAAGGCCCACAGCCCGCATCCGGCCCGCGTGGTGCTTAGATCTGGCTCGCGGGGCCAGCCTGGAAATATCAAAGGACCAGCCCGTGGTGCCTCTGCCGGCCAAAACGGGGCATGGGGGGGGGCCTCATGTACACCCCCCCCCCCACAGCCCATTTTCAGCCAGCAGAGTGCTGCAGGAAGCCGTGGAGGCTGAAAACAGACTGCGGGGGGGGGGCGCACAAGGGCTGCAGGAGGCATCCGTCCCATCTCCCTCCCCCTCCCCCCCAGCCGGCCCAAACTACAATGCTGATCCGGCCCTCGAAGAAATCCAGTTTGACACCCCTGCCTTACACCATTTCAGACAAACGTCTGTCCAATCTCTTCTTTAAAATCTCCAGTGTTGGAGCATCCACAACTTCTGGAGGCAAGCTGTTCCACTGATTAATTGTTCTAACTGTCAGGAAATTTCTCCTTAGTTCTAGGTTGCCAAATGCTAGCCAAAGATAGAGTTAGTCAGAAAACCTGAAGTATATTTTAATACTAGAGTAAACCCAATTCTCCTTCTGTGCTTAATTTTAGAACAATAGCACTGTAATACTGAGTCTTACTTGACCCTCCCAGCATATAAATTATAGTCCTATTCCTTTCTTCTTGTATATCAGAGCCCCCAATCTCCTTGTATTTAGGAAGACTTTAATTTTTCTTCTGTGGAGGGTTTGCACACTAGTGGTATCTTTTTTTAGTTAACATCAGTAGTCTCAACTGTTTCATTTGGCTACAGTCAAAAAACTTAAATGGTATTTTTAAATTTGTGCCCCCTTATTGGTAGTCTACAAATAATGGTAGTTTACAAGTAAATAAACAGCCCTACTCTCATGGAACTGCTGCTACAATGTATTGTGCAAAAAATAACTGGTTCAAGGTTTGATGGATACCTGAAACATTAAAAAATGGGTGGAAGTTTTAGGAACATAGGTTGTTCATCCATGTTGTGCAGGTTTGGGATGGAATGAGAGCGCAATCAAGTTCTTCATCTGAAGCCATTTTAATGGAAAATGTTTGGTCAGTGTTAACACAAGGAGTTTCCAGTGCCTAAGTTTGTTCTCTCTCTCTCTCTTCAATGCTGGTTCAAATGCACTGAACTGGGCAATCATTCCACAACTTTGACAAGTCAGTTTATAAACCTGGATAACCTTTCTTGTTTCTTGCCTTCTGGGAATCTGGTAAAAGGATCAGAGATCTCATCAATTCAGAAAACACTTTATTTTTTTTTTTCAGTTGCATCTGTTACTACTGAAATGCTGGTGTTTTTTTTTTTTCGTAAACAAAAACGCATCTTGCCAGCTTTCACTGGGCTGCAGGCAACCTATCACATTTCTGCAAAACTTCAAAAACTTGAACATTTAACTACTAATAAGATAATTTGTCACAATTCTCAGTGTGGTCTATTATTAAAAGTCATGGTTACTTGGTCAGGGTTTTGCAATCTCCTTCACACAATTATCGTTATGGGGACAAAATTACAAGAGACACCCATGTACATAACCTTATAGTCCCAGAGAAAGCATAGATTAAACATGCAATTAAATATATAATAATAGTCAGCAACTTTCCTGTGTTTCGTTTATGAGATTTTAATTTGCCAACACATTATATGATCACTTGCTCAGACTTAAAGAGAGGACTCCTCATTATTCATTATCAGTATATCTAACCTCCAAATATTGTTGTAGTCTGTATAGTAGATATAGACTTAAAACTGTAGAAATTATAGTAGATTTTAGGAGAAGCCCTCCTACACTACCACCACTCACAATACTAGACAACACAGTACCAACAGTAGAGACCTTCAAGTTTTTAGGTTCTATTATATCTCAAGACTTAAAATGGACACTTAACATCAAATACGTCATCAAAAAAGCACAACAAAGAATGTTCTTCCTGCGCCAACTCAGAAAGCTCAAACTGCCCAAGGAGCTGATGATACAGTTCTACAAAGGAATTATTGAGTCTGTCATCTGCACCTCTATAACCGTCTGGTTTGGCACTGCAACCAATCAAGACAAACACAGACTTCAACGGGATAATTAGAACTGCAGAAAAAACAATTGCTACCAATCTGCCTTCCATTGAGGACCTGTATACTGCCAGAAAGAGGGCTGTGAAAATATCTACAGACCCCTCGTATTCTGGACATAAACAGTTTCAACTTCTATCCTCAAAACTCCTCTATAGGGCACTGCACATCAGAACAACTAGACACAAGGACAGTTTTTTCCCCCATGCCATCACTCTGCTAAACAACTAATTCCCATAACACTGTCAAACTATCTAAAAAGGCAGTATTACCATCATTAGTCTCATCTTTCCTATTACTTATCTCCTTATCTTCTTATGACTATAACTTTGTTGCTTGTATCTTACGATTTATTTTGTTTACTTAGTATCCTAGTATGATTTATGTTGATTGCTTATTTAGTATCCTATGGCTATCATTAAGTGTTGTATCTAATGTTTTATGATGAATGTATTTTACAATGATTATGTTAATGATCTATATTGTTGTATGTACATTGAGAGCTTACGCACTGGAAACAAATTCCTTATGTGTCTAATCACAATTCGCCAATAAAGAATTCTATTCTATTCTATAGCAACAATCAATATGTGACAATATTTGATCACAGACATTTGATCAGAATAGAATAGAATAGAATTTTTTATTGGCCAAGTGTGATTGGACACACAAGGAATTTGTCTTGGTGCATATGCTCTCAGTGTACATAAAAGAAGAGATAAGTTCGTCAAGAATCATAAGGTACAACACTTAATGATAGTCCGGGTACAAATAAGCAATCAAATCATAGTAGGAACCAGTCAATATAAATTGTAAGGATACAAGCAACAAAGTTACAGTCATACAGTCATTTGTGGGAAGAGATGGGTGATGGGAACGATGAGAAGATTAATAGTAGTGCAGACTTAGTAAATAGTTTGACAGTGTTGAGGGAATTATTTGTTTAGCAGAGTGATGGCGTTCGGGGAAAAACTGTTCTTGTGTCTAGTTGTTCTGGTGTGCAGTGCTCTATAGCGTCGTTTTGACACCATCTGACATGCAATGCTTAACAATTATCAATACAAGTTTAGAATTTCACATGAAGATGCAATGCATTTTAACAGTTATGTTTATTTATTTATTTGTTAGATTTATAACCTGTTTTTCTTTCAGATGGTATGCATAGGGTTTTCCCCTAAAACAACCCAATGAAGTTGGTTCTGAGAGAAACTGGCCTAAGTAACTTATTAGCTTCTCTCCTCCTGATTCCCAGGTTTACCTATACACCACAGAGGTAGCTACAACATTCTTAAGTCAAGCAATCATGTTACTGTCTCTGAGATCAGTCACAAAGCAGTAAATATTGAAATATACCTGGCAGTTGGCATTGAGTTTATTTGTTTTTCCTTCAGTATTCCAAGGAGGACTTACATAGTGCTCCATTCTTCTAATTTGCATAGCTATCTACATATAATTACTACGAATGATTATATTAGATTAAGGGAGAATGACTAGCTCAAACTCACCCACTGAATTTTCATTACTGAGGCAGAACTCAAATTTTTCCCAGGGCCAGGTCACTCTGTTGCAGCATTTGAGCTCAATATGTCTTTAGACAATATCTGGCATACATGAATCCATGCTTAACCATTTCTGGCAGCTGACTTGCAGCAAAATGCAACATGTAACACTATTTCCCTGTTCCTTCATTGAGACAGAATGGATATAAAAGGGTAGCAAATTTTGATTGTGGAATCTGAATGTCAAACCTGGATGCTGCAATTTTTTTCTTTTGGAAATCAGAATTCATATTCCAAAATTTTGAAGAGGAAAAAAGCCATTTTAGGAGAAACCAGCTTAAGAGGGTTTCTTCTAAGGCTCACTCCTGCAGCTTCCCTGTATCACAAAAGTCACTGTACATGCAAAATGAGGGGGCCTATTTGTTTACAGATAGTCCTCATTTAGCAACTGCCTTGTTTAGTGGCCATTCAGAGTTACAACAGTGATGCAGAAAAAGTAACTTTGCAACTAATCCTCATATTTGCAGGTCTGTAAAGTTGAAGAGCATAAGAACAGTCATAGTTTCACTTAGCTAGCACTTGGTTTAATAATGGAGTTGTCGGTCCCAATTGCGGTTGCTAAACAAGAACTACCTGTATTATTCTTCCAAATAAAAGTATGCCATCTCCAATAATTTCCATAATTCAGGCAAAACCCTGGCAAACTGGGAGTTGCAACTCCTAAATATTTGGAGAATCCCGGATTTGAGAATTTGGCTTAAGGCATTAATTTATGTCTAGCAATCCTACCACTGCAGACATGGCTGGGAGACTGACACCACTTTCTGCTTTTTTTCTTTTTCTTTTTCAATGCTTTGAGGAAGAAAAAAGAAGCCCAATTGGGATCAGATCTACAGTGGGCAGAGGTCTGTGGCTCCAGGAAGTAAAATAATCATAGATAAGTTCCTATGAAGCCCAGTTCTAACTGGCTGTTCTAGGCATGTTTATCCATGCCTGTAGTGTAACTCTTTTATCCTGTCTTCTATCTTTGCATAACATGGATGACTGTTTAACTTTAACCTTAGACTGTCTACCGTTGACTTCACCCCATTCCTAAGAGGTCTGTAAGGGGCGTGCATAAGCGCACCAGCGTGCCTACCATCCCTGTCCTAATGTCCCCATGTATTCGTAAAATATCATGTACTCATAACCATGCTTGTACATCTTATATATTCACAATCATGTTTATACTTTGTCTGTAATCATATACACGCTTGACAAAATAAATAAATAAATAAAATTAAATAAATAAAAAATGGATGACTGGACGGGAGTTAATCTAACCCAGTTTTGTAAACCAAGTTTGTAAAACTTTGATGCTGGGTTACAACATGGTCAGTCACCTGAGAGCAAAGAAATGGGGGGGGGGGGAATGGGAAAACCAGTGCTTTCATTTTGGTATATTATACTGAAAGTTATTCCTTTACTGTTTATAAAACATTTGAAATGTAAAATATGTGGTTGAGGGCTTGATCTTGTGCAGTGTGTGCTTGATTTTGCTTTGTGATAAATAGGGGTGATTAAATTATTCATCATGAATTGTCTGTCTGCCAATATAATTTTTAAAATCTGTTAATATTATTCATTATGCATACACGTTTAATGAGCAACTCAGATAAGCAATCCCTGCTTCTGTGTAGTTTCCTCTGTTTGGCCTATTTCTTGTTCATTTGAAAATGTTAAATTGCATTCCATTTCACATTAGGCACAAATTTAAAAATGATTCCCAAATTTGAGGCCTCCAATATTAGAGGAGCCATACATTTGTATGGAATGAAGAGAGGATAAATGTATGAGAATTAAATGTATGGGAATTCTTTAAAAATAATTTGGTCCAGAATTTTCACAGAAGAAAAGATTAAGTTGGTCATTATGAATAGGAATTCCTCAAAGCATATTTCAATGTATTGATTAATGAATTATGAAAGTTGGTGCCATAAAAGTTTGAAGAGAGATAGTGGGTGAAAATGAAATTAGAACAATTCATAGATGCCTGTTAGCCATGGCGACTCAGTAGGATCTCAATATTCAGAAGCAGTGAATATCAATTAGCTGATGAGAGGTCTAGTGGGGAAAGGCTGACTATTACATTATTATTTTATTTGCAAGCTTCCTACAAGGCATCTGATTAATAACTGTAGGAATCAGAATGCTAGAATACAGATCCAACCAGGCATGACTGTTCTTCTGTTGATTAGGTAATCCTTCTAAAAAGAGATTTGGCATTTAGAGTCTTCTTCATGTGCCATAATTTGGTGCTGAAATTATGTGTTCTCCTTTGCAAAAAAAAAAAAAAAAGACCAAAAAAAATATTTTTTATTTAGAATTATTTTTTACATATTTATTTAGTATAGAATTTCTTTTCAGGCTATTTTTCTGTCTGTCTGTCTGTCTGTCTGTCTGTCTGTCTGTCTGTCTGTCTCTCTCTCTCTCTCTCTCTCTCTCTCTGTGTGTGTGTATGGGATCACATTCCCTTTGAATTAATCAGTGATAGTGCAGCACTGGCAGAATCAAAGCCAGTGATCCATTTGGCTCCTTCCCTGCTTATATTCCAAAAATACTTGAAAAACACCTGGCTGTTTGCCCAGGCTTTGGGGTGGGACAGTTATGGAGTCCTTGTTTTTTCTTTAGTTTGCTATGTATATTTTTGTTGTTGCTTTCCTGGTCAAACATAAGTTTTCTCTTCTATTTTCTTCTTTTCTACTTGCCAAAGTGTGAGCTGACCAAAGAGAGTTGTTTGAAGTTGGGAGCCTCTAAATTTAATCAAGCAAACAATTTTGAAAAATAGTGAAAAGCTACAAATGCATAATTTATCTCCTTCTCTTCAATGTCCATGTCTCTCAGTCCCTCTCACAGCCCCTCTGAACCCTTTTTATCATGTGTCAATTCTAGGATAAATCGTTCTTGAAAGAAGTTTCTAGTGATCTGAAATAAAGTCATAGACACATATGGCCCTAAGGCTATATAGATTCTGTCCACTTCTTACACCCAGTTTTAATAAGAAAGTCTATTAAAATTGCTTGTTTCAGCCATCCCCATTATTGAGCAGCTGAAATCCCACTGAAGTCAAATGCAATTTAAACAGCCTGAGTTCAGTGGCTCTTGAGATGGAGATGAGGGGTAAGGAAACAGAGCTAACAATCCATCTAAAATCATTCATAACATCCTGGTGCTTTAAAATTCCAGATACAAACATCATTATATCGCAGGCTGTAAAGCAGTTTTTCCTTGCTGGTGAATAGAGAAGCAGCTAAAATCTATTTGGGCTCCCCTGGGACTTTTTCAGTTTTCTATTGCCAGATAATACATTCAGTTGCACAAGGTAAATGTAATATGCAAAAATGTTTCTGCTTCTGAGAAAAAGTTGTATCGTATTCAAGAGAAATTTGCAACAGAAATATGCTTTCTTGTGTCATTGGAGAATATGCATTTGATAAAAGCAGTACCCTCCCCCCGCCCGTCAGATTTTTTTTTTTAAAGCTATAACTAAATTGCTTTGGGAATGATTCTATAGCTAAGATTGTGTTATGGAACACAGCAGTAGTCTTGCTTCTTAGTTTTCCCTTTTAATTATTTTCAATTCATTTCTTAATATAGCACAGCATTTTCTGAGAATATTGGGGAGAAGGGTTAATTTGTCCAACAAATAAAAATATTTATCTTGCATAAAATAAAAATATTGCTTGTTTTTCCACATATAGATAGATATAGCTATAGAGATGATTGATAGATAGGTAGGTAGGTAGATAGGTAGATAGATGATAGATAAATAGATGAGAGAGAGAGAAGATAGATAGATAGATAGATAGATAGATAGATAGATAGATAGATAGATAGATAGCAATAGCAATAGCAATAGCAATAGCAATAGCAATAGCAATCAGATGGATAGATGGATAGATGGATAGATGGATAGATGGATAGATGGATAGATGGATAGATAAACAGAGCACGTCTCCCTGCCGTTTTCTTGCTAATGCTTTTCAGTAGTTTGCCATTGCCATTTCAGCTCCTAGGGCTGAAAAAAGTGACTAACCTAAGGTCACCCAGCTGCCTTTGTGCCTAAGGCAGGACTAGAACTCATGGTCTCCCACTTTCTAGCTTGATGCCTTAAGCAATACACCAAACTGGTTCTCATACATACAAATATATTTGGTGTAGATTTAAGTTGAGCATGATTTGCTCAAATTTTCAGTCTCAATTCATTTTCTGAATCAATTTAACAACTCAATTCAAATCAGGTATTTCCATATTGATTCATATTTTTGTGCACGAGCAGAAATATTTTCCCCCAAATCAGTGAATATTCAGTTGATTTAGTTCAGATTACTGAACTCCATTAGATTGATTTAACCAATCGAATTGGCTGTCTGAATTTCAAAAACAAATTGAAATGAAACATGTTTTAAATCAGTTTTTGCCAGATTCATCTTAGCAAGTTAGGCAAAATTGGATAGCTAGACAACTGGATATATTGATACATAGATTCTCATAAAATGGGAAATGGAAGGGAAAGAAAGAATATCCATAATAACACAAATCCCTATTATTAGGACAAACTTAAAAGCTACAATTTGTATGCAAAATTTTGAATTTTCTGGAACTCTTTATCAGGCAAGATTATAGACTGAATATTATTATATTGGTGACAAGTTAGTGAAGTTAATGTCATTTTCAAACTAAGCAACTAGAAAGAAATGTATGTTTTTCAAACATAAAGGCCACTAGTACTTAATATGTCTCCTGCTTTGGACTAACTCACAGGTTTCTGGCTTGACAGAGAGAGTTAAAAAAAAACCTTTATTGCTTTTGTATCAGTAAAGTCAAGATTATTTAGGATGTTCCTAAATAAAACCAAAGAATCTTATGAACTCCGCCTAGAGACCAATGGAACTGCAACCTCGTAGATAAAACATCTTACTTCTTCCCCATTCCTTGATTTTGGAGCATCTTTTCTGATGAAAATATCAGAAGGATTTGAAATATTGCACAAATGTTTACACCAGACTAGTCATTCTTGACAAAGGTATTCCTTTAGCTTGGATGTTGGATTTTTTTTTAATGTACTGTATAAAACTAATTCTCATTTTCTGGGAACTGAAACCAATTGTTTAGTCAGATGTATCTGTAATCGATACACATATATTTCCAAAATTATGACAAAGGTATTGGGTAAAGACCTACTACTGGACAGAGTAAAGTAGGCTCTTGAGGTACCTGATCTTGGATGTCATGTAAATGCTTTGGAATTATAATTTGTTTGTCAACACGCTTTTGTATCGTGATTTCTGACAATTTACATGGACAAGTCACTGCAATTTTCTTTAGCAATTTTTTAGAGCTAAAACAGTTATGGGCCTTCAGGCTGAATGACTATGGTCTAGTTTTCTTTGGTTTTGACATTTCACCAGCAACTATGGTTGGCATGTTCAATATGCTGAGCTGCTTTGTGTTGTACCTCTAGGCAACAGAAATGGGCTGACTGAGTTCTTGTATTTGAACCTGACAAGCAGATCTCTGATTGGTCCATGTCATAGGAGTCCAAGTAAGCTGGTTTCTGATTGGTGCCTCATCTAATTGATCCAGTTTGAAGAAATTTCAAGAGAACTGGTTCCTGATTGGTCTGTCTTTGAGCCAGGATACTGATTGGTTCCTTTTGTAGATGAACCACTGATTAATTCCTTTTGGAAAATTTCAACAGAGCTGATTTCTGATTGGACCATTTTGAGCCAGGATACTCCTGGTGCTTTTTCTGGTGAGGCTGCTACAGATTCCTTTTGATTAGATAAGGGCTGTTCAAACTGCAAATAGTATAAAACTGGGATCTATGCTTTACTGATGTTCAAACTCCTCCTTTCTGTTGATATTGTTGGAATGTTTATGGAATTCAGGAGCCCCTCTGTGTAGTTGCACATGGTAGTTTGACATGGGTGGCAATACCTGTATATCTTCAAATTGGACCTTATGTCCACTATGATGCAGAACATGTTTGCAGAATGTGTTTTCAAAAGTGCTTTGTCATCACCTTCTTCCTAGTGATGAGTGGGAATGATTAATCGAAGGTCACCCAGCTAGCTTCAATGCCTAGTTCATGTTTAGCAATACTAGAACTATGGACTCCAGGCTTCTAGCTCAATACTTTTAACCAATATACCAAACTGGTTCTCTGTGTTTTTGTTATTATGCTTTTACTATTGATGAGTGATATTTTTCTTACAAGCCTTGGCTAGTCAGTAAGTTGAACTATATGATAGTTACACTTCACCTAACTCTAAGTTTTTTGGACAGTGTAACTGGTAGGATATCAGGTAATTGATAAGATAAAATTGATTTGTTTGAGACATTCCTAGGTCATTTAGTTTTGCAATGCTTCCTTGTAAGACTGTCCCATTCAGTCTGGAGTTCTTCCTTTCTTGTTTTTTATCACAAGAACATATTATGGGCAGGCAAACACTGGTCCTAAGGTCACATGATTTCATGTGGCTGTTAGCCTAGTATCACAAGTTCCCTCAGGAAATCAATTCTCATCCATGACAAGACCAATATGTCCTTTCCTTGGCAACTTTATTGATGATATTTTATTTACAATGATTTGTAGGCTGCCTACTCACCAGACTGTATGCATCTTACAAAATTAAGGAAATTTGCATAAAGAGACAGGAGAGAGAAAGAGAGAGAGAGAGAGAGAGAGAGAGAGAGAGAGAGAGAGAGAGAGAGAGAGAGAGAGGGAGAGGTAGCTTGATAGGTGGATTATAGGCGTGTAGGTAGACAGAATGACAGGAGAGAGAGAGAGAGAGAGAGAGAGAGAGAGAGAGAGAGAGAGAGAGAGAGAGAGAGAGAGAGAGTGAGTGAGTGTTTGAGGATGGTATCCGAAATAGACAAAGAGAAAAGAGGATGTCACATATGGTTCTACATATGGCTGGCAATTGCTGTTATTTTTTTTTAATCCTTATTTATTTAATATATCTGATTAGAGCTGCTCAGAGCACTGAAAAAGGGCTTTTTGCAAAACACACTGGCACTAGCAAAGCAACTCCCCTCAAAAACTGAAACAACTATATGTCGTCTGCATATTTTAGAGAGGCTGGTTCAAAGATTTTCCCTCTGCATGTGTGCATGCAGGCATAGATGGTACTTTTACTGGCACTGCCACTGAAGCACTGCCAATGCATTGGAGGTGCCATGTTGCAGACAGGGGGCATCATCATAGAGAGGCACAGGCTGTTGTTACATTGGCCATTCCTAGCTGCTTTTGAAATTATAAAGAAATCCTGTATACTTTAGCAAAAGGACGGGGAAGGGCTCTAATCAAGCTATGTTCTAAACCAGGGGTGTCAAACTCAATTTCATTGAGGCCCACATCAGGGCTGTGGTTGACCTCGGGGGGTCGGGGTGCCTTGACCAACTGGGTGCCTTGACCAACTGGGTGGGTGTGGCCAACTGGGTGGGCATGGCCAGATTGATGCCACTCCCCCAACTGCTGGCATGTTTCCTCTTTGCATTGGGTAGACCGGGCTGAAGCCACGCTAGCCTGATGTTTCCTCTTCGTATTGGGTAGACCAGGCCGAAGCTGACCCGATGTTTCCTCTTTGCATTGGGTAGACCGGGCCGAAGCCACGCTGGCCCGATGTTTCCTCTTTGCATTGGGTAGACCAGGCCGAAGCCACGCTGGCCCGATGTTTCCTCTTTGCATTGGGTAGACTGGGCCGAAGCAACATGGTCGGCTCCTTACATTTTCCAGGACAGCTCTGCGGGCCGGATCCGACCACATCGCGGGCCAGATTCGGCCCACAGCCTTGTGTTTGACACCCCTGTTCTAAACCAAGACAGTGCTTTATGTTCAAAATCTGCTTATATGCACAAGGAGCCCTGCTTTTCCCAAACAGTATTTTTAAAATTCCATTGTGTCCAACTAGAATCAAAGCAAAAACACTGGTTTGGATCCACAAGGGTGGGGTATTTATAAAGCCATTAAATAAAGGAAAAGCGGGGATCTATGGTGTTTCAGAATTAAAGCAGGAAAGGTGCTTCAGAGGGGACATAGGTATGTACCCCACACCTGTCAGCACTTCTTTAAGAAAGCTGAACTTTTTGTAATCACATTAACATCATGTTGTGACAAGGAAATATGCTTTTGGGGACAACGGCATGCCCACACTTGTTCTAAAGCATCTTGTTGCACCTTGTTGGTGTTTCTTTCCTCAAATGTATATTTCCCTGAAATCACACGGCTTCTTTCAGCAGGTGCCAACAAGTGTGGCAATCATTCCTGTATCCTCTCGCAAGTGCCTTTTATGCTCCAGATCCAAAGTCATGCATATCAATAGGAAAAAATGCCTGGGCCTGTGCTTTCTTAATAGCTGGTGGGTGGGAATGATGAAAAGATGATACCGATGATACCGATACTGTCAAGCATATGATAAATGCAGAAAGTGGAAAGAGCTTAAAATCCTCCCATGTATTCATGGGCGCTCAGTCCAATCAGCACAAGCCACTGACAGGAATTGGGAATTGGGAATGAAAAATTACTTTTCAGGGTTTTTGTTTTGCTTTTCTTTCATGGAAGAATTTGCTATTCGGCCTGAAAGATGATGTCTATAAAATGGTAGGCAGAGAGGAATATAGCTAAAAAAGACACATTCAGTCACACAGAAACCAGCACCAGACCTATTGCCTTGAAAGAGTATGCAAGTGTCATTTAAAAACAATCATCCCAAAGTTACGTATAGTGCAGAGGTGGGTTCCTCCCGGTTCGCACCGGTTCTATAGAACCGGTAGCAAACCGCTGGTGATGTCATGGAGCCATCATCTTTTTTTTTTGGAATTTGGTTGTTTTTTGGGGGGGAATTTTTTTGGGGGGGAATTTTTTGCTTTTTTTTTTCTTCTGCACATGCGCAGAAGCCAAGCCCCCGGCACTGCGCATGCACTGCCATCTTGTTTTTGGCTCTTTTTTTTAATTTTTTTTTTTGTGAATTTTCATCACTGCACATGCGCGCCCGTGAAGCCACACGGCACGGGAGAAAGCAAACCGGCGGCGAGGTAAGTTAGAATCCACCCCTGTCAATAAACCAGTATCACCATTTCAATTATCCATGTACACTCAGAACTCATATACATCTCCATTCCTTATCCTCAGAGTTATTTCCTTTCATATCATTTATTTAGATAACATTTTATACTTACATCAATGAAAAATGAAAAAGAAAAAGAAAAAAAACCTCTATTTTGTTTTATTTTTACCCTTTAACCAGTAATAAAATTTCATTTAGTGACCATTCAACATTACAAAGGCACTGTAAAAAGTGACCTATGACCGTTTTTCACACTTACAACCGTTGCAGCATCCCCATGGTCACATGATCAAAATTCGATTGTTTGGCGACTGACTCATATTTATGACAGTTGCAGGATCACATGATCACCTTTTGTGACCTTCTTACAAGCAAAGTCAATGAGGAAGCCAGATTCCCTTAACAACCGTGTTACTAACTTAATAACTGCAGTGATTCACTTAACAACCATGGCAAGAAATGTCATAAAATGGGGCAAAGTTCACTTAATAAATGTTTCACATAGCAACAGAAATTTTGGCCTCAATTGTGGTCGTAAGGACTACCTGTACTGTACTGTACCTGTACTGAAAATACTGCAAAAGATCATTGAAAGGGCACTCTCTAATTCAGGATTCAGCCTAGAGAGTGGTTCTCAACTTTTTCTTCACCACGGGCTCCCTTTAAATACCTTTTGTGGCCACAGACTGTGGCCATGGACCACCCAAGACTTAAATCATAACATTTCTTCAAGCCTTCACGGATCCCCGTGATGACATCATGGCCCAGCAGGTGTCCGCAGACCACAGGTTGAGAACCACTGGCCTAGAGAACTGTACTGCTTTTGTCCTAGACCAGTGTTTCTCCACCTCAGCAACTTTAAGATGTACGGACTTCAATTCCCAGAATTCTTCCTGGAGACTAATGGGAGTTAGAATGCACCCATCTTAAAGTTCTTGAGGTCGAGAAACACTGGTACTATAATGGACAACTGAGTTGTGAAACTTCCATGGAAGAAGCAAAATGATGGAAAAATGAATGTTGCCTGCTGTTCATTTAGCAGGAACATACAGAACAAACATTATTTCCTTTAATCCACACAATTTCTAGTGGAGCTCTTATTTTAAAGATTTATTTATTTCAAAATGGTGTTTTATAACAAAACACTCAGAAATAGCCTTATTCAGGTTTCAGCTTGATTCCTGAACATGCATCACATACCTGAAAGATTTCTAAATATTAGGGATAGCTTTAAATATTATTTTATAATCCCAGTCTGGGGTTAACAAACCTGTTCTACTAAAACAAGAGGAAAAGATAAATCATCTGGAATCAAAAGAATCGACAAGTTAATATTATCAAGGGTTCAGTGTATAATCTTTTCAAGGGTTTCCTACCTTGACTCAATGGCTTCTGTTACCTTAAAAGTGATGTTGACAGGAGTGTCATCTCCTGGTACAATCAGGAAACAAAGAAAAAACAACCATAACATGTATTAAAGGCGAGTAAGGTTCTGCAAGCATGAGGAAAGCCGAACTTGCTTAGGAAAAAAAAATCAGAATCCAAACTGAAAGAAGGCAGTGGCAAACCATTTTTTTATTATTATCCAAAATAATAATGTTTGGATGCGATTAGACAAGTTCAGGAGCCAGACAATGAGACCTCTTAGGTTGGAGAGTACCGTACTTATCTGCTTACTTTAAAAAAATGTAGAACTCTCACAAGTAGACGTGGAAATGGTCAGGCAAAAGCCATAAGGAAGTCTGATTATTTTGGGAGCCAGTATTTAAAGAGGACTTCTTCGTTTTATAAGGACACATATGGTTGGAATATAGATTGGGAAAAGCAGGAACCACAGAAAACTTTAAAAGGTCAACATGGAATCATACTAAACAGGATGGTTTAGGAATTGGTGAAATTAGGCAGCTAAAAATGAGCCACTTTGAATCATACTATATTAGTTAAGGCATGAGCTTTATTAAGGAATGTAGTGGCAATGACACTCAAAAAGTACCGTATGTATGTGCTCAACTATAACCTGATAAATGATGGAGTCATTTATCTATTAGTATTTGTAGATACAGTAATCCTGTAAAAATCAATGCGTGTGCATTTATTACAGACAAATTGAGTGATTCAGTGATAAAATATACAGGTGCCAAATGAAACAACAAGGAAGGTCAAAAGTTAGAGAAATGGAGGAACAAGTAATTACACAATTACAGAAAATGAAATTAAAAGAACACTTCCAGATACAGACAGTGGAACAAACTATGAATTACTGGTATCAAATGTGGTGTCATTAAATTTATACAAAGAGAATAGATGTGCTAGCAAGTTTTAATGTGAAGGTTATATGGTCAGAATATTAAAAAAAAAAACAAATCCAATATGTTTAATCTAGGGAAAAAAGAACAGGAGGGATTATGGAAGGAGGTAAGAGATATCAAAAACTGAAGTGGAGAAAAAAATATTGCTAAAATTTTCAGAAGAATGAAAGATCTGAAAAGTTATCAGAACAAACTATTGCAATAGCTAAAGACAGATGAAGGATAAATGCTTTGAGCAACAAGAATATATGAAGACTGCACAAATATTTCCAATAATGAATAATGAAGACAGGACAAGGAAAGATGATTCAATCAATGAATAGAGGGGGGAAAAGAGGTGTTTTTAAGAAAAGCAGAGAAAGGAAAACTTATAATTAAGTTTTCTCAAGGATAATCCTGGTGATGCAACTAAACCTAACTGAATCACATAAGTTCAAACAAAGATAAAATATTACTGAAGCCTTTAAAAATAGAATTACAGAATGGCAGAAAGGGCGTGCAGGGAGAGAACATTCGGACAGATTGACTCTACCCATAAGAGATATCACAGATAATAGAATAGTTATTAAACAGAAAGCATTTAGACTAGGTGAAATACCCACTGAATTATGTAAAGTTGCAGAAGAGGCAGGTTAAAATGGTAACAGTCCTGTGTCATCAAAAATGAAACAAAACTCTGTAATGTTTAAGTAGCAATACACTAAAAGAGAATGTGGCCTATTATCAACACAATACTTCTTCACACAAGTCAAATCTTACATAAGACCTTATTAAAATCAGACTAGTTAATATAATAGTTTTTTCTAGTCCTAATGCCTGACTGTAAAAGCTAGAGATTGAAAAATAAAGATCACATCTTCAAATCATGGAAGTGGAGATTATTACTAAGAATATTTTGGCCTGCAAGAAGAACTAATCAACAAATCCTGGATGAAATAAAGACAGATTACTCTCATGAGGCAATGATCAACAAACAGAAACTCACATACTTGTATATGTGATGCAAGTCAAAAATAGACTTGGAAATATAATTGTGTTTGGCAAGATTGGAGGAGATACAAGATTCCTGGAAAGTTATTAGAGACAGGTCAAGATGGCATTTGTTTATGCAATTACCAGTAATCTGATTTGATGGCACCTAGATAACTCACCATATAAACTATGCTTTCTGTTTTCTATGCAGTTACACCTCAATTTAGGGATGTTAACATTTTGTTTCAGCATCAACATTCTATGACCCACAAATTTCTGCATTCTTCAGTTCCCGTAGAGAGGTGCAGGTAGACCTGTTCTGATGCTTTATGAAGCAAAGATCATGTCATATGCATTCCAAATATCATTTTCAATATGCTTTACAAACCAGGTTTAGAAACGTAGGCTACAAGGTAACTGATACAACTTCAGGTGGTCTTCTATCCAAGCAATATAGAATGCCAATGGCTGCTTAGCTCCAGCAGTAAATCCATGTATCTGGATTGTTTCCAGAGAAGATTACAAGAGTTAAATATCTGCCTATAACTTCAAAAATAAAAGAATGTTGATGAAACATGACCAAATGTTTCATTGATTTTTTTTGTTTTTTTGGATAGCCAAACATTGATTGCTCTAGTCTATAGCAATTCTTTTCTTAAAGAAACTATTTAGGCCTAACACCACAAACCCATATTTAGGTTGCCATGTAGTAATTTGCAAGTACCAAAATTATTTCTGTACCTGTTAACGTTAAAAAAACTTCATATAGATGGCAATATCCACACAGACCAATTTAAAGTGGGCATAATATAATTCAGGATTAACAGTCCCAAATGTCAGGCTCTGAACTTAAAAGATATATAAACTGGAATCAAATTCCTCCTTTAGGACAGTAGCATAATTTCTTTTCTAAATCATTTTTGAGCCAGAATCAGAATTATAGTAATGTTGATTTACCGCAGGGGTGGGTTCCTCCCGGTTCGGACCGGTTCGCCTGAACTGGTAGTGACCTGCTGGTGACATCACGATGACATCACCGATCCGGTTCGGTCGATGCCAGTCCGTGGGCGCCGCCATCTTTTTTTTTGAATTTTTTTTTTCTTCTGAGCATGCACAGAAGCCGAGATCCGGCACTGTGCATGCAGTCGCCACCTTGTTTTTGGCTTTTTAAATTTTTTTTATTTTTCATTACTGTGCATGCGTGTGCGTGCAAAGTGCGCACACGCCCACGACGCGCGCCCACATGGCGCGGGAGGGAGTGAACCGGCAGCGAGGTAAGTTGGAACCCACCCCTGATTTACTGGTCTTTATTAATCCAATTTACATGGCCATCTGTATATTGAAGAAACTCTAGACAACAAATAAATAATTCCATTAAATAAATAAAAAACATTAACTAATAAAACTATATGTAGGCTCAGTAAATGCACACTAATATACAAGAACCCACATACTGCCATTCTGACCCCAATACCTGGGGGAAGAACCAAGTCTTCACAGCTGATGTGAACAGTCTACTTTTCCCCTTTGTGTGTGATGATGATTTCTCACATGACAAATATCAATGGTGTATTTTATTTTATATAACATCCCAGGACAGCAGGCTCACATATAATATATAAAATGGCAGAAAGTTTTACAACCAAGTGCTCCATTGCAAAAAAATGAAATGCCTACCTATGTAAGACCATTTTGTAGCTTGAACTGTCATTTTTCATGTTAAGAAATTATTTTGGATGCTCTAAAAGGGAAAAAAAAAACTATTACAGAAAGGGTAAGTGGGAAATCCTACCAGATTTGTTGCCTACCATTTTTATCTCCTCCTCTTCAGCTCCTTTTATTCTTCGCATTTATATCCTGCAAAACTCAGATTTTCCTTTCAGCCATTAAGAAGCTTCTCTTTTCACCTGGACGTCTCTTGCATATTTCACACCTGTCATCTGACCTGAAGACTTTGCAAACTCCCAAGTAACTTTTGGACCACTTACTCAATATTGTATGAAATAAAAAGAGACCATATTAAAAAAAAACAGAAGAAAAGAAAGTTCCAAGATTATTTGCCTCTCGGGAGATGACACCGTACTCAAAATCAATCACAGAAAACTATGAAAGTGTTATGTTCTAACTGTTTGAACTATGTTGCATGGTTCCAACCAGGTCCAGCGTTTGAGCGGGAAAAAGCTCAAACGCTATTGGCTGGTCTGTCTGACAGCTCCCTATAAAAGGGCAAGCTGTCAGACTGCTCTTTGCTGGTTGCTTACACAAGAGCTGAAATAAAGAGCTGCTTTGGAAGTCTGTCTCCTGTCATCTCTACCCACTATCTAACAGTGGCGACGAGGGCTTGGGCCAGGAGAACTGTGACTAGCTTCTTCAGCACTTTCAACCAGCCAGGCAGACATCTTCCT
>QLTV01002694.1:3854960-3893994 GCA_003457575.1 Thermophis baileyi
TGGCTTGATGGCGATGTGGCTGGGTGGGAGTGGTTTGATGGCCATGTGACTGGGTGGGAGTGGCTTGGTGGTCGTGTGACCGGGTGGGAGTGGCCAACTTGTAAAAGGTGGTGAAAAGTGACTTATGACCATTTTTCACACTTAACAACCGACGGTCGTTAAGTGTGAAAAATGGTCATAAGTCACTTTTTCACCACATTTTACAAGTTGGCCACTCCCACCCGGTCACACGACCGCGAAGCCACTCCCACCCAGTCACATGGCTGTCAAGCCACTCCCACCCGGTCACATGGCCGTCAAGCCACTCCCACCCGGTCACATGGCCGTCAAGCCACTCCCACCCGGTCACATGGCCGTCAAGCCACTCCCACAAAATTAAGCCACGCCCACAGAGTGGTAGTAAAAAAATTTGGAACCCACCCCTGATTTAAGTTAATAGTAAGATACCATTACAAGCTGGAGATAATAGTAGTTTCAAACAGCACCATATTGCCGTTTATTTATTTTTCTTTTTTATAACATTTGTATCCTCCCTTTCCTCCAGAGAGATCCCACTCTTCCCTTTGACTTTTGTCCTTGAGACAGTCTTTTAAGGAAGGTGAAGCTGGCACAGCAACTGACAATTTCTCTGAAATGTCTCTGGTGGCATTTGGGAAAATAAAGATGGCAATTGCTGAAGCAACACTCTTAGCTTGGCATCACAGTATCTGGAATAATGCCGCTTTTGTGTGTTTCTACCTACCTTAAAGTTCACCTTTAGAGGCCTACATCCTCAGGCTGAGATGTGGGGAGGATTTTTATTAGCCTTTCTAATTTTGGAACGCCCCAAACAAAGTTCACCTGGCATAACCATCATCCTCGTTGACTTTTGGGCAAAGATAGGTTCATTCTTCTGTCCTTTTAATGATATGCTATTGCTGCAGTGACCTTTTAACTTTACACTATTACTTTCAAGTTTTGTTATTGTTTAAAAGTTTACTTTATTGTGCATTTCTAAAAAGTTTTTCATGAGTGGTTTTATTGTTTTAATCAATTGTTTTAATTATAAACTGCTTTTTAATGGGAAGCATAAAACAAATACATAGCATGAGCAATCCTGCCCACTGTTCTTATAAATCTTCAGGTTCCAAGTTCTCAAAGATTATGATAAAAACAAGAGAGAGAGACGTGATGGGCATGCTTATAACGAACTGGATAATTCATATAATTAACTTTTGATAATGTTTTTTTTAAATAATAAATATAGCAATAACAATAGCATATACACTTACCGGTATATACCACTTCACAGGGCTTTGCAGCCATCTCTAAGCAGTTTACAGAGTCAGCATATTGCCCCCAACAATCTCGGTCCTCATTTTACTTACCTCGGAAGGATGGAAGGCTGAATCGACCTTGAACCGATCAAAATCGAAGGAATCGAACTCCTGGCAGTTGGCAGTCAGCAGAATTAGCCTGCAATATTGCATTCTAACCACTGCAGCACCACAGCTCTTCAATATGTTTTCATATTCGTGAACTATCATTAAAATCAGCCTTGTTACTTTATTATAGGGGTTTTCTTTAATCTTATTCTGTATTATCATTTCCTTGGTGTAATGTTATTCTGTCTTTGTCTCCCTCTTTATTCTTCTGTCTCTTTCTCTCTCTGAAAGTGATAGGAAAACGACATGCGATCACGGTCATCCCTCATTTAGCTGGATGCCGACATGGATCTGTCTACACATACGAATTACCAGTAGTTTTTCTATAAATTCAAAATCATCCATCAGGGATAAATCTTCTTTGGACATCACAGAATATAGTTTCACTGAATGAATTTTAAACAGCCTACTATAGATACAAAACCTAGATGTTATAGGGCCCGGCTATTTAAGAGATTGCATATGTCCCATAGTTTCCACCCATCCTGTATGATCGGACATAGTAGGTTTGGTCTGGACTTTGTAGATTAAACAATGTCACCCGATGGAACCCAGGAAGTGGTCCTTCTCTGTCATGGCATCTACCCTCTGGAACAGCATCCCCATGAGATCTATATGGCAATATCCTGATCATGAGTCTTTGAAAACCTGGCTTTTTCCTTAGGCCTTGGGTTAGAGTTGGGTGGTCCACCTCTTTTTAGTTTTTATATGTTATTCTGAACCTTTCTTTCTGAGATATACACTGGTTTTTCCCCCCCCCCATATTATTTTGATTTCCACTGAGTCTTATGGAATTAGGCACAGTCGAAAAGTAAGCAAGTAAACAGCTAAACCTGAAAATAAAAATAGTAGAACTGAACTCTTATCACCAATTTTCAAGCAAATTCTTTTGGTTATAGCAAGCTAAGGTAATCTGTGGCTGTCTTTCCCTCTTTTTGACACCACTGTCCATTTTACAGCCCTGAAATTTGATACCAAAACAACATTAATGTTCTTAATTTGCTTAATCCCATTAAACATCAGAAAAGTACAAAAAGAGCAATTTTTTAAATTCTTCTCACCCTCAAAGATGTCACTTCAGCATCATTTAGTCCAGGGGTGTCAAACTGGTGGCCCGCGGGCCAGAGGAATCATGCGCAGGCCACGCCCACCCCAGCTCTGCAAAAAAATCACAATACGTCATGATACGTCACGTGACGCGATCGAGTTTGACAGCCGTGATTTAGTCTATAGTCTTCAAACATCAAGTTTTGAAAGCATGGATTTCAGCTGTAGAAAGATTTCTACTCCTTCAAAGGAAATCAGTTGGTTGAGATTTTAACACTGCTCTATTGTTTTATAGTGTACAAAAATAACCACAATAAATGATTTCGAAATACCTTTAATTTTTTTGCAATTAAAAGTCTAGGACTAAGCGGATACATTTTTAAAAAAGGTTTCCTCCAGAATCCTTTGCTCTGTTCTGATAAAGCTGAACATCTATCATTGCATTATCTGATAGTACAAGGGTCACTAATCAGTTTTTGGACATGTACACATTAGGAATGTTGAGAGGCTAATGTTTGTCAAAATGTCTGCCACTCATAAAATGTCTGATATGGTAATCTCAGCAGATCATATAACTTCCGGTTATCAAAAGACAAATTCTCTGCCACTCTTTCTACCCGCAAGGATGTTCTGCCTGTCTTTTGACACGATGGATACATTTCCAAGCAAAGCATTGGACTGCATTCTTTCACTACCACTCTTTATAAATTTCCAAATATGCCTACAGATGCAGAGGCATTCTTAGAAATAAAGATAATGATGGAAGCTGGTGTTATGCTGTTTCTTTCTTTTCTTTTTTTTTAATTAAAAGGAATTTTAATCAATTAATTGGGCAGATATTCTGTCAAGCACATGAAAAATTTGGATCTATGGGTATCACGTTGGGGGCTGAAAATCAGCAGCACAGAAACCCTTCAGAAGTACCTGTTCTCATTTTCAGTCTTAGAATCCACACTTTGCATTTCAAAGTAACATTTGAGAATGAAACTATAGGGGAAATATGCTTCAATATTAAGGTATTACCCACCCTTGTATGTTTTCTCCTATCCTGAGCTGACACACTCAATTTGGAGATGACTGAAATTCTCTTGCACAGTTTTGGTGGAGAGAACTGTTGTTGTTTTAAGAGAAGCTCTAAATTGGAACATGTTTGACATTCCAGCTTTGACAGCTTGGCATAAACTAACACATGAGAAGAACATCAGTCATCTTTGAAATGCTATTGAGTGCTATGGCTATGCATTTACACCTCAAAAGGACTAGGTAGCATTACGATCAGATGCTTGTGAAGCATTCATGAGTGTCAAGAGTTCTCAAGACATTTCTACTATTTGTTATCCAAAAGCTACATGAGCTCTTTAAAAAAAGCCACAAAATTTCCCTCAAAGCTTTCTCTAGAGTACCAAAATCCAGAAACCTACTCAGTTATTCCCAAAGCTCACCCTCCTGGAAAGTCAATAGTATATCTCAGACATCTCTTGTTTTATTTTTATAGGTGCTTTGATGGATAGGGGGGAGAAAGGGGATCTTGTCACACCAGAATTAAGGAACTCAATAAGATTGATCTTCAGGAAATGTCAAAGATAACTTTAGGGAAAGAAAATTTATAAATAATGAAATTCTACTTAAGAAAATACCCTTCCATGAGAAGTAGACCTTTAAAGGAAAAGAAAAACAATTGCTTGATACTAGTATGTACCGGTAAATATTAACTAAATGTTGGGTATTGAAACTATTGGCTTTAATTGAGAACTCAGTCAATTTGTCCTTACTTCTCCTTCAAAAGCTTATTGTATGCCTTTTGGTATCTGTTCAGAAAAGAGGAATTAAATAAATAAAAGAAATCTTTACTCCAAAGATGATTTACATATGTATACAAGTAGTCCCCGACTTATAACCACAATTGAGCCCAAAATTTCTGTTGCTAAGTGAAACATTGTTAAGTGAGCTTTGCCCCATTTTACTTGCCACAATTGTTAAGTGAATCACTACAATTTCCCCATTGCCTTTGCTTGTCAGATGGTCACAAAAGGTGATCACATGACCCCGGGACATTGCAACCATCATCAATATGAGCCAGACCATTGGGATGCTACAATGGTCATAAGTGTAAAAAACGGCCGTAAGTCACTTTTTTTCTATGCAATTGTAACTTCGAATGGTCACTAAATGAATGGTTGTAAGCCGAGGACTATCTGTAGTACTGTATTTACACCATGCCTTTATCTCCAGTGATAATAAATAACATACTCTTATGAGCATTGTAAATTCAGTTCATGCAGTATTGCCTGTATTCACGTCGTTCTATTCCATCAATTTTATCCCAAACCCCCATATTTTTCTACTTTTTAAAAAGCTCCCAAAATCTACAATTACTGTATATAAATCTGGGGTGTATGTTTCCTCTGTACAGGTAGCTATGCATGAATTTTGTAACTGCCCACAATTTATAGTTGTGCACGTGGACGTTCAACAACCATAAACGGACAAAAGACTTTTTAATCATTATTATCAATACGAAGGCATCCAATTGGATCCAACGAGTCAGTTCAATTCAGAAAGTTGATTTCATCCAGAGACTGATTTCCGTTCTCTTTTGCAGCCTGACCAAAATGGTCATAGAGGACAGTGCCCAGTGACTGGAAGGAAAGAGGTATTGTTGTGGCCTGTCAGCCGCTGGCCCCTCCGGCAGCCAAATCAGATGAGGAGGTGGCGTGGGAGTCAGGGCCAGCATCAAGGCAATCTGAGAGCTCCAAGGGGGAAGAAGGAATGGAGCTATCAGAGATAGAGACAGAGACGGAGCCTGGGCCATCCATCAGCCCTCAGATGGAGAGTCAACAGCCCCCAGGTCTGGAGGTGGCTGATGAGGAAGAGGAGGAACAGTTGGGTCCAGTGCCTGACGTGTGGATGCGCAGAACAGTGGTGGTTTTCACTTACCTTTGCTACCGGTTCGGGAACGGGAGCGTGCTTTGCGCGTGCTCAACGCTTTTGCGCAGAAGCTCCGTGATGACGTTCTGTCGGGTGGGCGGAGCCTCCCGCTGCCGCTGCTACAGTTCATCTGAACCGGGTCGAACCGGTAGGAACCCACCACTGGCGCAGAAGGCAGAGAAGAGGAGAGCAGTGGACAGAGAGAGAGAGAGAAAGAGAGGAGAGAGGGAGGGAGAGGGAGAGGGAGAGGGAGAGGGAGAGGGAGAGGGAGAGGGAGAGGGAGAGGGAGAGGGAGAGGGAGAGAGAGAGATATTTGCCAGGGCTGCTGGCACTCCTAATAAAGGAAACATTTAGTTAACTACAGAGGGTTTGTCGTGTTTGGGAGCCGGGTCAGAACAGGTATGCCCAGAGCAGTGTAAATAGAAGTTGGGTAGATTCCAACTGGGACCATGTCAGCAACTAAAGGCAGTCCTCGACGTAACAACCATTTGTTTAGTGACCATTCTAAGTTACAACGGCGCTGAAAAAAGGGACTTGTGGCCAGTTTTCACACTTATGACGGTTGCAACATCCCCATGGTCACATGATCAAAATTTAGGTGCTTGCCAACTGGTATGTATTTATGACACTTGCACTGTCCCAGGGTCATGTGATCACCTTTTGAGACCTTCCAACGAGCAAAGTCAATGGGGCAAGCCAGATTTGCTTAACAACCACGTGATTCCATTAACAACTGCAATGATTCGCTTAACAACAGTGGCAAAAAGGTTGTAAAACGGGGCAAAACTAACTTAACAACTGTTTTGCTTAGGAATGGAAAATAGGGGCTCGTTTGTGGTTGTAAGTTGAGGACTCCGTATAAGTGATCAGTGAAGTACTGTTCACTGTGTCAAGGTAAGAGAGGAAACACTACTTTCAGATACAGGGATGAGACAAAGGCAACAACAGGAGGATACAACCCAAAATACATCTTGTCATGGCATGTACATGCAAACAACTGAGGAAGAATCTTAAAAGATTAAAGGGAAGCTCCACAATTTGTATGTAGACCTAATGTTTTATATTTATTTTTACAACAAAAACAACAGACTTTAGCACACTTTGCTGCTTTCTGTGCCACAGAGGAGTTTGCTTTGAGAGATCAGAGAATTTCATTAAAAAAAATAAATCAGTAACACATTCCTTTCGCCTCTTTGTCTTTTGCCGCATTTCATTATGAAAATATCATAGGGCTAATTACCAGAGACTCCAAAACATATTCGCATATACACTTCCTTTTAGGGCTAAAATAAATCTTGCCATTTGTATTACAAATAATCCTCAACTTACAACTATTCATTTAGTGACCACTAAAAGTTACAATGGCACTGAAAACAGTGATTTATGACCGTTTTTCACACTTAAGATTGTTGCAGCGTCCCCATGGTCATGTGATCAAAATTAGGATGCTTGGCAACTGGTTCATATTTATGACGGTTGCAGTGTCCTGTGGTCATGTGATCACATTTTACAACCTTCTGGCAAGCAAAGTCAATGTAGAAGCCAGGTTCACTTAACAACAGTGTTACAAACAACTGCAGTGATTCGCTTAACAACTCAATGTTGAAATTAAATGGTGAAAAAAGTAAGGTTCTACATTTAGGCAAGAAAAACAAAATGCACAGGTACAGTATACTGTATGTGGTACCCTGCTCAACAGTAGTAACTACGAGAGGGATCTTGGAGTCCTAGTGGACAACCATTTAAATATGAGCCAGCAGTGTGCAGCAACGGCCAAAAAACCCAACACAGTTCTAGGCTGCATAAATAGAGGGATAGAATCAAGATCACGTGAAGTGTTAATACCACTTTATAATGCCTTGGTAAGGCCACACTTGGAATACTGCATCCAAGAAGGACTAGCGGAGACATGATAGCAGTGTTCCCATATCTCAGGGGCTGCCATAAAGAAGGAGTCAAGCTATTCTCCAAAGCACCTGAGGGTAGGACACGAAGCAATGGGGGGGAACTAATCAAGGAGAGAAGCAACTTAGAACTAAGGAGAAATTTCCTGACAGTTAGAACAATTAATCAATGGAACAACTTGCCTCCAGAAGTTGTGAATGCTCCAACACTGGAAGTTTTAAAGAAGATGTTGGATAACCATTTGTCTGAAGTGGTGTAGGGTTTCCTGCTTAAGCAGGGGGTTGGACTAGAAGACCTTCTTCCAACTCTGTTATTCTATTCTATTCTAACTGTGGCAAGAAAGGTTTGTAAAATGGTGCAAAACTCACTTAACAGCCATCTTTTTTAACAACAGAAATTTTGGACCCAATTCCATATATATTTGCCAGGCAGGATAGCCTCTGTAATTCAGTGGGGCATGTATCATATATATTATAATATAAGATTATACTCTGAAGAACAATATGCTGTACTGGAGATGGAAGCCACAAAGAATTCTGGAAGATGCTTTTGTTCAGCAGTTTATTAGAGGCAATGTTGATCTTTTCTGTGCCTAAAAACTCAATGAGAAATTTGAGGTCCCCATCATTCTATGGCTGACAGGCAGGTAAAAAGCTAATGGGATGTGCACCTATCAAAGTGAAGGGAACAGTTCTCAAAATTTAAAGGCGACACTAGGCAGATTCTGCCTGACAGTCTGAGAAGGACAAGGGCATTCCCTAGGGAAGAGACCAATCCGTGCCTTTCAGGGGGTGGCAGAGACAGTTAGACATTACAACCTCATTCCTGTCAGTCATCCTGAAACTTTTGTTTGGATGAGAAGCCCAACATCCTTGTCTTGAGAAAAAACAAGATGGATCAAAATACTGATTTCTTTTTTTCCCCTGAGTCAAAATATAGAGTGAGAGCTTATGACAAATTTCCCATCTGGCACTCAATTTCACCTGGGGGGAAAAATCTAAAAGTAAGTTCGGGCGGCCCTTTGCTGATCAATTCTGAGGCAAAATTGAGTCGCAATTTGTTTGGAGAAGCTAGAAGTTCGTAGAAATATGTTCCATAAAGTTGGCAAACCCAACTCAGCAAAATACACTTGCTTAGAATTGTGCATATGGTTAATGTTCTTTCTGCTCCTCAAAAATAACAGAACTTGGAGCCATTCAGGTTTTTTTTCCCAATCAAAATTGGACAAAAAGGACAAAAGATTTCTGAAGATAAATAAGAATGAAAAGCCAAAAGGACAGAGGGAGTAGGAACAGCGGTCGTAGAAAGAGAAATGACAGAGTAAGAAAGTAAAATAAATGGTAGAACAGAACATGAAGGAAACAGAACTGGAGTGAGAAATAGAAAAGGGAAATAGGGAAAGAAGCATGAGTGAAGAAAACCCGTGATAGAAAGGGTTGACATGGATAGAAAATGGAAGAAGATGGCAAGAAGACTGAAGATAGAGTAGATGAATTTACATCAGAGGTGGGTTCCTCCCAGTTCGGACCGGTTCGCCCAAACCGGTAGCGACCCGCTGGTGACGTCACGATGACATCACGGAGCCGGTTCGGTTGGTGCCTGTCCGTGGGCGCCGCCATCTTTTTTTTTTAATTTTTTTTAAATTTTGGGGGGGGGGGATTTTTTCCGGGTTTTTTTTCTTCTGTGCATGCACAGAAGCCGAGTTTCCAGCACTGCGCATGCGTCGCCATCTTGTTTTTGGCTTTTTGGGGGGTGGTTATTTTTTTGCACTGTGCATGCGCGCGCAAAGCGCGCGCACGTCCACACGGTGCAGCCACGCAGCGCGGGAGGAAGCAAACCAGCAGCGAGGTAACTTAGAACCCACCCCTGATTTACATATTTCTAATTTCTTTTTATGCCTTCCTTCACTGGTTAACTGTATCCTTTCTGTGCATGAATCTGCAAGTATTTTGACCTAAAAGACATCCACAAACTATTTTAACTATATTAATATTTAACAATAATTTGCACAAAAATTTCTGTTCCTATAATCAAAATTAAAAATCTGCTTGTATTTTCATTTTGAATTTGCATTTCTAATAACACCTTTTTTCCTCAAAGTATTATTTCCAACCATATTTTATTCTAAAATATGAATTTTTATATGAATTTTGGGATATCAAACCAATCCCCCGCCTGGATAGCTGTGCTTAGAATTTCATAGAAGTCCAAGAAACATGCCTCAGATTGGTTTCCTTTGAAATGTGGATCAAACAAAATTCTCAAGCCTCACTAAGTAGAGCCACTGAATACTATTTTCTATAGTATGCAACTTTTGATCTTGTACGTGGTTTCCTGAGTTGATTTATTATTATTATTTTAAAACGATGAATAAACTATAGGTATGCGCAAGCCATGCAATTTTTATTCGGGGATGCGGAAAACAGCCTACTTTTCCTTTGCCACTGATTCTGAAGCTCAATCTGTATTTCATGAAAGTCCAAATTGGAATATCTGTGCTAACCCTCAAATTCTTTTGTTAGCATTGGCTTGACCAAGAGACAGGCATATCATTAAACATAGATACAGATAGTTCTCGACTTACCACAGTTTGTGTAGTGACCGTTCAAAGTTACAATGGCACTGAAAAATGTGACTTATGACGAGTGGTAAAATCCAATTTTTTTTTACTACCGGTTCTGTGGGCGTGGTGTGGCTTGGTGGGCGTGGCAGGGGAAGGATACTGCAAAATCCCCATTCCCTCCCCACTCCAGGGGAAGTCCTGGGGCCAGCCAGAGGTGGTATTTGCCGGTTCTCCGAACTACTCAACATTTCTGCTACCGGTTCTCCAGAACCTGTCAGAACCTGCTGGATTTCATCCCTGCTTACGACCGTTTATCACAGATACGACCTTTGCAGCATCCCCATGATCATGCGATCAAAATTTGGATGCTTGCCAACTGGTTCATATTTTGCAACCTTCTGACAAGCAAAGTCAATGGGGAAGCCAGATTCACTTAACACCCGGGTTACTAACTTATCAAATGCAATGATTCACTTAACAACTGTGGCAAGAAAGGTCATAAAAAGAGGCAAAACTCACTTAACCAATGTCTCACTGAACAACAGAAATTTTGGGCTCAATTGTGGTTGTAAGTTGAAGACTACCTGTGTTGGGAAGAGGGCTACTCCTTTTAGGAGGACCTATATATCATAGAAACTCCTGAGATTCCTAAGTTAGCCCAATGCTTCAGGTGCAGAAGAGCAGGATTTGACAGCCAGTTCATCTGCTACGCTAAACAATATAGATACAAAGGGGCTCCTTTATGTTAGGCAGAAAATACCCTGAATTCTGAAGAACTATGGAAATGACTTCTCACCTATACAGATAGTCCTCAACTTACAACCAAAACTGAGCACAATATTTCTGTTGCTAAGCGAGATAATTAACTGAGTTTTTGCCCATTTTATGACCTTTCTTAAGTGAAAATGTTAAGTGAATCACTGCAGTTGTTAAGTTAGTAACAAGGTTGTTAAAGTGAATCTGGTTTCCCCATTGACTTTGCTTGTCGGAAGGTCACAAAAAGTGATCATATGACCCCAGAACATTGCAACCGTCATAAATACATGCCAGGTGCCAAGCATCTGAATTTTGATCACATGACCATGGGGATGTTGCAATAGTCACAAGTGTGAAAAATGTTCCTAAGTCACTTTTTTCAGTGCTGTTGCAGTTATGAACGGTCTCTAAATGAACTGTTTAATTTGAGGATTACTTGTACGATGCTTCCTATGTTTCCATTCCTAATCTGCACTTTTGACCTTCAAACTTTATGACCTCCATTATGGCCAAAATTAGAATCCCCTGTTTTGTTTTCTGAGATCAGCTCACTTCACATGTGTGCATGCTGATATTAGTTTCTCTTTATTGGGAATTAGTGAAGCTTGGATTCAAAGATTCAGTTGGAATCATCCCAGTCAATCAAATCTCTGGGTCAAAATTGATTTGCTACATCAGAACAAACTGGGTACCATTGAATCCATTTAAAAGATAATTGTAGTAGAGTTTTGCCTGTGCATGTGTGCGCACACAAACATGCACCCATTTCGTATCAAATCAAATTTGGAACGAATCACACACCTCTTTTATTTATTTATTGAAGTGATTGCACGATTGGCAAGCATGAGTAGAAGTAAAAATATACCATAACCAGAAAGAGGTGTGGTGGCTTAGTGGCTTAAAGATGCTGGAGTTGGTCTCTGCTCCAGTGGTTCGAGTCCTAGCACTGTGTTGTGGAGGGAGCTCCCGTCACTTGCCTCCGCTTCTACCAACCTAGCAGTTTGACAGCATGCTTCATGCAAGTAGATAAATAGGTACCACTTTGGTGGGAAACGTGGCAGCATTTCAGATGGACTGTCAGACCCTTGCTAGTGCTGGACCTGTCTGAATGTGACACCGGACAGTGAAGTGACATCGGTAGTGACAGAAGGATGACGACATAGGATGGTGCTTGTCTTTCTGGCGTGGAGCTAATTCACCCCTTGTGGTGCACCGTGGATAAGCCATGGTCAGCATGAACTAAACTAGCACTCTTCGGCAGCCAATAACTACTATGTACTAACATTGTAGTCTCCTGGCTAATTGTAACAGTGCCATATGCTAAATACTGTAAATGAATTGTAACCAGAGTCACTAAATATGTTGACTATCCACATTTAAAAGCTAGGCCTTTGTAAATGTGAAACCAAAGCCTAGCCCCGTTAACTCAGCAGGGGGAAGCGTTCTCAAGAAACCGATGCTTCCAAGGAAAGTTTGAATCCAAGTTGCCATGATATTAGCCGGAGGCCATTGCAGACTTCTTCAGTCTATTTTATTTATTTTTATTTATTTATTAAATTTATTTGCCGCCCTCCTTGCCACAGGCAATTCTTACAATGAACAGAGGGAGAAAGATGACAGAGATCTTCTCTTGAGTATCATATCATATTGGCTGATTCAAATCATACTGGCTGATCAGTGGAAGCAGTAAGTACTTTATTTTTGATTCAAAAAAAACTGACATTCAGTGCAAGGCTTTGAGAAGAATAGTATAAGTTCTTGATTAGTTCGTTATTGCTCATAAAGCTACATTAACAGAATCTAGTGTGCTGTTTGAGTATTTTACTAAAAGCATAAGGTATTTATTTAAAAACAAATTTTTAGCTATTGAGTTTAATGGCAAAATGTTTTTGTGTTTTTGACCTTAATATGCCACTTTTCCTCTTAAAATAATTTAGTGTACAGTAATGAATAGCACAATAAATTAGACTGTCACTACAGAAGAATTACAAGTGAAACGAAGGGCTAGTCACATATGCCACATGACAGCAAATCATTTCACTGGCAATAATAATACAGGTAGTCCTTGACTTACGACCACAATTGAGCCCAAAATTTCTGTTGCTAAGCGAGACATTTGTTAAGTGAGCTTTCCCCATTTTATGACCTTTCTTGCCGCAGTCGTTTAGTGAATCACTGCAGTTGTTAAAGTAACAAGGATGTTAAGTGAATCTGGCTTCCCCATTAACCTTGTTTATCACAAGGTCGCAAAAGGTGATCACATGCTCTCAGGACACTGCAATCGTCATAAATTTGAACCAGTTGCCAAGCATCTGAATTTTGATCATGTCAGCATTAGTTACTTTTTTCGGTGCCGTTGTAACTTCAAATGGTCACTAAACAAACTGTTGTAAGTCGAGGACTACCTGTATAGTAAATCAAAACAAACCTAGGAAGGCCATTTAGACTATGTTCTTTTGATAGCAATTTACTATATGGTCTAGTCTGATCAGTGGTAAAACTGTGGCTAAAATCTTTCTTTTTTTTTATTTCATTGCCATATTATCCAAGAAAAGATGGGTCATTTTAGTTATTTTAAAAGTATTGAGCTCTACATATGCAATACTCTCTTTTTAAAAGCTGCATAAAACATAATGTTAACTGGATACCTATGGGTAGATGCATATCACACAAATACACATATACAGACGGAGATAGTGAATCTTCCATCAAAAGGCAGATAAAATGAATATCATTTTGCTTTGAGTTCTTTAGAGAACATAGCTATAGCAAAGAGAAATGGTAAAAAAAATAATCTTTCAAAAGAGAACATTGTTTCTGACAGCTAAACAAAAAACTACATTAAAACAAAACCGTTTTTGCATGAATATCAGATGCATTAATAATTTAGCTAAAATAATAAACTTCCACTGTTCCCCGGCATGAAAAGGTAGAGTATAAAGCTGACCTATTTTTAAAGGATAAAGCTGTTAGTACGAAAGTCAGATGTGCATTGCATATGCCAAAACTACAAATTGGTTTCTACAGATTTGTATGCAAGTGCATTTATCAAATGGACGAAATGAAGGCAGTACACATTCTCCTTGACAAGGTCATTGTTTCTACTCGCAACGTGAAAAAAGAGTGGTGAATTCACATGCGCCATTCACACTGAAAACCTGCTTACTTGCTAATAGGACTTGATTGTTAATTGTATAGATTAGAATAGATAGGAGTTTAAGCTTGTGATCTGTCGTGCCGTTGTCGTCCCCCCCGCCATCCCCAGAGACAAGTAATTATGCACTTAGTATGGCTGCGCAGTGTGGCTCTAATTTGCTTTGATGTGGTGCACCTTTGGCAATGGAGGCAAATAAAGAAAAGTTGGATCCACCAAATGCTTCCTTTTATGGTGCGGAACAGAGGTGGGATTACCTGGTGTCCTATTTTCCCTCTCTATTCTGCTATGTTCTTAAATGGGGGCACGATGGCTCAGTGGTTAAAGACACTGAACTTGTCAGCTGGAAAGCCGACAGTCTGGGTTTGAGACCCGAGTGCCGTGTGACAGGGTGAGCTCCTGTTACTTGCCCCAGCTCCTGCAAACCTAGCAGTTGAAAAGCATGCAAATCCGAGTAGATAAATAGGTACCACTTTGATGGGAAGGTGACAGCATTCTGTGTGCCTTTGGTGTATAATCATGCTGGCCACATGACCACGGAAGTGTCTTCGGACAACGATGTTTCCCTCAGGTAAGAAATGGAGACCACACGTGGAATACTGCATCCAGTTTTGGTCGCCACATTACAAAAAAGATGTTGAGACTTTGGAAAAAGTGCAAAGAAAAGCAACTAAGATGATTAAAGGCCTGCAGACTAAAACATATGAAAAACAGTTGCAGGATTTGGGTTTGGCTAGTCTAGAGAAAAGAAGGACTAGGTGGGACATGATAGCAGTATTCCAGTATTTGAGAGGCTGTCACAAAGAGGAGGGGGTCAATTTATTTTCCAAAGCACCAGAGGGCGGGAGAAGAAAGAATGGATGGAAACTAATCAAGGAGAGAAGCAACTTGGAATTAAGGAGAAACTTCCTAACAGTGAGGACAATTAACCAATGGAACAGCTTGCCTTCAGAAGTTGTGGTTGCTTTATTACTGGAGTTTTTTAAGAAGAGACTGGACAGTCAGTTGTCTGAAATGGTATAGGACCTTGATGGCGAACCTATGGCATGAGAGCCAGAGGTGGCAGGCAGAGCCCACTCTGTGGGCACGTGCGCCATCACCAGCTGTTCTTCCTGGTTCCATCGCATGCATGCGCGCTGGACAGCTGGTCCAGCACGCATGCGCACCGGCCAACTACTCTCTTCTGGGTTCCGGCACTCTGGCGCACACGCATGCATGCACAGTGCACGCACACTCCAGTTTCAGCACTGAGTGCCGAAAAGTTTAGCCATCACTGGTATAGGATCTCCTACTTGAGCAGGGGGCTGGAATAGAGCTGGAAGGGACCTCCAAGGTCCCTTCCAGCTCTATTCTGAGTCTGAATACTGGCCTCTACAGTCAGACATGACTGGACAGAGGAAACCTTTACTTTTTTATGTTCATAAAAGAGTCAAAGCTAGAACAACCAAAGCTCACTTCCTTTGGCACTTGTTACATAGATCACCAGGAAGCAGAACATGATTTCTTTCATCCTATTTGGGACTCTTCAGACATATATAGCCAGAATTATTCTACGGGGTTCAAAATCTTTATCTGGATTTGAACTCATGAATTTTCACCCTTTAGATGACTCCATAGGTAATCCTCAATTTACAGCCCCAGTTGGGACTAGAACTTTCATCACTAAGAAATACAGACCTTAAGTGAGGCATGCTCAATTTTACGACTTTTTTTGCCATGGTTGTTAAGTGAATTGTACAGCTGCTCAGTGAATCACACAGTTGAGCGAAGCATGGGATCATTAATGATTCCATGACCCCAGGGTGCTGCAACTATCCTAAATACATCCAATTTCGCCTGAATTTTGATCACATGACCACAGGAACGCTGCAACAGCTATAAATGTGAGACCAGTCTTAAGTCACTTTTTTCAGTGCCATTTTAACTTCAAATGGTCATTAAAGAAATAGTCATAAGTCGAAGACTCCTTGTATACTGTGCATTAGCTCTAGGGATTACGGTAAAATTTGGCACTCAACAATGTTGCATGAAGAATTAAATAGAATCTCTATACAGTCTGCCTTTCTTTAAATTCCCAAATTATATGTAGTGTTTATCCCATTTTGATCATTAACTGAAAACACCAAATAGGATATATACTGTGTAAAAATAGAGAAATCCTCCCCCCACCCACCTGCCCCAGTCTCTCAAGGAGTTATATGGAAGTCATGTTAAACCTTGTATATAGGTGTAGGAAGAAAAATCCATCTGGGTCAGTTCCAAGCTGGAAGAAAGGCGCTGGAAATAAAATGGAGGCTAGCTGCTTAGGAAAGAAGGTCCGTTAATTGATGAGCAGAACCACAGCATGCAGTTCTGGGACAGCTGACAAAATAGCTTGATGAGTGCAAAGATTTTTATGCAGTTTCTGAAATGCTGCTGGGGGTTTTGCAATGTAGTGAGCTATGTGTCTTTTGCTATTCTAATGGTGGTGGGTTAATCCTATCATATCCTAAAAGGTCATGTCCTGACTTTAGAATTGGGGTGGGGGAATGTAAATTGAGTTAATACCATCAACTCCAGCCTGGTGGAACTGTGGCTGAAGGTGTTTTGTTTGTGAATAGGCTGACCTGAATTTCTTAATGGGCACAAAATATCCATCTCTAAAGACTTTAGGCATCTGCTGGAGGCTATTAAGAAAGACTGGGGCTGCTTTCTGTCTCTAAGAATATGTTTCTCCATTCTCCTTTGGGGAAATATAATATTCTGCCTCTTTAATATTCCCCAAAATATTTCATTCTCTAGGATGGGACGGTGGGGGTGCACCCTTCATACATAAGAGAAGTAAAATCTCTCTCTCTCTCTCTCTCTCTCTCTCTCTCTCTCTCTCTCTCTCTCTCTCTCTCTCTCTCTCTCCCTCCCTCCCTCCCTCCCTCCCTCCTTCTCTTTCTCTTTCTCTTTCTCTTTCTCTCCGTATCTCCCTCTCTCTCCCTCTCTGTATGTCTGTGTGTAAGCTATGTTTTTCTGCTAATTGAACTGAATGGGATATGTGTTGCTCTGATCTGGATATAGGGAATGCTTATAGTGTGCTGGATGCAAACTAAACTGGAGATTTCCCAGATCAGAAAACAGATCTTCTAAATCATTTTTTTTCAACCTTGGCAACTTTAAGATGTGTGGACTTCATCTCCCAGATTCCCCAGCCATTATGGCTGGTTGAGGAACCCTGGGAGTTGACGTCCACACATCTTAAAGTTGCCAAGGCTGACCAACATTGCTCTAAAGGAAGACTAGAATTATATTTTATTGAGATAGTAGAGTGTAATACTAGAATCTTGCAAGCCTGATTGTGTTTTATGATCCTCCTCCTAATATCCCGGTGAATCAGGGCAGGTTCTGAAATTCTATATTCTTTCCTAAGCCTTACAAAATATTTCAGCTCTCTTTGCTTACTTAACAGTTTCCTTCAAGGTCATTTTTCAGATTCTCTATGTCATGTTAGCTTTTTTGATGCTTTTGAAGTATGGGATGGGGGGGGGGAGGAGCTCATCCTTGTTTGTGAAGCAGCATTACATAAGTAAACATTCCTTCCAATTTTAGCACAGCCCTAATGGGGATGCATTTGCTCTCCGTGTAAAGTAATGAATGTTTGTTCAAATTTGAATTTACACTCTGTGCAAGAAACTATCGTATCCTTCTTGTTTCCAAAGCTGGTATTACAAAATATTACTGCACTGCTTAGCATTTTCCATGTGTCCTTGGTGGTTACCTTGCAACTTACAAATTATAGAACCTACATCTAGATACATAAAAGATGTGCACCGTGGATTTTTATCAAAAAAAATTACCAAATCTTTCAGAACAGACCCTGCTATGGCATAGAAAGGAGTCCACTGGTATTTGTATTTCTTTAGTCAAAAACTGGCACAGGAGAATCTATATTTCTTTTTTTTTTTAATCCTTGTTTTTTTTTTAAAAAAAAGCTACATCAGGGAAATGCATGTAACAATGAATAGCTTCAGAAAAAATGAAGTGTTCAAAAAGAAATTAGAGAGGAAGTTGTGTTTAAACCCACTATAGGTTGGAGAAAGTTGCAAATGAAAACAGATATAGATTTTTAATGGATCTTTTTGTGTATTTTTTAAAGGGATGGGTCAGAATAGCACTTTACTAAAATAGACAGCGAAATGCCATGGATTTATACTGAATTGCATATCCCATTATGCAGCAGGAGGCTAAAACAGGTTTTGCAGCTATAGTATGCCAATGGCAATTTTGCAAAGCCAATAAGGTTACTAATTGACAAATAAGGAATGTTGAAATACAACCAAATGGTGGTAGAAAACCAAATTACAGATTACAGATTAACCGAGTTGGAAGGGACCTTGGAGGTCATCTAGTCCAACCCCCCACCCAAGCAGGAGACCCTACACCATTTCTGACAGATGGCAGTCCAGTCTTTTCTTGAAAGCTTCCAGTGATGAAGCTCCCACAACTTCTGAAGGCAAGCTGTTCCATTGGTTGATTGTTCTCACGATCAGGAAATTTCTCCTTATTTCCAGGTTGAATCTCTCCTTGTTCAGTTTCCATCCATTAATCCTTGTCTGGCCTTCAGGTGCTTTGGAAAATAGCTTGATCCCCTCCTCTCTGTGGCAGCCCCGCACATATTGGAAGACTGCTATCATGTCTCCCCTGGTCCTTCTCTTCACTAGACTAGACATACCCAGTTCCTGCAACCGTTCTTCAGATGTTTTAGCCTCCAGTCCCCTAATCCTCTTAGTTTTTCTAGAGTCTCAACATCTTTTTTATAATGTGGTGACCAAAACTGGATGCAGTATTCTAGGTGTGGTCTTACTAAGGCTTTATAGAGTGGCATTAGTACCTCACTTGATCTTGATTGTGTCCCTCTGTTAATGCAATTTAGGATTGCATTGGCTTTTTTGGCTGCTCCCGCACACTGTTGGCTCATATTTAATTGGTTGTCCACTAAGATTCCAAGATACCTCTCACAGTTATTAATTATAAGTGAGACAGCAATTAGCTATCTATATCTAATTTAAGAGAAGATTAGGTGAATACATTTTAATGTTCTCCTATCGGTCATTTAAGCTGGAAGAGTCCAACATATTCCATACTCAAATTGCATCTGCTTGTGTAATGCTGTAGAAACTGCTGTGCATGTGCTATTTGTTGTGCTCGCTGTGTAGATTTATGTTTAGATTGTGAATGAACCTTTTTTAGTTCAGGTATCAGGAAGGGCTGAGAAACCTTACATGTACTTTCTTTTAGAAGATATATGCCCACAGAGAGAATGGAAAAAGTCACAGAAACTGTCCAATTTATAAAATAGTTATACAGATATAAAACTGGTTATCTCTGGTTGAAGAATAATGTTGATTGAATTTTGTTTGGGATACTATTTTCGACAGGAAGGGTTGTTGTTGTTGTTTTGTGCTGATCAGTAACCATAAATGCAATTCATATATCTCCAGGACTCTGCAATGTGTTTCATACAACAGTTATGAAATAAGATAGCACTCGATGGATTGTTCATGAGCTGTAGTTATTTCTTGTGGTAGAACGTTATTGAGGTTTGGGGGCAGGGGAAATAAATATCAAGCAAGCAAGCAAACAAAAATAATGGTAATAAAATTTAGTAGTCCACAAAAAGTAAAATGTTTGTAGATACTATTCAAGTACCAATGAGCTGATGATCTACATTATTATTATTAATGTGAAATAAAATAGAGATTTCATTTTTTTTAAAGGCAGGAAATCCTGTCTGTCTGTCTATCATCTATCTATCTATCTATCTATCTATCTATCTATCTATCTATCTATCTATCTATCTATCTATCTATCTATCTATCTATCTATCTATCTATTCATCTATCTATCTACAGATAGTGCACTAGTGCAACTTACATACATATCCATAGTTCTATGCCATTCTGGAGGATGTTATTATAATTATTACTAGATTTTCATCCCACCTTTTTTATATATAACTCAAGGCAGTGAACATACCTAATATTCCTGCCTCTTCTTTTCCCCAGAACAACAACCCTGTGAGGTTGTTTGGGCTGAGGCAAGTGATAGGCGCAAAAATCACCCAGCTGGCTTTCATGCCTAAGGCGGCTCTAGAATTCACAGTGTCCTGGTTTTTAGGCCATTAGACACAGTGGTGGGTTGCTGCCAGTTCAGACCGGTTCTCCCGTTCTCCCGCTTGCCGAACCGGCAGTGATGGCCGGCTGTCCATGCCCCCGAACCGGTTCTCCGGTCGTCGTGGCTGGCAAAGAATCTTTCTGCCCATGCGCAGAGGCTTCTGCGCATGCACAGAGGGCCATTTCCCTGACGTGACGTAGGCGCGGGCGCGAGTGAAGCGAGCGCGTGCTTGCAAAACGTGCACTTCCATCGTGATGCGAACCGGTAGGGAAGGTACGTGGAACCCACCCCTGATTAGACACCTTCACCATTAAACCAAACTGGCCATCCATAATATTATGGAGTGGAGAAAAGGGGAAAGAAGTTGTAAGCTAAGAACATGAAAGGTGTGAGATAAAGGATAAAAAGAAACATAGCTAAATCTAGTTTATACCAGCACTATTCACTATATTGCTCCTTAGATTTCTACCTTTGCAAAATATACTTGCTTTGATCACATCCGTATCTTCCTCCCTTTTATAATCATCCGTTCTTCAAACTGGAACTCATCCAGTCCATCCAACCAAGACTGAGAATCTTTCCCTTCCTCTTTTCACGTAAACTGCTCTTTCATTCATTTGTTTTGTGATGTCATCCTCGTTTCTTTATAGGACCAAACGACTATCCCAAGATTCTTCTTTCTCACTAGTTACTCACATTTATATTCAGTCCATATTGAACCCATTAATTTGAGATCGTCTCTGTGTTTTATTGCCCATGCTATCAAAGCAAAACTCATTCCCACTTTTCTTTCTCCTTCTGACATAATACAACATTCACTTCCAATAGCAATAGCAAGAGAACTTAGACTTATATACCGCTTCATAGTGCTTTTACAGCCCTCTCTAAGCGGTTTACAGAGTTAGCATATTGCCCCCAACAATCTGGGTCCTCATTTTACCCACCTCAGAAGGATGGAAGGCTGAGTCAACCTTGAGCCGGTGAGATTTGAACCGCTGAACTGCTGAACAGTCAGCTGAAGTAGCCTGCAGTACTGCACTCTAACCACTGCGCCACCTCGGCTCTATCATAAATGACTCCCATGGAACATTTTCTGAGCTGCCCAATATACAGAAAACAAATATTTCTTTTAAGACTTGATACAAAAAGAGTTGATTTCACAAACAATCTGCCTGTGATTTTCAAGATCGGGAAATTTAAGCCTCCATTAAGTCACTAATAATATTAACAGTAATTAACATCTACCTTATTCAGTTAAAGATGGAATTTTAGACTAATGCCATAAGGACCACATTACAAATGCTTAAATTAAATGAACTGCAAGGATTATTTTTGGAATTCCAAAGAATGCAAGCAAAAGGTTAGAAACATCATAGAATGGCAGAAATGAATTGTAAGTATTTCAAATTGTTTCGCTCAGTTTAATATTTATTTAAATAGATATCTAAAATCCTCCATTCAATGGGTGAGAGGTTGATTAGATTATCTCAAGTGTCCCTTCCAACTTTACATACTATCATTCTATATGGAGAATGATAAATATGGTAAAAATGAATTTTTGCATACATATGCACACACCGATTCTTATTTTACATATTCAAAATACTTTAATCTGTCTGATGAGTTATTAAGAGCATTTGCCTAACAATAAGCTTCTAGATTCTCTTTAACTGAATTATTGCTTCTGTATGAAGATGGAATATTGAGAGTCTTGGACTTTAAGAGAGCTAATTTCAATAAACTTAGAGACAGCTTGGGAAGGATTCCATGGATGAGAATCCTCAAGGGGAAAACAACTCAAGAAGCTTGGGAAATTTTGAAAAGCGAGATTATAAAAGCCCAGTCTAGTACAATACCAATGAAGATGAAAAATAACAGCTCTCAAAAGAAACCAGCATGGCTGACTTCCGGTTGACGTCGCGGTGGGATCGGACACGTGGAGCAGGTCTCCACACTCCCGTGCCAAGTTCTCCCTGCTGGTGGGCTCCAAAAGGAGCCAAAGCCACCCTATAGGGGCAGTGAAGCAAAGAGGGGTGCCCTGTGAGGTCATGGAGAGTCGCAGCTCTCCAGTCTGACCCAGGGTTCTTTTTCCCTCTCAGCCACGGCGAGGAGAAGAGGCAGCCTAAAGATGGCTGCCACGAAGCTGGGACAACCGAGGAACAACTAAGACTGGTGCTGGAGCGAAGTAGGTGAACAGTGACTGGAACTGGGGGAGAGGACTTATTTTCACTTAAAACCTAACCCCAAGGTGGAATGGGCCATTTCTGGCCTCCAGAGGACATCTGGGGGGGTGGGGAAGGCCATCTTTGCCCTCCCCAGCTCCTAGAAAGGCTCTGAAGCCTGGGGAGAGCAAAAAAAGGGGACTTCCGGTCCAACCGGAAGTTGGCAAACGGGCCATTTTCTGCCTCCGGAGGGCCTCTGGGGGGTGGGGAAGGCTGTTTTTGCCCTCCCCAGGCTCCTAGAAAGGCTCTGAAGCCTGGGGAGAGCAAAAAAATGGGACTTCCGGTCCAACCGGAAGTCGGCAAACGGAACGTTTCCGGCCTCTGGAGGACCTCTGGGGGGGAGGCCGTTTTCGCCCTCCCCAGGCTCCTAGAAAGGCTCTGAAGCCTGGTGAGAGCGCAAAACGGGCGTGCCAGGAGGGGGGGGTCACATGCACATGCGTGGGGGTGCATGGAATTATGGGTGTGGGCACGCACGCGCGTGACCCCGCCGCACCCCCACCTTTTGGCACGCGAACCAAAAAAGGTTCGCCATCACTGCTCTAGGAGATAGGCTTAAGACACAGAAGGATCTTGACAGACTTGAACATTGGGTGCTATCTAACAAAATGAAAGTCAATGGTGAAAAAAGTAAGGTTCTACATTTAGGCAAGAAAAACAAAATGCACAGGTACAGTATATGTGGTACCTTGCTCAATAGTAGTAACTGTGAGAGAGATCTTGGAGTCCTAGTGGACAACCATTTAAATAAGAGCCAGCAGTGTGCAGCAACTGCCAAAAAAGCCAACACAGTTCTAGGCTGCATAAACAGAGGGATAGAATCAAGATCACGTGAAGTGTTAATACCATTTTATAATGCCTTGGTAAGGCCACACTTGGACTACTGCATCCAGTTTGGATCGCCATGATGTAAAAAAGCACCTGAGGGCAGGACAAGAAGCAATGGGTGGAAACTAATCAAGGAGACAAGCAATCTAGAACTAAGGAGAAATTTCCTGACAGTTTGAACAATTAATCAGTGGAACAACTTGCCTTCAGAAGTTGTGAATGCTCCAACACTGGAAGTTTTAAAGAAGATGTTGGATAACCATTTGTCTGAAGTGGTGTAGGGTTTCCTGCCTAAGCAGGGGGTTGGACTAGAAGACCTCCAAGGTCCCTTCCAACTCTGTTATTCTGTTAATATTAAAATGTGTGTTGGGTGATTCTTTTATTGGCAAGCTTTTATTATAGAAAATAAGGAATATTTTAAAGTAGATAGCGTTAGTTATTTGCAGGAACTTTTGAAAACAGAATTGGAACACTCTATATTGACAAATCAGTGTTTAAGAGTCAAGAATAATATCAAGTATGCATTTTATGATCTGCTGACTGCTTATCTTAATTTTGTTTTATCTGTATATTATGTCTGTTTTATTGCTTTGTATTATGATTTTTATTTATTATACAACAGACATTTTGTTACATTCTTTATAGATGTATTGTAAATCATTGAGAATCTTTTCAATCGTGGCAGGCATAAACTGAATAAGTAACAAAATAAATAATCTTAAAATGAGATCAATTCCACAAAATATTTTCTTTCAGGTTTATTGTCATCCTGTAGAATCTTTTAAGAGGAACTGGCTGTAAAATTCTTGATATGGAAATATAAAGTAACAGAAGGGAACCTTACACATGAATTTGCCCTATTATAGCATTAATTGAATCTAAGATTCAGAAGTTAGTTTTGAAAAGTAATAAAGTTTAAAGAAGTGAATGTGATTTTAAATAACCTACCAAAACCAGAATTACTCAGTATATGACAAACAATAAAGTATCAAGCATAGGATACAGCAGAAAAGTTACTCTTTCTACACTGGAATGATTATGCCACTCTCAATTTACATTCATTGATTGATTATTTGTGTTGACACTCTATTTTTCAAATGGCTGTTCATCAACAAAATGGAACCAATGATCAATTTTATTACTTGTGGTCAAGATTTAATGCTATGTGTTAAAAATAAGATGCTCTGACTCAAAGAATCTCCCAGATGACAAAATATTAGTAATCTCCACCTCATCTTATGTTTTGCTTTGATCACTTCTTCCCAGTCACCTACAGCTTTATGTCATTATTGTAGCTTACACCACATACAGCTTACACCTGTAGTTGCCAGTGATACTCCATTCTAGGTAACATTGCCTGTAGCTATAAAATAAGGAATATTGTCTACCCCTATTGTATAATGCAGATGTGAGCAATTAATTTTCCAAGAGGCCACATGAGAAACTAGGACTGTTGTAGAAAGCCAAACCAGTAGGGCTATGAAGGTACATACCCATACATAAATTGGGGGGGGGGGGAAGCAGTCAACTTCAAGCAATTCAGTTGTATATGTAGTCCTCGACTTACGGCTATAATTGAGCCCAAAATATCTGTTGCTAAGTCAGACAGTTGTTAGGTGAATTTTGCCCCATTTTACGACCTTCCTTGCCCCCTGGTTGTTAAGTGAATCACTGCCTCGTTAACTTAGTAACGAAGTTGTTAAGCGAATCTTGCTTCCCCATTGACTGCTTGTCAGAAGGTCGCAAAGGTGATCACATGACCCCAGAACACTGTAACCGTCATAAATATGAGTCAGCTGCCAAGCATCTGAATTTTGATCAGGTGACCATGTGGATGCTACAATGGTCGTAAGTGTGAAAAACAGTCATAAGTCACTTTTATTCCATGCTGTTGTAACTTTGAACAGTAAATATACTGTTGTAAGTCAAGGACTAGCTGTATTGAGTATATGGCATACACTTATTTATATTTGATTTATAACTTCTGATTGACCTTACGCAGACTTGACAGGGACAGCCAAAGGGCTGGATATGTCCCAGGGCCCATAAATGCCCAGATCTGGTCTAATGCATAACTGGTAGTGATCAGTGGCTCTCAATATGCTGCCATCAATAGGGTAATCTAGCATTTAATGGGCAAAATTCATTCAACAAAGGTCTGTTCACAGTGGACTGGATGTAGTAACACCTCCTTCCACATTAAATGGGAAGGATTACTATCCCATTCCTGCTATCATGGAGTTTATCTACATTATCAACAAAATGATTAAGGGACTAAAGGCTAAAACATAAGAACGGTTGCAGAAATTGGGTATGTCTAGTTTAATGAAAAGGAGGACTAGGGGTGACATGATAGCAGTCTTCCAATACCTAAGGGGTTGTCTCCAAAGCACCTGAAGGCAAGACAAGAAGCAATGGATGGAAATTAATCCAGGGGAGAAATTTCCTCACCGTGAGAACAATTTATCAGTGGAACAACTTGCCTCCAAAAGTTGTGGGTGCTTCATCACTGGAGGTTTTTAAGAAGAGACTGGACAACTGTTTGATTGAAATGGTATAGGGCAGTGATGGCGAACCTTTTAGACACCGAGTGCCCAAACTGGGCGTGCGTGCATGCCCAAACTGAAAGGTGCGCGCAGACATGCGTGAACATGCACATGCATGGACTTGCATGAATGTGTGCATGTGAGGACATGCACGTGAGGACATGCACAGCAGAGACCCAAACACCAGCTGCCCAGTCTCTTCATAAAAACCTCCAGTGATGGAGCACCCACAACTTCTGAAGGATACCCATTTCACTGATTAATTGTCCTTACTGACAGGAAATTTCTCCTTAATTTTAGGTTGGTTATCTCCTTGATTAGTTTCCAGCCTTCCAGAATATGCATATCAAAAATGAACCCAAATGAATTTTGTAAGGTAGTTTGTGGGTCTTTACCAGCACTGACCAAAGTTTAAAACAGAGAGAGAGAGAGAGAGAGAGAGAGAGAGAGAGAGAGAGAGAGAGAGAGAGAGAGAGAGAGAGAGAGAGAGAGAGAGAGAGAGAGAGAGAGAGAGAGAGAGAGAGAGACAGGATATGAGAAATGTCAAAACAAGTCGTTGACTGACTTTTAAAGTAGCCCTCTACTTAAACTTCAGCAGACAAAATTCTATGAACTTTAGAAGGACTCCTGTGCGTAATAGCCAGAGTGGCTTCACTAGATTTGACTGGAGAAATGGCACATGGTGGCATCAATTCTTCAGCTTGTTCTAAGCCAACTTGTGTTAGGTTTATTCTAAACCCCCTCAAAGGAGCTCCAATAAATCTGACTAGCACTCAATTGTAAGTATCAGCTAGAGCAGCCAAGGGTGATGAAAATGAAGAGAGCTAAAGCCAACTTTGATTGATACTATGCCAAAACAGCTTCAGACAAATTCATCCCTCGTGTAAGTCCTCCGACTGCATCAAATTTATACCAGGGAAGAAATTTGCCCAGCGTTGTTTCTGATTACAGGGGAATTTCAGTTCTAAAATCAGGGATAAAGTTGCTGACCCGAGTGTAATGAAGAGACATGGACTGGCAGGGCTCAAATAAATGAAGATAGAAACTCATTGTATCTTCACCATGAAAGTCAATTTGCCCTTGTGAAACTTTTACTCTAAAGAAAGGAGAGATGAATATAATATATATATTTGGCAGTCTTCAGATCTACTCCGCAAGCAGGAGATAAAGTGCGCACTTGTGGTAGCTGCAAACTATTTTATTGAGATTAAAATCACAACCGAGAACGAAAATGTGTTGTTGTCTTGCAGCCTTACATAATCATGGGCAACAACAATAACAAGAGGTGCTTGAAGCCAGGAGATAATATAAAATTGCAAAAGGAAAACTATGGGAAAGCTTTTCTTCTGTTGGGAAAGAAGGCACTTCGTAATGCAAAAGACAGCAAGATATTGTGAAGGGACATATTGGGATAAATAATGGATTTTTTAAAAAAAAAAAACCCACAAAGAATAAGAAGGGCACTTTAGCCAGTTGTCTCCTCAGAAACAAGATCTTCCAAGATCTCCCCTTTCCAACATCTTCATACTGGGTTCCACTAACTCTGATTTCAGAAAGGCAATGGAAGTTCTCAATCATCCAAATCATGGTTGTCCCAAAGACGCCTTCCCAAAAGGCAACTGAACTTTCTTGGGTTTTTTCTTTGAAAATGTTTTGCTTCTCATGATACAGAACTGAAGAAACTTCTTGGATGAAAAGCGAAATGTTTTCAAAGAAAAAAATCAAGAAAATCCGGGTGCCTTTTGGGACCGCCTGACTTCAGAACTAACATTCTTCTGACCTCACACCCAGCCATAGTTACCTTTTAGCTACCACCCAGCTAATCTAGGTTGATTTTGAAGAAGTCAACATGGTGAGATTGAGTACTTGGATTAGAGACCAGAAAAATCTCAGGGATGCAGATTAAGCCGGGAACCAGTAATGTTACTTGTATCTAAGAGCTTCACTGTCTACGTGTTACAATTTTTAAGTACTGAAAATCTGAGCACCAATTACAAACTCTTTATATATCCCTGTGGTGATATTATACGAAAAATAGGTTAGTCGGGATAGCGTTTAAAAAAAAAAACAACTTCTTCCTAATTCCCAATTCAGAAACTAACAATGACCTGGAGTAAATGCAGTACACAATTATGGATGATGAATAGACTTCCTGAGACCAGTTGGTAGGTATTGGAAGAGAGAAACCAATTTATGTGTGCCTCATTTCACTTCTAGGTGTCCATATCTCATGCAGAAAAGAGGCATGATCTTGGAAAATAAGATCTCAGAGTTTTCATAGCGTAGCTCAAGATGGTTCGGTTTCATTGTCTACAACCATCAGAAGAAAACCTTTACTTCATGGTTGGCATTTAAGAAATTATTGGAACACCAATCATCCCAGGGCCTCCTAAAGAGCAGCCAGTAATAAGTAGATGGAGTCTTGCAAACTTTAGTTATGGATCAAAGCAGGCTTAGTGACTTAATGACAAAATTAGACAGCAGTTGGATGATTCCATTATTGTATTCTCAACTAATCTACAGTAGCTCAGCCTCCCACTATAAAGATATTTTATTTAGGATTAAATCTTCGTCTTCCTTTTAGGTAAACATAATAGTTATGAAAGCAAGTAGTGAATGGGAATGATCTATTCATAAAAAACAGAGGCAGGGGAAGAGAAACCTTTCAGAAAACTCATCAGATGGCAACTGAACATCATAAAGATTTTTCTCTGATGTAATGACATAATGAATAGGTTAACATTGTGTTATAAAGAATTAATAATTATACTTGACAGCAACAATATATCAAAGTAATTAAATTAAGCAGAGATATCGTAACTAAAGGTACAATTTATATAGTACTATAATCTAAACTGGTCCTGATTTATTGGTGGGATGAGTATAATTTAAAATTCAGGATTACCATCTACTATGTTAGCAAAACAAGCTTCATTCATGAAATGTTTAGAAAAAACTGAAAACTATTTGGGGTTGTAGATGATCCATATCTTCAAATCAAGGAACGAAATCCTGACCTGATTGCTTTTGTTGCATTTCATTGATAGTAAAATCTTTCTCATACTTTTTCCCCTCATACTTTTTTTTGCATAATCTAATATTATACTCTACATACAGACATACAGAACTACATGAAAAGCTATAGAAAACATCCCACTTCTAAGAAAACTGGACACTGTTCCACAAATATTGGTGCCATATTAAAATTTGCTTGTGTTTTAAATGAAAAGCAATGCTATCCTTGATTTGGAAGACTCCAACCTAATATGGGATAAGAAAATAGCACCCAGGGAGGGGCAGAATTCTCTTATTTCTCTCTGGGATTTGAGATTAATTGTATTAATTGTGTTTTTATTTACATATCAAATTTATATGGCCGCTGGGCCATATGAGTTTGGTATATAAATTTTAAAAAGATGACGTACAATGAAGTTACAAAAGGAGACCAAAAACACAAAGGAAACCAAAAAAAAACCAAAACACCTCCCCATCAGCAATCAACACCCAGATAAGTAGAATCAACACCAAGATTAATACCAGACCAACAATCATGCTAAACAATACCCGAATCAAGGAACTACCAAGAAGAAGAAACAACAGTCCCACCAACACTGACAGGAATAACCACTATATATAAACAGAAACCAAACCCCACTCCCTTCTAGCACTGATGATATTACTTGATTGGGTAATGAAACATCTGCAAGAAAACCAAGCTCAGAGAGCCCAAGGACCCCACAATTCAACCCTGAGTTACAAATAATCTGTTCTAACATTATAAAACTTATTTAAAAAAAAGAATCTTTAAAAAAAAGAACCACAAGGCTAAGAGAGAATAGATGTTCACAAAAATAATGCCCCCCCACCACAAGATCTCACTGGTCCCTTGAGACCTCTAGGCCTCCTGATATAGACATATCTGAAGGACTTCTGGAAAATAAATCAAGATAATATTAACCTTACTTTGGGATGGAGAATATTCTATAAGGCGAGTTCCAACGCAGAAAAGGACCACCTCCTGGGACTCACCAAATGAAGTTCCCTAACAGATGGGACCCATAGCATGCCTCTTATTATAAACAATGAAAGAAAAATAATTAACATAGGTGCAAAGTCAGCAAGTTTTAGATATTGTAGACCCAAATTCCCCTGGTCCAACTGCGCCATTTATTTGATTTTTTTCCTGATGTTTTTCCTGATGCTGATGATGTAAAACTATTCAACACCATCGACAATGCTGCTGCCCTACAAAACATCCTTGACTATGTGTCAGAATGGTCAAATGTTCAACTCCAAATATCAAACAATAAATGCTATATGACAATGATGCTGCCCTACAAAAAGACCTTGACTATGTGTCAGAATGGTCAAACAATTGACAGTTCCAAATCTCAACCAACAAATGCTCTGTCTTACACATTGGCAAAAAAAATCAGAACACAAAATACAAGCTGGGCAGATACGACCTCGTAGATGACCCTCGCTCTGTCAAGGACCTTGGAGTACTCATCTCAAATGACCTAAGTGCCAGAGCTCACTGTAACAACATTGCCAAAAAGGCATTAAGAGTTTTTAACCTAATCTTGTGTAGCGTCTGCTCTGGTAATACTGTACTGCTAACTAAAGCATACAAAACATTTGCTAGACCAATTCTCGAATACAGCTCATCTGTCTGGAACCTGCACTGCATATCGGACATTAATACAATTGAGCGAGTCCAGAGATATTTCATGCGAAGAGTCCTCCACTCCTCTGCTCGCAACAGAATACCTTATGCCACCAGACTTGAAATTTTGGGCTTAGACAACTTAGAACTACGCCGCCTTCGGACTGACCTAAGTGTAGTACACAAAATTATCTGCTACAACGTCCTACCTGTCAATGACTACTTCAGCTTCAACTGCAACAATAGATACAAACTTAAGGTAAACCGCGCCAAACTTGATTGCAGAAAATACGACTTCAGTAACAGAATTGTCAATGCCTGGAATGCACTACCTGACACTGTGGTTTCATCCCCAAACCCCCATAACTTTAACCTTAGACTGTCTACTGTTGACCTCACTCCATTCCTAAGAGGTCTGTAAGCGTAACCAACATGCCTACCGTCCCTGTCCTACTGTCCCCCATTTATTCGTATCCATTTCCTGTACTCATCATCATGTTTATATTTATATCTGTTACCTTATACATGCTTGACAAAATAAATAAATAAATAAATAAACAAACAAACAAACAAACAAACAAACAAACAAATAAATAAATAAATAAATAAATAAATAAATAAATAAATAAATAAATAAATAAATAAATAAATAAATAAAATGTTGGAAAACAAAGAAATGAGGATGTGTCCAGAGGATTAGGAAGAGAAAAAATTACAATGGAGTTCCCTCCAGTGGTCAGAGTTTTCTTTCTAATTTTAGAAAGGAAAAGTTGACTGAGCTTCCGGTTCCTCATATGCCCATTCTTATCATAGGCCTGCACTCTACTCAATACCCAGAAAGCCAAAACCAGAGCAATATACTCATTTTTATCGGTTGTTTACATTTTGTTCAAATGTACACCGTGTACACTCTAACCCTCTACATGTAACCAGCCTTTCAAATTAATAAATGCATGAAGCACTTTTAAGCTAAAAGGCTTTCTTCAAACACTGGAAGCATGCCATAGAGTAAATGAGAAATGGTTTCACTATATAATCAACTCTAAGCAGAACCTGTACTATAATATAAAAAAAAAATTATACATTACAAACTTTACCATGATCACATGAACAGATCCCAAATGACAGTGAGTTCCCATATTTAAATCCATGTGGACTACCTAAGCATCAAGTGCCTTCTCTGTTGTAGTGTCTGCCCTTCCACCAGTATTTCCCCCTTCATCCCCCAAGATTCAGACGAGCCTATACTAAAATGGCATTTGCCATGTGGTGTGGTTCTCCTATTTTGTAGGGTTTTGTATCTTTTGTTACTGGTTTTTCTCATTTTGTCAATAGACAAGCTCTCCAGAATCACTGTTTGTGAGTTGAGCAGCCATATAAACCATCTAAATAAATAGATAAAACATATCTCCTAATATTTTTTGTCCCTTCAAGTCAGTGTTGACTCCTAGTGAGTGCCTGGACAAGTCCTTGCACTTTTCTTGGCAAGATTTTGGAAGTGGTTCAAACATAACCATTGCCTCCTTCCTAGGGCTGAGGAAAAGAGACTGGCACAAGGTCACCCAGCTAGCTTCATGCCTAGGGTGGGATTAGAACTACGGTCTCCCATTTTCTAGGCTGATGTCTTAAGCATTACACCTATACCAGACTGTACACAAGTTGCACACTGTATTCTCCCTGTATGCCCCACAGCTTATAGAGACTATTTTATTGTTAGTGCAAAAATCTGAAAAGAGAACCTAAGCAACTGAATGAAACAATTTGGTCTTGTGAATACTCTTGCAGTATGCATAAAATTCTGGGAAAGCTACTTCCAATAGCGAAGCAATCAATTCTCGAACAGAAGATTAGCTATACCGATCAAAAGTGGTAGACTGCTGATAGATGAATAGTCATTACTTTTATTTGGAAGTGGTTCCGCATTGCTGAAATTCTGGTAGAATCCTAAAAATTGGGGAAGACAGGTTCATCAATTTTCTGATGTTAGGTGAACAGACAGTAATCCAGTATCAAAAGTAGAAAGTAAGCAATTTCCTGAGCTAGCTCAGAAAATAAATGTAGAGGCTCAAAAAAATCATGCTTCAAAGGAAAGGCAAGTATTGCAATTTCCTCAGATCTTCAATGGTTCACATGACATTGCAGCCGGATAATTTTCCATCTCCTTCTTTTTCAGGGTTGAGTTCAGGGTTCCTGCTCACCGGCCAATGGGGGTTCCCCAACCCTGTAACTATCAAACCCTTAAGGGAAGAATGGCATAGTCGCGTTATATTATAAAATGAATACAAACCTGACACCTGCTTTCACTTTGCTGGATGAAAAACCATCCAAGATCACAACAGACAAGATATGTTTCCCATTCTATATCTGAAATAGAGGTAGTCCTCAACGTACGACCACAATTGAGCCCAAAATATCTGTTGCTAAGCGAGACAGTGAATTTTGCGACCTTTTTTTGCCACAATTGTTAAGGGAATCACTGGCAGTTGTTAAGTTAGTAACACGGTTGTTAAGTGAATCTGGCTTCCCCACTGACCTTGCTTGTCAGAAAGTTACAAATGGTGATTGCATGACCCCGGGGACACTGCAACCGTCATAAAGGTGAGTCAGTGGCCAAGCATCTGGATTTTGATCACGTGACCATGGAGAGGCTGCAACGGTTGTAAATTTGAAAAAGGGTCATAAGTCACTTTTTTCAGTGTGCTGTTGTAACTTCAAACAGTCACTAAATGAACTGTTGTAAGTTGAGGACTACCTGTACAGAATGTGGTGTGCATAGATGCTTTGGAGAGCTTACAGACACCTCCTTTGATAACCTATAAAATCTGCCTCCCTTTGTTGCAAATAATAATCCTAAAAACCTGGTTAAAAATGAATCCAATCCTAAATCGGTTAATTGGTTTTTCTCGGCACCAAATTACAGAAGACAATCCTCTCCTCTGCAGTTTAGCTCTAGCAGTGATAGGAACTGATCTTAGGTTAATGTAATCCATTAGTCTTTCAGTGTTAATCGGCTTCACAGAAGACCAAAGAAGCCAGAAGGGATGCTAGAAGTAAGTCTTTTAACACTCCACCAAGAGCATCGCATTGCAGTTACAAGCTCCATTACATTCTACTCACCACAAAACCTTTTAGTGACAGAGTCCTATGTTTGCTGGCAAAGTTTTCTTTTAGCTGTAGAAAGGATCTACAACATACATAAAAGGATTACTAAGTTCCCCTATGTTGACTGCTTCTCCAACTGGGTCATTAACTGTGAACAGTCCTTCTAATTAAAGGCTGCCAATACCTACTTATTAGAGAAGGGAGCCCATCATGATGCTTAACTTAAACAAATGCATTTTAAAGATCCAAGAACAGGAATTGTTTAATTAGAAGAGAGACAATTTAATTAGGACTTAGGAGACTTTTCCAAAAGTGTCCATCCATTCTTCTGTGCTTTTCTACCCAAAAAAAAAAAAAACTTTCCAAAATGTTCATAAATAAAACCAAACTATTATGCAATCTTTGAAGAAAAACAGTTCTTTCTTTCTTTGTTTGTTTTAAGTAAACATTTATTCGACTAGAGGCCAAAACCTATGAAAAATGGTTGCAAGAATTGGGTATGTCTAGTTTAATGAAAAGAAGGACAAGGGATTACATGCCAACAGTGTTTCAATATCTAAGGTGCTGCCACAAAGAAGAGAGGGTCAACTTGTTTTCCAAAGCATCTGAAGGTAGGACAAGAAGCAAGGGATGGAAACCAATCAAGCTTAGCTCCTAGACCTAAGGAGGAATTTCCTGATAGTCAGAACAATTAATCAGTGGGACGACTTGCCTCCAGAAGTTGTGGGTGCTCCAACACTGGAGATTTTTGAGAATAAATTGGACAACTGTTTGTCTGAAATGGTATAGGGTTTCCTGCCTAAGCAGGGGGTTGGACTAGAAGACCTCCAAGGTCCCTTCCAACTCTGTTAGTCTATGATAGATAACCAATAACACATCCTGAATGTAGGAGATTTTGAGAAAACACTTCCATTGAAAGGCACTTTCAAAGTATGGAACTTTCATGGGGATCATCATTTGGCACTTTCTACAAGAAAATTTCACACAGGGAAATTATACTTTCCAATAATCCTCAGGGTCTAATTTCTAATCTAATTTCCAATTCTTGTTTGACATGCTTCTTGAAGGATGGCTCCTAACACTACCAGACAAAGGACATTGTGTCATTTTGCCTTTCAACTCTCATATTTTGATCTGTTAGGGCCCTGTAGCATATAAAATGCATTATATGCAGGATATAGTCCATATTAGGCAAAATTACAAATAGTGAAGAATGTGTTTGGAATATATATATATATATTTATATATATATATACACATTTCAGTGCTGCTTTTTTTAAAAAAAAAGTTTAGGTTCAACAAACTGAATTTGACAGGTTCACATCAGTAACAGACAAACTAAACTTGACAAATTCACAAAAGTGAGAAACAGAAATCAACACATTTGCCAGCTCCTGGTATCTGTTTATTTCTTGCTAAGAAAATAAAATTTTAAGTAGTGGCAGAAGAAAATGGAACCATTATAAGCATAAAGTCATATACCCTCCAATTTAATTCCAAAAATGAGGCACAGCAATTTTATAAGAATCTTATTTTTATGTGGAATTCCCCTGACATTAAATTCTATTGATTCAGGTATCTGATAATACTATCCAAGGTCCTTAGAATAGTACCTCTGAGCTGCAAGATCATGCCCATCTGCTAATTTACAAATATTGGGTCAACACATTTATTCATCTGATGAACTTTCAAGTCTCATAATCTATTCTGTCCTCTCCCTGCTCCAAAAAAGAGATAATCAACAATCGCCAATGAAGGAAGCAACTTATAGTGATTCTCCCAGGAATGCAAAGGTCTCTGTTTATCTAACAGCAGATGTACTAGTGCTCCTACAAGTCTCTTTGAATTCATTTTAGATGCCAAGATTGTAGCATCCTGGACACCTATGATATCTGGTAAACCACCAAACAAAATGCATGATCAAACTGGCTTAAGCTGTTACTCTCCTTTCTGCAAAATGAATTTGATGGATTGGCAGCACCAATCCATCTTCAGCAATAAAATACCGTATGTGCCTTTCCAAACCTATTTTAAAAAGGATAATTATGCTAGGAACAAACATACCTTACCCCCCAAAGGAGACTAGTTGGTCAGATTTCCTGGAATAACATTGTCTTTAAAAGGGCAAACACACAAAAGGTATGGTTTTATTGTTCCAAGTATTTTACATGGGTTGTTGATCTTTAGTATATGGAATATACATCTAGTTATCTGGATCTGTGTTTTTCTCAACTTCAGCAACTTTAAGATATATGGACTTCAACTGCTGGCTGGGGAATTCTGGGAGCCGAAGTCCACGCATCTTAAAGTTGCTGAAGCGGAGAAACACGCGGATCTAAATAATGAGGATGAGAGTTTGAAGTAGACTGGGAATTCTCTGCACACAAAGACGCTGCTGCGTTGTAGGGAAACAACGGAAGCAACACACACAGGCCAACCATAACTAACTTCTTATGAATTAATTATTAAGACTACTAGTGAAACACCTCCAACACATACAAGTCTTTCAAACAACATGAGCTGCAGCAAGCCAAAAAGGCAATAGCACACTAATACACAATACTTCAACCTCACCCCTGGCATACATAACAGATACAGTAGGTTTCAGGAGGAAAGGCAAAATTTATCATTCAAGCGTGAAATAGAATTCAGACAGTATACAATTTCCAGTGCAGTATATTAGAGATCTATTGCAGCTGTGCAACGCACAACAAAACTTCCTAATTTCAAAACTTCTTTCATCAGCATGCGTATTTCTAATTTTAATCAAGCTAAAGCATTTTAGGAAATGTACAGGTAGGCCTCAACTTACAACGTTTAGTGACCATTTGAAGTTACAACGGCATTGAAAATAGTGACTTATGACCATTTTTTTCACACTTATGACCATTACAGCATCCCCACGGTCACGTGAACAAAATTCAGACGCTTGGCAACTGATTCATATTTATGACGGTTGCAGTGTCCCCGGGGTCATGTGATCCCCTTTGGTGACCTTCTGATAAGCAAAGTCAATGGGGAAGCCAGATTCACTTAACAACCATATTACTAACTTAACAACTGCAGTGATTCACTTAACAACTGTGGCAAGAAAGGTCGTAAAATGAGGCAAAATTCACTTAACTGTCTTGCTCAGCAACAAACATTTTGGACTCAATTGCAGTCGTAAGTCGAGGACTACCTGTAGTGCATTAGAGGTCAGCTTAGCTTTCAGCCATAGACCAGGTGTAATACATAGTTAAAATGAACTGTTGGGAGTGGAAAAGTGGGAAAAAATGTGGAAAAAGAAAGCAGGCCATTATGTAGCCCGTGGTTTTTTTAAAACATTAAAAAAAAAAACTCAGCTACTTATATACATAAGAGCAAACTCTGTACAAGCACAGAGGAAGAAAGAAGAAGAAGAAGAAGAAAAGATTCTCCAGGAAGTGCTCTGAGGGTCACAGATCTGAGAAAATGGCACATAAAACAGAACACAAGGAGGAATTTTTTATTTTTTTTTAAAAAGCAGCATTTAATTAATTGGGTAAGAGACATTTCCAAGCTTCAGACCATCAAAAGGACTTCGTTTTCAGCTGGTGCTTCAAATTACGTGAGAGACTTATCTACTGAAGGCAGACTTAATCGGAACAAATAAGGAAAGCTCTAAGGGCTTCAAAAGCAGCTATGCAAAAAGAGTAGAATTCAAATGCTAGCTTCGGCAAGTGTACTGTACAGAAGCTTTCCAAAATACAAATTGACCCATTTACGGTGTTTTCAATGCTTAGAAAAGCAGAGGCTTACCTCCTGTTAAGAAATTCCCTACTCTATTGAACCTGGACTACAGGCAATCCAAGGGACCATTAGAGGTCAGCGATAAGTCAGAGAGCTTTCTGTCTGCCATCTAAGGATGTTCTAGATCCGTGTTTCTCAACCTCGGTGACTTTAGCACGTGTGGACTTCAACTCCCAGAATTCCACAGCCAGTTCCCCAATTGACTGGGGATTTCTGGGAGTTGAGGTCCACACATCTTAAAGCGCCTGAGGTTGAGAAATACTGATCTAGATTGTTGCAGCCCAAATCTAATAGCCATGCTTTCAACCATGCTTAGAACTTACTTAGAACAGCTTTTTTCCTGTAATGTGTCAAGTTTTCATTTAATGTGTAAAGTTTTCTTATCTCAAAATGAAAGTTGCGTATGTGTGACTCTGAGATTATTAGAATGCTGTATTATGAATATAGCTTTAAAAGTTGATTTTATTTAGCTGGTTTGATTTGATTATGTGCTGTCAGGTTAGCATCGACTGTTAGCAACCATGTCGTAGATATTTATTTAGCTACTTTGCTTTAAAATAAAAAAGTTTACTTGAAAATCCTTCCATCAATACTGGAGCTGGCTCCCCAATGAAAAAGATATAAGACAGGGCTGTCAAACTCCCGGCCCACAGGCTGGATGCGTCACACGCTGGCCACGCCTGGTTTAGCAAAGGGGAAAAAAGTCCTGATACGTCACATGACGCTGCCGTGATGACATGAGTTTGTCACCCCTGATATAAGACTATAAAAATCTCAAGGACCTTCTCCTGTTCTGCAGGTACCACTCCCATCATCCTCAACTACTCAGGGAAGGCTCTACTTTAGAAAGTGGGAGACTGTGAGTTCAAGTCCCACCTCATACATGAAAACCAGCTAGGTAACTTTGGGCCAGTCACACTCTCTCAACCCATCCCACATCACAGGGTTGTTGTTGTTGTAAGGAAAGGAGGAGGATGAAGGTATGTTGGATATGTTTTCTGCCTTATTTGTATAAATAGTAAAGGTGGAAATATAAATTACACTGACTGACTGACTGACATTGCATTAAGAAGGGCTGCTTGGAGCCCGCATAATCTGGGCTGTATTTTAAGGCATCATAAGAAAAAGAGAATTTTTTTTTTAAAAGACTCATGTCCAACTGTTTAGGAATAAAAGCCTTAAGAAGGGAAAAATAATTCATTCCAGCCCACTCCTGTTGAATCAGATTAATTGATATTCTAAGAAGCAGATGAGTAAAAACGAAAGGAAGGTATTTATCCTAATATGTTTGCCATGCTAATGAAGAGCAAACCATGGCTTAGGTCCTTCCCAAACTGGTGCTTGGCTGTAATGATAATGTTGATATCCAATTTGCTTAGCACTCCATAGGTTTTCCCAAGTGAGTTTCGCGGGGGAGAGTGGGGAAAACGACACTGGGTTAGGAAAGACAAACAGGATTGTTATGTTCTAACTGTTTAAACTGTGTTACATGGTTCCAACCAGGTCCAGCGTTTGAGCGGGAAAAAGCTCAAACGCTATTGGCTGGTCTGTCTGACAGCTCCCTATAAAAGGGCAAGCTGTCAGACTGCTCTTTGCTGGTTGCTGATACAAGAGCTGAAATAAAGAGCTGCTTTGGAAGTCTGTCTCCTGTCATCTCTACCCACTATCTAACAGTGGCGACGAGGGCTTGGGCCAGGAGAACTGTGACTAGCTTCTTCAGCACTTTCAACCAGCCAGGCAGACATCTGCCTGCCNTGAGCGGGAAAAAGCTCAAACGCTATTGGCTGGTCTGTCTGACAGCTCCCTATAAAAGGGCAAGCTGTCAGACTGCTCTTTGCTGGTTGCTGATACAAGAGCTGAAATAAAGAGCTGCTTTGGAAGTCTGTCTCCTGTCATCTCTACCCACTATCTAACAGTGGCGACGAGGGCTTGGGCCAGGAGAACTGTGACTAGCTTCTTCAGCACTTTCAACCAGCCAGGCAGA
>QLTV01002694.1:3909102-3935046 GCA_003457575.1 Thermophis baileyi
TGGGTGGATGGATGGTAGGTAGATGGGATAGGTTGATAAATGGAGATGATAGATAAATACCGATAGATACCGATAGATAGATAGATAGATAGATAGATAGATAGATAGATAGATAGATAGATAGATAGATAGATAGATAGATAGATAGATAGATAGATAGATAGATAGATAGATAGAGTAGATAAATAGATTAGAGAGAGAGAGCGAGATTATTGCTCATTTCTCAAACAGAATAAAAAATATTGAATATTGTAGTGAATTACAGCATGATGGGCAATATGCAGAAGATACATGCAATGCAAACATTGTTCCACAAATAAGGATCCCCCCTTCTCCAAGTACCATCCATGTAGAAAACGGAGGTCAGAAAAACTAAAGTTTTTCAAAAGTACCAAAAAGTATTAATCGAAAGATTAGAAGAATGGGCAAAAAAATCGTCCCATGGAAGTCTCAGGTGAGTAGGGACTAAAAAATGGAGACTTCTGGAAGGTGGCATGACTGAACAGGAACATTCCACATGCAGTTCTATTTATAAATTTAATGTTCATCATCCACTGCCTCTTTAAATTAACATAGGAAGGAAACTGGTTTGGTCATGATTTAAGTTGGTGGATGATTTAAGCTAGAGAATAAATTGGAGAGTGCAGCTTGATTGGTTCTTCTGGAATTTTAATTGCTTTTGATCCCATAAAGATTAGTTCCCTTCTATTTTGGCTGATCTTAAAAAAATGATTTTAGGGTTGGGCTTTTTTTCCCCCTTAAGATTACACTGAGAGGTTAGTACAAAGGACTTTTTGCTCCTTTTGGTGGACTTGTGAAAAAGCTAAACAAAATTGGAATACATATATTAATTCAAAAGATTGTGAAGGTCAATATACAATTCAGACCAGAGACATTTTTGTTAGGGTTGATGGACAACAATTTGGAAAAATTGCACAGTATTTTGTTCTTATACTGTATATCTGTGATGGCGAACCTATGGCATACGTGCCAGAGGTGGCACGCAGAGCCCTCTCTGCTGGCACGCGTGCCGTCACCCCAGGTCAGAGACGTGGCATTTCTTTCGTGAGCTTCTGTTTCCCTGCAAACGATGAAACAGAAGCTCACGAAAGAAAAAGATTTTACCTCTTGCCACGCTGCCGGTGTTGGGATGCCCCACCTCCCGCCGGCCAGCTGGTCTTTGGGTCTCTGCTGCGCATGCGCGCATGTCAGCATGAGTGGGCATTTGTGCGTGCGCACACCTTTCAGTTTGGGCATGCGTGCGCAGTTTGGGCACTCAGTGTCTAAAAGGTTTGCCATCACTGCTGTATATGATAATGATAACAGGATATGCCCTGTATATGCCCAACACTGGAAGGATTTGACAATATCTACAAAGGAAGAGAGAGGTTGATAAAGCTGATGGAGCCATATGGGATGGTGAAACGGATGGATCTGATTAAAGAAAGGACGTTGGCTAAATTTAATACCAGTTGGAAACCCCTTTTCGACATTTTACATAAACAGATATTAGACAAGGTTTACCCTGTCCAATCGTGTCTGACTGTAGGGGGCAGTGCTCATCACTGTCTCTTAGCTGAGGGAGCCAACATTATCCAAAGGCATTTCTGTGGTCATGTGGCCAGCATGACTATACACCGAAGCGCATGGAACGCTGTTACCTTCCCACCAAAGTGGTACTTATTTATCTACTCGCATTTGCATGCTTTCAAATGCTAGGTTGGTAGGAGCTGGGGCAAGTAATGGGAGCTCACCCTGTCACACGGCGCTCGGGTCTCGAACCTGGGGTGTCAGCTTTCCAGCTGACAAGCTCAATGTGTTTACTGCTATCTACATAAACTCACAAAGAGTAACTCCTTCACATTCTGATGACACTCATCTTTCATATATATTACCCCAAGGAAGCCATAGAATTCCTGAACTTGTGAAGATGGATGTGGGTGAACTTAACCTTGATCCAGGCAAAATGGATATACTGAGAATAAGTAAACCAATTATTCCTATTGAATACATGCAATTGTATATAACACTCAGTACAGAATACTAGTATAGTAAATCTTTTTTAATGGTTGAGCAACTTTTTCATCCAAAAATTGCTCAGCCATTAAAAAAGGGTTACTCTACCAGTATTCTGTACTGAATGTTATGTCCATTAAATTGTGGGTGTCTGTTAAATCAAGATTTTACTGCAAATGATGCAATTTTATCTATAGTCAGAATTATACAAATGGCATAAATTGACACAAATTATGCAAATTTGGATTTAACAAGATACCTTTTACACTGAGCCATTAAATCAATATTTTATTATCATTTATAAAGTTCTTCATTTGACACTCTCATTTGGCATTATATGCAAGGAAGGTATAATGTAGTTAACATAAACTGTGATTTGTTAGCAAGGATGATTAATTATGGTTTGATTCTGATTTTAGTACTTTTAGTGTTAATAATAAATTACTAATCTGAAAAGGCCTCTAAAACTGGGCCTCAGAAATGCAGTCTTAATGAGCAATTTAAAAAAAAAAACCCTCTAAGATTTAGAATTCAATCTTTATGTGCAAGAATACATTTTCAAATCTTTTTCTGACATTCCAGGGTGATTTAATTTTTATCTTTTCCATGAATTCCATTGTTTTATTATCACTGTATAGTAACAACTTCTTTTTTATTTTTCCCTGTATATTAAAAAATAAAATGCATTTCTATAAGGACTTTTTTATTATAATTTTATTAGGATGCATACACCAAAAACAAGTGTGTTGCAAATTTTTATTTTGAGCAAGAGAAATCACATGTTTCTAGATCAGGTTGCACAGATAGATCATATTCTCTAATTTCCTACAATAGGAAAACATAGCAAGATCAATTTGCGGAACAGTGAAACAAACCAGGATGAAAACCAAAGACCAAATCCTTTATAGGTGATGTGAGGAGTTATTTGGAACAAGGTCTGAATTATGTTCCAGAGGCTAAAAGTGGGGAGAGGGCTTTTTCAAACACAAAAATTTTGTTCACTCTATGCTTAATTATTTTTCCTTATATTACCTAAAACATTTTTCAGAATTGGTTTCTGGTAATCCACTAGTTAGTATATAGATTAAATAGGAGAGGGGCTAGAACCGATCCCAGTGGCAAGTCATTCTTAATGGAAAAAGATTTACTAGTGGTGCCTCCTACAGAAACCGTGACATATCGTTTTTTTAACATGTTCTCCAGAAGGCTTGTTACTTTATGATACGGAATAGTTTCCTTCAGCTTGACCATCAAACCATCAACCCAACAAAACCACTTTCAGGAATGCAGCTGCCCCACAAAATATGAAGCCACCTGAATAGAATCAGGACAGGCCAGTGGTGGGATTCAATTTTTTTTACTACCGGTTCTGTGGGCGTGGCTTGGTGGGCGTGGCGTGGCTTGGTGGGCGTGGCTTGGTGGGCATGGCAGGGGAAGGATACTGAAAATCTCCATTCCCACCCTACTCCAGGGGAAGGATACTGTAAAATCTCCATTCCCTCCCCACTCCAGCAGAAGGTTACTACAAAATCCCCATTTCCTCCTGATCAGCTGGGACTCGGGAGGCAGAGAATAGATGCGGGGCCAGTCAGAGGTGGTATTTACCAGTTCTCTGAACTACTCAAAATTTCCGCTACCAGTTCTCCAGAACTGGTCAGAACCTGCTGAATCCCACCTCTGGGGCAGGCCATACTAGAACTAAGGCAAAGCTCTTTAAATGGTGAATGGCCGAGAGCCTGCAATGCAACTGTGGTGCCCGGAACAAACTAGAACACATATAGTTCAACAATGTCTCCTCAGGAAATTTCAAGGCACCTGGGATGATCTCACCACAGCCATATCAAAAGCAGTTAGATGGTTAGCTTCTTTAGATATTGAATTATAACATCTAGATGCCATACACTAAATAAATAAAAACCTTAAACATTACCTACAATTTATTTTGTACCTATTATTCTTTTTCTTGGAAGACTAGCAATAGCACTTAGACTTACATACCACTTCCTATTGCATTAGAGCCCTCTCTAAGACATTTACAGAGTCAGCATATTGCCCCCAACAACGTGGGTCCTCATTTTACCAACCTCGGTAGGATGGAAGGCTGAGTCAACCTTGAGCCAGTCAGGATTGAACTGCTGGCAGTCGGCAGAATTAGCCTGCAATACTGCATTCTAACCACTGCATCACCACGGCACTTTAGGCACAGCTCAAGACTAGTACTAAATTTGGAAATCTGGAAGACTAGTACTAAGTTTGGAAATCTCAGTTGGCTCACAGAGGGCAGTATAACTCCAAATACATCTGCGGCCCATTGAGATTAAAGCTGGCTCTCCTAATCCCACACTTAACTAATTTTAGATATTCATATGCCACCCATGACCCAGTTAAGCATGTAATAACCAGCTTATGGTTATTAGCAGTCATTAACGAATGGACTAAAAATACTTTAAAATTACCATATCTTGTGGCAGTCCATAGTTCCATAAATTAATGAGTTTGATTTTTTGGAGAAGCTCATTTTTTAAAACAGTTCAAAATTTTCTGCCTTCGCAGTATTCTGAGAAAGAATAAACACTTCTGTATTGAAATAAAATCTTGCCACATATGCCATGCAATTTTATAAGCCTTATTATCCCAAAGGTGCTTTTTTCAAGAGGCAACTGGACTTTCTGGTTTTTCTTTGAAGACGTTTCGCTTCTCATCCAAGAAGCTTCTTCAGCTCTGACTGGATAGTGAAGAATGGAAGGATTTATACTCCTTGCAGACAGCTGGTCATTTGCATCCTTTCTCAAACTGAAGTGCAAATGGTTCCTGTAGTCTGCAATTTTTCTGGAAATCCGTTCATACTCCTGCACCATTCGAAGGGTGTTCATCCCAAAGTGCATCGCTAAATATCCATGGAGATTCTCAGTCATCCAGGTCATGGTTGTCTCAAAGGTGCTTTTTCAAGAGGCAACTGGACTTTCTGGTTTTTCTTTGAAGAGTATAAATCCTTCCATTCCCCACCATCAGTCACAGCTGAAGAAACTTCTTGGATGAGAAGCAAAACGTCTTCAAAGAAAAACCAGAAAGTCCAGTTGCCTCTTGAAAAAGCACCTTTGAGACAACCATGACCTGGATGACTGAGAATCTCCATGGACATTTATTAGTTTTTAAAGACTTGTCATATATACATGTACGCTTCCTGTGCATTGAAGAACTGTCAGAGCATTTTATCTGATTTCCCTTTTTCACAATCAGCTTTCCACATGCAAGGTACTGTTTGGTGAGGGAATCTTTCCAACAGTGTGATCATCTGAAGTGATCACAGTGCTGGAGAGATTCAATCCCGACCAGGTACAAAAATGCATTTCTGATCTGATCTGAAAAATGCAGTCTTCCGTGTGATTGCTTCCCGCATTATCATGTAAAAAATGCATTCTCATCTCCGAACAATGAAGTCAGTGTCTTATGGCAGAGTTACAAGCGTCAGGGCATATAGCTTTCATTGATGAAACTTCATGATGTGATCCATTTCTTAAAATTAATTTTAAAAATTAAGATTAATTTTTTTAAAAAAAATCTTGCAGGGGCTGGTAGACTGTGAAACGATGCTGTAACTTTTGATGTTTTGCTGTTACTTTAATAGCATATCTCTAGAAGCACGGAACTGCGCATATGCTGTACTGCATATATCGGTCACTACAGGCTACAGAGACACTCTATTTGCAAAAACCACACAAGGGAAGCATCCTCTTCTCTTTCTTCTGGTCCCTGTCGAGCCCAGCACCACCACCAGAAGATATTTTAGCTACCTGGAAGTCTGTAAAGAAAAGACTCTGCAGCAAAACTAATTTCCTGGTCTCACCTCTTAGCGTTTTTCTGTGCCATCTCTAGTGTCATTTTTTCCCCCCTTTCATTCATGCTCTAGCAGTGGTGGTGAATGCCAATGAGCCACCTGATGCAGCCTGGATCGGTCCTTCACAACCAATTTCTTCAGGGTATCAAATACTGTAGCTGACTCACCCCTTATTTCTTTTTCTTCTTCTTCTTCTTCTTCTTCTTCTTCTTCTTCTTCTTCTTCTTCTTCTTCTTCTTCTTCTTCTTCTTCTTCTTCTTCTTCTTCTTCTTCTTCTTCTTCTTCTTCTTCTTCTTCTTCTTCTTCTTCTTCTTCTTCTTCTTCTTCTTCTCCTCAGATATGGTCGGGTCAACCAATTACACAGGTCTGTTTGATAGGAAGCCTGGCTATGCTTAGAAAGGTGCCAAACCTGGTATACAGTTTATATACAGTTTAAAAAAAAAAAAAGACTGCAAATCTTGTTGTGTAGGGGCACTGGAATTGGATAAATACAGGGTTCAAATCGTAAGGAGGCGGCCAATACAAACTTCACGGGCCTTTTGAATGACTCTGAAACTCCTACAACACTGCTACATCACAAGTCTGTTATTGTGAGGAAGCGCTTGGAAAAGAGATGCGGAGAAGGGAAAAAGTGGGGACAATTCCAAAAAGATTTGGTTCTGATTTTCTAGACATTGTGGGTAGTCCTCGACTTATGACTACAATTGAGCCCAAAATTTCTGTTGCTAAGTGAGACATTTGTTAAATGAACTCTGTCCCATTTTACGACCTTTCTTGCCTCAGTTGTTAAGTGAATCACCGCAGTTGTTAAGTTAGTAACATGGTTCTTAAGTGAATCTGGCTTCCTCATTGACTTTGTTTGTCAGAAGGTCGCAAAAGGCGATCACATGACCCTGGGGCACTGCAACCGTCATAAATATGAGTCAGTTGCCAAGCGTCTGAACTTTGATTGCGTGACCATTGGGAATGCTGCAACGGTCGTAAGTGTGAAAATAATCACTTTTCACTTTTCATCTGTGCCATTGTAACTTCAAATGGTCACTAAATGAACTGTTGTAAGCCGAGGACTGCCTGTACGGTGGAAAGTCTGGGACATTGTCACTGCCTTGTTACAAAGGCAAGTGTTTTCACCAGCTTCTTTTCTACTGCATTGTAGGCAGCTGTAAAGTTTATTTTCAACACAAACCCTTGCTCCTCTTAGAGCAGTGATTCTCAACCTTTCTAATGCCGCGACCCCCCGCGACCCCCGCCCCGCTGCCGCGACCCCCGCCCTATCCCCTCCCTGTGCGTGATGAGGTGACAAAGGGGGCGGGGCCCCAGGGGTGAAATGCTCCCAGTTCGGCCGTGCCTGTGGGTCGCCGGACAGCCCGGTAGCCACGCAAGTGGGAGATTTCGCCCACCCACCCGGATGCCGCCATTTGAGTTCTTTTACCCGCTACGCATGCACAAAGTGTTCTGCACATGCGCAGAGGGTAAAAGAACCCAAATGGCGGTGTCCGGGTGTGTGGGCGAAGTCTCCCACTTCCGTGGCTACCGGCTGTCCGGCGACCCGCAGGCACGGCCGAACTGGGAGCATTTCCAAGATGGCGGGCTAGCGTGCGCGGCGACCCCTGTGAAAAGGTCGTTCCACCCCCAAAGGGGTCGCGACCCACAGGTTGAGAACCGCTGTCTTAGAGGGATATATAGATGGGTGGCAAGATTGCCAAGATGGCATGAAGAGTGTCACACCCTTTCAGTACATGTCTTAGGAAAGGGAAGGGTCCTATGAGGTTTCATATGCCATCCTGCAGATTTTAAGCCCCCTCCCACCCCACAGGGCACCAATCACCTTTGAAAACTTCCACCAATTTTGGGAGTACTGGTAGAGAATTCGGGAGGTGTCTCTGAATTCCTCAAGAAGAGAAAGTCTCAAAAAAAATTCCAAAATAGCTGAGCCTTTGTATGAAGATTGGAGAAGTAATGTAAACAATGAACGAAGGCGAATATACGTATCCCAGGATAATGCTGTAGGATCCAGTCTGGATCGGTCACCGGATTGGATCCTGCAATGAGAATGATGTTAGAGCTAAAGAATCATTAAGAAATAGTAAATGAGCTTGTTAATAACTGGCAACTCAGCCCATTGCATAAAAAGCTTAGAAAGAAGAAATTCAAAATCATTCAATGAGATTCCACTATAATAAAGTTAGAAATTCTATCATTTTCAAGATTCTCTACTTTACCCTTAATCCTGATACTATACTTATAGAAGTCGGTGTAATTTTTTGCTTCCTTGTTCAGGTTCACATTGGGCAGTCTCCTCTTACTAAGAATAGCTAATTCTTCCCTATCTGTTTCTGCTTTACTACCAGAAAAAAATCAGATCTTTCCTTTCCTTTCCTTTCCTTTCCTTTCCTTTCCTTTCCTTTCCTTTCCTTTCCTTTCCTCTTTCCTGTTCTTTCTCCTTTCCTTTCCTCCCCTTCCCTTTTGGTCATAATTGTGAAAAATTGTCATAGGTCATTTTTCTCAGTGCCGTTGTAACTTTGAACGGTCATTAAATGAACCGTTATAAGTCAAAAACTACTTGTAGTGTTCTGCTCCTGGGTTGCAGCGTGAAGCTGGGAAAGCTTTGTGAATCATCCTCAAACTAATTCAAATCATCAGTTTGATTAATTGAAATGAATCTTCCAAATAATTTTCTAAAAAACAGTGTCAGTTTGCAATATCAAGCAATTTGATTCAGAACATAAACTCACTTCAAATCATGGGTTTGAAAAACTTGCATTTTTTTTTACTTGAAAGTTGAAAAAGTTGCATTTTTGCAAAAGCATTCAATCATCAAATGACACGGATTATTGAATCACATTGAATTAAACCTCTAAACCGAATCTTTGCATCACTCCTTCCCCGTTCACTGATTTAAAATAAGGTAACTTTCTCCCATCAGAAATTCCAAGACTAGTGAAGAATTCAAGCCTCTGTGGGACAAGATATGGGATCTAAAGACAGTATTAAATCAAGGTTTAGGATTTGCTTTTTCAGTGCTGTAGGTTTCTCTCCAGCCTCAGAAGAGAAATTTAATGTGTTCTGGAATTCCTGGAAGATAACTCAGAACCATGAGAAGGTTATCTTAAAATTAAAGTACAGTCAACCATCATTCCCATGTTCTTAGACATAGAAGCCATGGAAAATACACCTTGTATCATTTCTGAGTGTGTGCCTGTGTATGCATGCTTGCAAATGTTTGATGGAATTGAAATCTCTCCTTTTTAATGAAAGCTGAGTGGAAAAAATATTTTTTTTCTTCCAGGTGAAAAAACAACGGAAGGGGGAAATGATTAAAACAGGTTTCAAAAATGAAATGAAAAAGAAAACAGCTTGATGAAGGATTTCAATTACCATGTGTTTATTACTTCCTACAAACTGGTATCAGACCGATGCTGTAATTCATTAAACTGTTGAAGGCAATAATTATCCATATACCTGCAGTCTAATTATAGCTATCAATCTGAATGCATTCAATAATACATTTATAACCCATCTTTCCTTCCACATCTGCCTTCAATAAACAATGGTACGATATAAAATTATAATCAAGTAAATATTGTTCAAGAATATCTTCTTTTTGAGATTTAGATTATAATGAGCCGTGATGGCACAGTGGTTAGAATGCAGTACTGCAGGCTACGTCTGCTGACGGCCAGCTGCCAGTACTTCGGCAGTTCGATTCTCACCAGGCTCAAAGTTGACTCAGCCTTCCATCCTTTCGAGGTTGGTAAAATGAGGACTCAGATGGTTAGGGGCAATATGCTGACTCTGTAAATTGCTTAGAGAGGGCTGTAACACACTGTGAATCGGTATATAAGTCTAAGTGCTATTGCTACTGCTATGTGTAAATCAGCATTACCAAGGTTTATATACTACATAACAGGGGTGGGTTCTACTTACCTTCCCTACTGGTTCGCATCGCGTCAGAAGTGCGCTTCGCTCACGCACGCGCCCCCATCATGTCGTGCAAATGACCCTCTGCGCATGCGCAAAGGGTTCTTTGCAAGCCACTTTCAAGGAGCGGCGACCAGAGAACCGGTTCAGGGGCATGGCCAGCTGGCCATCGCTGCCGGTTCAGCGAGCGGGGGCTAATTTCCGCCACCGGTACTGGAGAACCGGTCCGAACCGGCAGCAACCCACCACTGCTACATAAGTGTTTCTCAACTTTGGCAATTTTAAAATGGGTGCATTTCAACTCCCAGAATCCCAAGCCAACATGGAAGTTGAAGTCCACCCATTTTAAAGTTGATGAGTTTGAGAAACACGGCACTATATAATGGCATTCATGATTACTTGTACAGGTAGTCCTCAACTTATGACCACAGTTGAGCCCAAAATTTCTGTTGTTAAGTGAGTTTTGCCCACTTTACGACCTTTCTTGCCAAAGTTGTTAAGTGAATCGCTGCAGTTGTTAAGTTAGTAAGATGGTTGTTAAGTGAATCTGGGTTCCCCATTAACTTTGCTTATCAGAAGGTTGCAATAGGTGACCACATGACCTTGGGACACAACAATGGTCATAAATATGAATCAGTTGCCAAGCATCTGAATTTTGATCACATGATCATGGGGATGATGCAGAGGTCATAACTGTGAAAACAGTCATAAGTCACTTTTGTTAGTGCCCTTGTAACTTTGGACAGTCACTAAATGAACTGTTGTAAGTCGAGGACTACCTATATAGCCTCCTAACTGTTATTCAACTCAAGGCAGCATACAGAGCATAAGGTTCAAAACCCAATATAACAATAGCATCAAAGCAACGATGATCACACTGAAGTCACTTCCGTATTAGTGATATAGGGCTGATCTCAACAGCGCAGAAGCCTTCAGAAAGGATGCTGGAATAAAAAGTATGTGGATTGGACTTTCAGTCTGCACCCTACCTTGGTACCAAAGAAGAGCAAAGGTTGGATCTTTGCCAGAAGCAGGGGAAACAGGATGGGAGCTCTTTGAAAGCCAATTGCTGGCAACAGAAGACCCACTAGTCTTCTGCTGACTATTCCTGGGTCCCATGGAGTTATCATAGGAGAGCAGAAGATGAGGGCACCGTGACCCTCGGTTCCATTTGTAGTGAAAGGTATACTTTTACTAAAAGCCAAGTGGATTACAGTATAGCAAAGCCAGAACTGACGTTTGCGTGGTAAACTTTCCCGGTTAATTTTCCCCGGCCAGTTCCTCTCCTCCCCTGGTGCCTCATTGTCTAACTGAGTTTGAATAAATTGTTTTGGGAACCGTCCAGGGGTGAAATTCTGTGGGTGTGGCTTGGTGGGCATGGCAGGGGAAGGATACTGCAAAATCCCCATTCCCTCCCCACTCCTGGGGGAAGGATATTGCAAAAATCTCCATTCCCACCCCACTCTGGGGCCAGCCAGAGGTGGTATTTGCCGGTTCTCCAAACTACTCAAAATTTCTGCTACCGGTTCTCCAGAACCTGTCAGAACCTGCTGAATTTCACCCCTGGAACCGTCTCTCCAACAGGCAGGATGGTTGGTGAGTCATTGTATTCCATTCCCAGGGCTTCGACCTTGAGGTGGTATCTCTGGAAGGTACTGAGTAGCTCTTCTTCCAACTGGCTCACTCCCCCGCATAGTTCATGGCAGACTGACAGCTAGCGAATGAGAAGCTCAAGTGTACGATGGCAGCTCTGACACTTCCTCACTTATGCTGCTACCCATGGCAGTAGAAATTATAAGGGGGTGGAAGAGAGGGAAGAAGGGGTAAAAATAGGTCTTTTGCTGTGAGTTCCCACCACCAACACTCCATGGATGAGTCTGTGGGATCAGAGAACTGGCACCAATTTTCTCTGCAGAGGCATACTGGCGTGGAAGCAGTTTTTTAGGTGCCATCTCCATGAGAAGGCTAACCTTCCATGGGTTAGGTTAGGTTTTGCAGCACCTAAATCCATGGGGACGTGGATGTCTTAATCATGGGACTTTAAGCCTAACCCATGAACGCAATAATTCTCCATCATGATACATTAAAATGTACAATTTTGCGGCAATTGTTGTAGAAACACCATCTTTCTGGCCTTACCGACTGCCACAGAGCACCTGCTCTTTATTTTCCCAATATCTAGTATTTTTTGCCGTATATTTAGGCCAAAAAATGAAGGTCAGGAAGAAGAAGAGCGTTTGATGCAGATTTGCAAATAATACCTGAGGTGTAATGGCAGATCTCAAAACAGATAATGAAAAATCAACAGCCAAGAGGGGCTGGCGGGAGGGGAAGAACGAAATAGAAGTATTGAAACAAATGTCAGTCTAACAGATGAGTAACAAAACAAATGTGATTTTAATGAATAATTAACAAAGTAAGAGAAGGTCTTAATTGCACATCCTCTCATAGCACTTAGTTCCTGCTTTAGAACATTGATGAGGCACTGATGCTGGGCATATTCTTCTGTCGGCTGCAGTCACAGTTGGATTGTTAGATTTTGGAGAGAGAGAGAGAGAGAGAGGGAGAGAGACAGACTGAGAGAGAGAGAGACTAATGCAATGGAATGGAATTCAGCAAGGTTTCTCTTCCCCACCCCCATTTGCTCAGAGAGAGACAGAGACAGAGACAGGGAGGGAGAGAGAGAGAGAGAGAGAGAGAGGTGTGTGACTGAGAAAAATGAATCCAGATATGCCTTTCTGCAAACCTCCTAGCAATAGGAGGTTTGCTAGAAGCTCTGAAGAACCTGCCTCAATTCTAGGAGGACCCTCTAAACTATTTGTCTTTATGCCTCCAAGCATCTTAGCTAATAGAGTATAGACATTCTGTGATTTTAGAATGGTTGAGATTCTACTTGCATATGTATTGGCATTTTAAAAAACATGCATTTATAGTTTCATGACAAAATGTTTGCAGAAACCTAATTTCCAAGTTGGACGTCCTCCTGAATATTCATAGAAGACTACATTTGGCATCCCAGAGTCACATGTTCCTTCAGAAGGCAACCAAGCTTGCTAAAGTATCAGATATAAAATGGGGAGGAGGGGAGAGAAATCACAGTGTGACCATTTTTCCGGATATTTACGACTCCCGAGTAAGGTTCCCAGGAGCAAACGCTGGTGGCAAAATGTCATTGGCAAGTCATTTATCTGGGGTTTTTTTAATGTTATTTTTAAAATGGTTGATTACATAATTTTTAAATAATGAATCATTAGAAGGAAATTCTGTAAGCAGGAAATGCTAACTTTGTCCGTTAAATTATTCATTATGAATTAGTCACCCAGCTCTCATTAAACTATTAGCGCAACTTAGTAGAAAGAAACAGCTTCCAAATACAGAAACCCTATTCTTCTTCTTCTTCTTCTTCTTCTTCTTCTTCTTCTTCTTCTTCTTCTTCTTCTTCTTCTTCTTCTTCTTCTTCTTCTTCTTCTTCTTCTTCTTCTTCTTCTTCTTCTTCTTCTTCTTCTTCTTCTTCTTCCTCCTCCTCCTCCTCCTCCTCCTCCTCCTCCTTTCTTCTTCTACTTCCTATTCTCCTCCTCCTCCTCCTCCTCTTCTTCTTCTTCTTCCTCCCCCTCCTCCTCCTCCTCTTCCTCCTCCTCCTCCTCCTCTTCTTCTTCTTCTTCCTCCTCCTCCTCCACCTCCTCTTCTTTCTTCTTCTACTTCTTCTTCTTCCTCCTCCTCCTCCTTCTTCTACTTCTACTTCTACTTCTTCTACTTCCTATTCCTCTTCTTTTCCTCCTCCTCCTCCTCCTCCACCCTCCACCACCTCCACCTCCTGTTTTCCTGCAGTGAAAAGTGGTAATTGTCAGGGTTCCAAGTAACATACCCACAGCAAACAAAACTCCAAGGGAGGTAGATTCCTCAAAGAATAGTTTTATTGGATATGCTTCAGGGTTGACAGTAATATTCTATAACATGGTGTTGTTCTGCAGGACACATGTTCCAATCAGACTGAAGCTCTCCAACTAGATAGTCAAAGGAAGAAAGTGTTTCGTGTAAAGCTTGAGGAGATCTTCATCTTTCTTTGATTAAATCAGGGGTGTCCAACTAGGCAACTGTAAGACTTGTGGACTTCAACTTCAAGACATCTCCAGCCAGCCATGGGACTTTAGGAGTTGAAGTCCACAAGCCTTAAAGTTTGTCATGGTTGGATACCACTGGATTAAATCAAGATTCAAAGAAGGTTTTTAAAGAACAGAGGGGGCTTTCTTGCTTTCTTTCATTGTATTTTAAACCTACCATTATGGAAGAAAATGAAGGCCAGTCCTGTTAAATTTGGGAACAATTCAAGCATCAGTCAGAGACATCTATCACTACGTATTTGAGGAAGCTCTTCACAAGCACACATCTTGGCAGAGATTTTCTATCCATCATGATAAGATTTGAAATTGTAATTTTCTGATCTGGAGATCTGGAAAAAACCTTTCGTGTCTTCCTTGCACACAATATGTTTATTTCTGGTTGTTGAGTGTATTGTTGGGGCACATCTGTACTTAGAATATATGTCAATACACTGCATGGATTTACTTCTTGGTGAAATGTAAATAACACTACATTGTCTTGCAAGGCAGTTTTTAGATTAGCAACCATACCTCATCTAAAATAGTATGAGTATCATCAGAGGAAAAACTTATCATTGGTTACACTTGAGGCACACCAACCAAAATGTGCCAAAAGTGACCATTAGCAGGAAATACTAATACCGGTGCTGGGGCTTATAACTGGAGGGGACGAATCAGTATACAGGGAAGAAGTCCAGAAGGTATCCACATGGTGTTCAAAAAACAACCTGCATCTAAATACTAGCAAGACAAAGGAGATGGTGCTGGATTTCCGGAAGCACTGAGAGGAACCTGCCCCATTGTATATATGAACTACGCCGCCTTCGATCTGACCTAAGTGTAGCTCACAAAATTATCTGCCACAATGTCCTACCTGTTAATGACTACTTCAGCTTCAACCGCAACAATACACGAGCTCACAATAGATACAATCTTAATGTAAACCGATCCAAACTTGATTGCAAAAAATTCGACTTCAACAACAGAGTGGTCAATGCCTGGAATACATTACCTGACCCAGTTGTTTCTTCCCCAAACCCCAAAAAATTTAACCTTAGATTATCTACCATCGACCTCACCCCATTCCTAAGAGGTCTGTAAGGGGCGTGCATAAGCGCACAATCGTGCCTACCGTCCCTGTCCTAATGTGCCCATATATTCATACTTCTTGTACTCATAATCATGCTTGTACTATTATATTTATATACAATCATGTTTATACTTTGTCTGTACTTTGCTTGTAATCATATATGCTTGACAAATAAATAAATTAAATTAAATTAAATATCAAGGGGGGCCGTGTGGAGAGGGTTTTCCTCTTAAATTCTTGGGAGTGTTCATTAGTCAAGATCTCACCTGGAAAAACAACATGTCCCTGGTGGTTAGTAAGGCTCAACAGAGACTTCATTTCCTTAGAGTCCTGCGGAAAAATCAGGTGGAACAACGGCTGATGACTTCTTTCTATCGGTCCACGATAGAAAGTGTCCTCACATACTGTATAACAGTATGGTACGCTGGTTTAGCAGCTGCGGACAGGAAGGCACTACAGAGAGTGATCAATTCGGCACAAGAAACCATTGGTTCCCCTCTAACACCACTGGATGACATCACAGGTCTCGCTGTTTCAGCAGAGTAAGGAAGATACTTAGGGATGATTCACACCCTGGCCAGTGTCTCTTTTCACTTTTACCATCGGGCAGAAGACATCGAAGTATAGCCAGCCGGAAAAACAGGTTTAAAAACAGCTATAGCAATAGCAATAGCAATAGCAGTTAGACTTATATACCGCTTCATAGTGTTTTACAGCCCTCTCTAAGCAGTTTACAGAGTTAGCATATTGCCCCCAACAATCTGGGTCCTTCTACCCATGGGCTCTCAGACTCCTAAACACAAACCCAATCACTCCACGTACATATGGAAACGTATGACTAGTTGTTTTTTTCCTTTCCCCAATTACTTGTATAAATTGGGAATTGTATTGTCTTGTATTTTCTGTTATGGATTGCACCAGTAGAGGCTAAACCAATTTCGTTGTATACATGATGTACAATGACAATGAATAAAGGCTATTATTATTATTATTATTATTAAAATACTGCACATGATAGTGGTATGACTAAGTTTGGTAATCTGGTCTATAATTTCTTTTTTTTTTTTTAGGGGGAAAAAAGTTTTGATTGACCAAAGCCTACTGGGCAATGAAGAAAATCTGTTTGATAGAATGGATCTTTCTAATCCTGGTCCAGGTTGAAAAGTAATGCATGCAAATTACAGGGCAGGCAAAGAGTGAGGTAAGCAAATGTATCTACACCCCAAGAAATATACAGGAGGGTGAGATCACATCTGATAGCTTATCATGGTGTGGACAGCACAGAATTCAGTCCAGAGTCAATGCCATTAAAAAACAAATATAGCAGAGGTTCAGGCAGGGACAGAGAGGTAGATGTGACCCACAACAACCCAACAGTCAAATGCCAGGAGTCAAGAGCCACTCTGGGTCACAAACTAAGAGTCCTTGAGTAGAAAATGAAGCAAGGATACAGGATTGTAGATCTGACACTGACGATTTATTTGAAGGGAGGGCTTCTTAAGAAGGCCAGCTGAAGATGCAGCTTAGTTAAGGGCATTGGTGTCTTTGCTTCTCAAAGAGCCAAGCGAATGGCCTTTATTCAGTTGGGGCCCTACCAGGATCTGGCGTCTCCTCACCTGACTTCTTCCATACCTGTTCCTACTGATATGCAGGTCTTACTGGCCTATTGGCAACCAAGACTAACAATTTGATGAATCAGAGGAGGCAGAACAGTTCATAACAACAACTTGGAATGTAAGAGATAAATGGATTAAAGGATTACTAGATGAACTGATGGATAAAACCAAGATGTGGTAATGGCAGTGAAACGAAAACAGAATGATGCAATAGCTCTGAATGAAGGTGGAGCAGACTTGCAGTGAAAAACTGAGGAATACATCCGGGGAAGTGAAGCTATAGGGCTAAAGCATATATCAGGAAGCATGAATTGGCATCATCTGGGTGATTGTAGATGTATATGAAAATAGGAATCTATTGGTGAGTGATAGTTGCATGTTACATTCCCCTGAATGGTGATAATAGAAGAATGATGAATGAGTTTAGGAAAAATTGAGCAAAATTCTGAATTAATGTGACACAGGTGAAAAAATATTGTTCTGCTATGTGACATGAACTGTCCTGCTAGGTATCATGATTGATGGGAAAGTATATAAAAACTGATTAGACAGTTCAGAGAGCCAGTGAGAATAGTGACAATTTAGTAATATCCCTCGAGGAAAAGAAACTGTTTTAAATAAATGTTTAAGTATAAGTCTAGTCATATCTGTTGTGACCCAGCGTAGCAAACCCCCAGAAAAGACACACACACACACTTGTCCAAAGTAAAGTAGGTTTTATCACTAATCAAGGCTTAGTGATCATTTAAGTTCAGAGTTTCCCCCCAAAGTGCTTGTTAACATTCACAAACACTTTGGCCGGGAGTTCAAAGACAAAACAAAACAAACAGATTATGAAGACCTTAATTGCCTCAAATTGCTGGAATTGGCCGAGAGCCCGGACTGGAGTTCGTCCAACTGATAGCACTGACAGAATACTCAGAAGCCCGGTAAAGACATCCCTTGTTTCCAGCAAAATGGTCCTTTGTGAGTCAACCTTATATAGGCTTAGGGTGTGGCCCCTCTGCCTGCAGGGTTACCTGTGAGTAGACCTCCTTCTGCAAAGCCACTCTTGCCGTCTAGCTGCCCTGCATGCCCTAGCATCAATCAGAGGCCCCTCCTCTTCACTGGAGTCACTGAACTCCTGCTGGGGAGGTGCAGAAGGCCCTGATTGAGCATCGTCCTCTGGCCCTGCTTCCTCCTCGGTCTCAGACTCCGGTGCCGGAGCTACAGACTGCTCTTGCCACCCCATGGGCGGTTCTTGGTCTTCCGGATCCATGAGCAGCTGCGCGGGACCTACACTGCATTCTTTTATTGATGCATTCTTGTACATACATATATACATATATACATATATACATATATACATATATACATATATACATATATACATATATACATATATATGTATGTATGTATGTATGTATGTATGTATGTATGTATATGTATATGTATATGTATATATGTATATATGTATATATGTATATATATGTATGTATATTCATACACTCTGCAAGGAAATAAATACAAAACTAAAATTACAATTGATTTGATTGGTTATGAGGTCAGATTGAGATAATTAGTTAAAAATACCAAGGTAAGGAGTGACTTTGAAGTTAAGACAGACCACTTTTGTTAGTGTCAAGTCTGAATTATGAGGAAAAATGGATATGGAAGAAAAGAAGTGAAAGAAAGGTGAACAGGGGGATGTCAAGCACCAGGGAAGTCAGGAGATCCAGGCAGTTGAAATAGGTATAAAGATTTATTGCAAGCTTATGCTCTCTACAAGAATCTGAACTACGAACAGTTAAAGCAATTTGGTGGTAAATAAGAAATTCATGGAGGGCTGGACTTACATATCTTGTGGGCGTGAAGGGACTCGAGACTGATGACACATTTGACCCCTCCCTTGGGCTCAGCCTGGTCATCTCCTACAGGGGATTTGAGAGAAATACCGTAAAAGTCAAGATGGCAGCCATGATCGTGCAATCAAAGTTCTGCCTCTTATTTACATGTATCTCACCTGAAGCAACTGTCATATGGAATTTTTGATCCCTATGAAGGCAACTGAAAGCAAAATGAGTGAATGTATGCACCCTGTATGAAAATGTATTAATACATTTAACCACCCACAGGACGAATGGAAAGTCAACATAAATAAATTGCTTGGGTCAGAGTGAAAAGAATTATGTTACAAAGAAGCAGTTATGCACATGGGAAGTATGAAAATAGATGCCTGACTGAATGATGAAGCGAAAGAAACTATGGATGAAAACAAAAGCATATAAGAGAATGATTGTGGCAAAAGCTTGGAATAAGAGAAATATATTTATAACGTATATAGAAAAAAAAGATTTCTGAAAAGCAATGGTTCAATTAAAAAATGCAGAGAAAATTGAAGTGATTTTGATGGAAAGCTGTTTTGGAAGTGGGTGAAGAGTGCTAGGCTAGCAGCCCACAGAAAAGTGAACAGAATTAAAAATAGAAGTGGTGAAATAATTTGGTGTGAAATTGAAGTGACTGAAAGCTTCAAAGTATTAGAGATTTATATGAGAATAACAGTGGCATGTCAAAGAGTGAAACTGAAATGTTTGCTATAAATGTTAGTGCCCAAGAAAAAAAAATTATAAAAAGGAAGTCATGAGAATGTTGAATAGTAGTAAGGCAGTAGGTGTAAGTGAGGAAATGTTAAAATGTTAAAACAGGGATGTGCTTTACTCATGGTGTGGCTGTGTTTAACATATGTGAAGAGTATATCTGTTCCTGAAGATTGGAATAATGCTACTACAGGTAGTCCTCGACTTCTGACCACAATTGAGTCCAGAAGTTACGTTGCTACTGGTAAGTGAGAAATTTGTTTAGTGAGTTTTGCCTCATATTGCGACTTTTCTTGCCACAGTTGTTAAAGTGAATCACTGCAGTTGTTAAGTTAGTAACATGGTTGTTAAGTGAATCTGGCTTCCCCATTGACTTTGCTTATGAGAAGTTTGCAAAATATGATCACATGACCCCGGGACGCTGCAACCATCATAAATACGAACCGGTTGTCAAGCATCCAAATGTAAATCACATGACCATGGGGATGCTGCAATGGTCAAAAGTGTGAAAAATGGTTATAGGTCACTTTTTTCAGTGCCATTGTAACTTCAAACGGTCACTAAATGAACTGTTGTAAGTCGAGGACTACCTGTACTATTCCCCTATATAAAGAAAAAGTAAGCGTAAATGTAAAAACTGGAGGGGGATTAGTTTATTAAGTGTGCTTATTAAGCTTATTAAATTCCATTACTAAAGGAAGATGTTTGACTGAATTCTGAACACCAGAATTTTGCTCTTTAGTAGGTCACTGGAAATATAGCAGTGTGAGAAAGTTTAATGTATATTCATTGATGCAGAGAAACATACCATGCACAGGCTTGAATTATGGAAAGTTTTGCATGAAGGTGAAGTTGCTTTGTGGATAAATGTATTTATTTTATTTTATTTTAATTTTTTAACCCGTTTTTTTATATTTTACATGATGAAAGTAAAACATCCACAAGAATAAATAGAAAGTAAATGGTTCGACACTGAGCAGGGACTAAGACAAAGATACCTCATGTCCCTTAGTTATTTAAATTTTTATGAATACAAGTAAAAAATAATACTTTGGGCCATGTTAGAAATGCATTGGTTTGGGAACGAGTACATATTTTTCAATGCAGATAATGCTGTGTGGTTGGCTGAGAACCCAGATGATTTGCAGAAAATATTAGATAGATTGTATGCTGCAACATGGATCTGAAAAATTAACATATCAAACACTAAAGAACCTCTGGTTTGACAAGAAAAATGAACTGATTATGCAGCACAATAAGTCTAGTGTGGACATAACAGAGGTGGGTTCCTGCCAGTTCGGACCGGTTCTATAGAACCGGTAGTAAAAATAGGGACTGGTTCTCCAAACCGACAGTAACGGCAGCCTGGCCACGCCCCCAAACCGGTCCCCGCTCGCCCTGCCTGCCCGCCTGATGCTCGCTCGCCCTGCCTGCCCGCCCCACCCAGCCACTACTTGCAGAATCTAGCCACGTACTTCTCCTCACCGCTGCTGGCAAAGGTAAGGCAAAGGGCACGGGCCAGCGGGTGGGCGGGGGAGGGAGAGCTGGCAGGGGAGGGAGAGCTGGCGGAGGGGTGATATCAACGGCGGGTGGACCGATGCACACGGGGAGGGAAGCACCCAGCAGATCGTGGCACCGGAGCCCTTCCCATGTGTTTCCCCCAGCCGGCCTGGCCTGTGAAGGAAGCACACAGCAGTTCCTAGCTGCAGTTTACTTGTGAGCAACATTGGCCGGGAGAGGCAGGGAGAAAGGCCAATGGTGCTCATGAGTAAACTGAGGCTCCTAAGGGGGGTCGAGCATCCCCACTCACAACATCTGTGATCGCTGAGGGCATCGCTGGCAGCCGCTTCCTGTGCCTCCCGTGCTCTTCCCGCTGCTGCTCGGCCTCCTCAATGCACGGAGGCAGGAGGCAGCGGTTTCTTTCGCTGCCTGGAGCTGCCAGTCTCTGGTAAGATGCACGTCTCACAGTGGGGCACAATTTGGGGGTGGCAGGTGGGGCAGGGCATGGGGCGGGAGGGCCACGAGATGTGCATCTTACCGGAGACTGGCAGCTCCGGATCTTGTGGCTTTTTCGGGGTTTTCTTAAAAAAAAAACTGTCTCTCCAGCCGAGCTTGAAACCTTGCTTCAGGAAGGGGCAGTCAGGCAGCGTTTCCCCCCCCCCGGGCGCCTGCAACCTCAGAGCCTGCAGCCTTGGAACAACTCCTGGCCCTTGCACAGTAAAGAAAAACTTCTAGCAAGTGTCAGAAGTTAATTGTTTCGCACTCACGAGAAGTTTTTCTTTACTGTGCAAGGGCCAGGAGTTGCTGAAGGCTCCGAGGCTGCAGGCGCCCAGGGAGGGGGGGAACGCTGCCCGACTGCTCCCTCCCGAAGCAACCTCGGAAGTTTTCAAGCTCATCTGGAGAGGCTTTTTTTTTTTAAGAAAACCCCAAAAAAGCCACAAGATCCGGAGCTGCCAGTCTCTGGTAAGATGCGCATCTCGTGGCCTGCCCTGCCCCATCCCAATCAAAAGCAGCCACTTTCTCAGGCAGGCGGGTCAAAGGGGCAGGCGGGACCCAGCCGGAAAACCTCTCCGCATGCAAACTACAGCGAAACAGATCTGCCCGGGGAGGGGAGGGCTGCAGAGAGGAGGGGGGGCGGCTGAAGACCTCTCCATCCCCAACCCCGAAACTGATCTTTTTTTCACTGTGGTTTGCACAACTAGGGGTTTTTATGGGGGGTTTGTATGCATGCATGTGCCATCCATATGTGTGAATATAATGGACACACATGAGCAACTTTATAGAGAGAGATGCATGGAGTCGCTTGCGTTGCTTCGTTGTGCTGTTACTTGGTCCAGATATTTTAGGGATCCCCTCCAATATTGCACCTAAGCCGCAATAGGAGGAACCTGGGGTGGGGTGGGGGCGACACGCATGACTGCAAGGCACAAGCACGCATGTGCAATCCAGGCTCTGTGGTTTCCCACGGCTCCTGCCGCGCCTGGGGGTGTTTTGGGGGGTTGCAGCCAGTTCCTCCTCCCCCCCTTGTCCCGAGCCAGGATCGGGTGAACTTTCCTCCCTCCCTCCCGCCCTGCTTGCACAGTCCAGCGCCTCGCCTGCATTTTTTCCTATCTCCCACCCTTTCCTTCCCGTTGTCTCACCCCCACACTTGCCCGCCAGATTTATAAACATAGGCGTGTCCTCCGAGCTGCAAAGTTGAATGCTTCGATTCCTTCTAGGAAACTTATGGCTTTTCCACACCCTAAATCCTCCGGCGGTCTATTTTTGGGAGTTTTTCCCCTCTCTTCCCCCCCCCCTTCCCTCTGTCAGAGTCCCAAAAATTTTCGCTACCATTTCGGTGGGCGTGGCTAGGTGGGGGGTCATGTGACTGAGTGTGCATGAGTGACGTCAAGTTGGCCATGCCCACTCAGTCACATGCCCCCCCACCTAGCCACGCCCACAGAACCAGTAGTAAAAAAAATTAGGACCCACCCCTGGGACTTCAGGACAGTTTGTAAAAGGTACGAATGATGTTGCTCTCATTTCATTTCATATCCTTTCCCTCCACTTTTTCTTTCTTTCTTTTTCCGTTGCTTTTCTTTGGCTCCCTGTTTCTTCCTCCTTTTCTGCCCTCTAAATATCATAGCTTATACCAAAAGGGAATACCATAACAAGTATGTAGGTATCTACATAACTGAATTCTTAATACTTATCTCATGGTTAAAAAACAGTAATAAAGTAAATATTCCCTGTAAGTGGTGGGGGGGAGCCAAGGGTTTTGCCAGAAGCAAAGATAGATATATTTCCTCTTCCTTTCAATGCAACTTCTGCAGATGCTTTTGATTTGCTATTTGGGACTGCCAAAACAAATTACTAAAAAGAAACAGAGACAGAGAGACAGCCTGCACAAGCCACTCTAGTGAAGAGGCACCATTATAAATTAATTACAGAGTTTCTACCATACATGTAGTATCCTCTTAGCGTTTGTGAGCTTATCTGCTATCTCTCTTTTCTTTCCCGTGAATTTACACTACTGGAGGCTTCACTTTGAAACCTACACAACCCACTACTGCCACCACATGGTGACTCTTCTGTGTGCCACCACTGCTACCGTAATATAAGCGGCTTAAGGATGCCCAAGTACTGTAGGATGAACTTTCATGCTCATAAAAGACCCTTGAAGATAACAGGTTCACGGTGATGCTAGCATCTGCAAAAGGTAAGCGAGCAGACAGATGTCCTTGTAAGTGCACAGATGTGCAGGGAAGATCAGGCTAATGAAATGATTACATCTTGAAAAACCGGTCATCGGATGCACACCGAATAGTCTCGATGTGCTTTTGAAATAGAAAGAAAAGGGACAGCAGACAATGGATACATGAGCATAAGCAAAACTCCCACTTACGTAAGATGCTTATGGGATAAACCTAATACCTTCATTGGAACCTGCCAACTATGAGTCTCTGATATTTTTGTGAACTGTGCCAGCAACAAGAAGAGAAAGACTACTAATTAATTATTCTTCCTTTGGGTTTACCAGGGGAAAATCTTGTTAAAACTTATTATATAAGTAATAGGGAGAAATACTTAGAATAACTTAGACTTAGAATAACTTTATTGTCACTTTAAATGTACACTAATCGGCATACATTAAAATGAAATGCCATTGCATCCAGCTGCCAAAGGGTTACCACCTCCAATATACATTACATAAACATGACAAATAAATAAATATGCATATACCCACATATATTAGATGACACAGAGAAACAACACAGTCTAGTTCGGTTGTATACATGTACATGGCGAGGAAAACTAATCTTGTGAGTTTATCAGATGGATGGCATAGGGAACAGAATCGGAGGATACTCCTGCTAGAAATACTTCGAAACCATTACATTACATTACATTACATTACATTAGGTCATTTCTAAATTTGGTTGACACTTGATCTTTCGAGGGCCTGAAAATCTTACAGTACAGGTAGTCCTCGACTTACGACCACAATTGAGCCCAACATTTCAGTTGGTAAGCGAGACAGTTATTAAGTGAGGTTTGCCCCATCGTACGACCTTTCTTGCCGCAACTGTTAAGCAAATCATTGCAGTTGTAGTAACATGGTTGTTAAGGGAATCTGGATTCCCCATTGGCTTTGCTCATCAGAAGGTCACAAAAGGTGGTCATGTGACCCCGGGATACTGCAACCGTCATAAATATGAGCAGTTGCCAAGCATTCGAATTTGGTCATGTGACCATGGCGATGCTGCAACGGTTGTGTGAAAAATGGCCATAAGTCACTTTTTTCAGTGCCGTTGTAACTTCGAACGGTCACTAAATGTAAATCAAGGTCAAAATATGAAAGAAGTTAGGAAGTTTTTGTTGGGTGTTGCACAGCCACAATAGATCTTTAACATACTGTACTGGAAATTGTATACTATCTGAATTCTATTTCACGTTTGAATGATAAATTTCCCCTTTCCTCCTGAAACCTACTGTATCTGTTATGTATGCCAGGGGTGTGGAAGAGATATTGTGTATTAGTGTGGTATTGCCTTTTTGGCTTACTGCTGCTCATGTCGTTTGAAAGACTTGTATGTGTTGGAGGTGTTTCACTAGTGGTCTTAATAATTAATTCATAAGACGTTAGTTACGGTTGGCCTGTGTGCGTTGCGTCTGTTCTTTCCTTTTGAACGGTCACTAAACGAATGACTGTAAGTCGAGGACTACCTGTAGTTTCACTGCTATGGAGAACTAGCCCTATTCAGTTTATCTTTGAGAGGATTTCCTGAATCATAAATGCCTAAAAGTAAGATGGGAAGAAAAATGTAAGGTCTCTACCTTTAAAGACAAAAATCTGACCATTCCTATAGCCACAAAGTTGCTCCCAAACTTTTGAGGGCCAAACTAACAAATGGCTGGAAAGATATAAGCAGTAGCCACATTTTTTAAAGAAGCTAATCTCAGAGGAAAATTGGAAAAAAAAATAGGAAAAATTGAGGCCTTGGCACCAGCATCCAGGGGTGGGTGGGGGGAAGGCAATATGGCAGTCCCAGCAGCATGATCAATGCCCCACCCCTTTGTAGCAGAGGGATAGAATCAAGATCACGTGAAGTGTTAATACCACTTTACAATGCCTTGGTAAGACCATACTTGTAATACTACATCCAGTTTTGGTCACCATAATGTAAAAAAGATGTTGAGACTGTAGAAAGAGTGCAGAGAAGAGCAACAAAGATTATTAGGGGACTGGAGGCTAAAATAGATAAAGAACGGTTGCTGGAATTGGGCATGTCTAGTTTAATAAAAAGAAGGACTAGGGGTGACATGATAGCAGTCTTCCAATATCTCATGGGCTGCCCCAAAGAAGAGTGGGTCAATCTATTCTACAATGCACCTGAAGGCAGGACAAGAAGCAATGGGTGGAAACTCACCCCATTCCTAAGATGTCTGTAAGGGGCGTGCATAAGTGCACCAGCGTGCCTACTATCCCTGTCCTACTGTCCTATTGTCCTCATCTATCTGTATTCACTTTGTTTATGTTTATGTTTATATCTATACCTGCTATCTCGTACATGTTTGACAAACAAATAAATAAAAATAAAATAAAATAAAATAAATAAATAATCAAGGAGTGAAGCAACCTAGAACTAAAGAGAAATTTCCTGACAGTTAGAACAATTAATCAGTGGAACAACTTGCCTCCAGAAGTTGTGGATGCTCCAATACAAGAAGTTCTTAAGAAGAGATTGGACAACCATTTGTCTGAAATGGTATAGGGTTTCCTGCCTGAGCAGGGGGTTGGACTAGA
>QLTV01002694.1:3950785-3962369 GCA_003457575.1 Thermophis baileyi
CCAGGGGGGGGGGGAAGCTAACATCTGGCCAGATGCCTGCACTCAACTTTTTTTTATTATTATTATTTATTAAATTTGTATGCCACCCAACTCCCAAGGGACTCTGGGCAGCTCAATCCTGCAAATTGCAAATTTCAAGAGCCCAGCCCATCTCATACTCCTGCAGATAAAATCAACTGTGGTTGCAAGTAATTACTTGATTTGCATTTCTGGTGAAGTAACTAGAAGCATAGATTTCTGAGTTGGCATTTCTGTGTGCTGTTCCCAATGCAAAATAAACCAAACTTTTGATGTGTGGCTGAAATGGATTCCATTGTTTTGAACGTGGAGCTTCAAAGCTTCAAGAACCAGGGGCAAAAGAACTAATAGAGTGGATGATGATGATGATGATGATGATGATGATGATGATGATGATGATGATGATGATGATGATGTAATAGCTTTGTTCCTTATGCCATCCATTTTGTAAATTTGCAGGATTCCTTTTTCCCCCCCGCCATGTATATATATAAATTCAAACTAGACTGTGATGTTTCTCTGTGTCATATGTGTGTGTGTATGTGGGTATATGCATAATGGTTATCCTTTTGAAAGCTGAATGCAATGAAATTTCATTTTAATGTATGCTGATTAGTGTACATTTAAAGTGACAACAAAGTTCTATTCTATGCAGACCCCTGTGGTGAGGACGGGGAAGGGTCTCTCTCGCTCTGATTCTTTTCTACTCTACTCTACTCTACTCTACTCTACTCTACTCTACTCTACTCTACTCTACTCTACTCTACTCTACTCTATTCTACTCTATTCTGATGGTACCCATTCAGTCATATCCAACTCTTGGCGATTCTATGAGCCAGATCTCTCCATGTTTTCCAACCTAGCGCTACTTCTTTGAGTTGTTCTATGCTCTGGCTGATGCCAGCTTCGATGGTATGCAGCCACCATGTTCTTTGGCAGCCTGGTTTCCTTTTACCGCTAACTCTTCTAAACATAATTGCTTTCTCCAGTGAATTCCCCTGCACGACATGGTCAAAACAAGTGAGTCCCAGTTCTGTGATTTTGCCTTCCACAGTGGACAATATAAGAGAGTTTATCACACCCAGTATCTCCTGAGCATCTCTAAAAACATAGGACCCTGCAAAGCAAAATTCTGTAACATTTCTGTAATTAAATATATTATGGTAGGACTTTTCTGGGTGTTGATAAAGTGCTTAACAGATGGATCCATCTTCCAGGTCAGTTCTTGGCACAGTTTCCATATAGCATCTAAGAATGGAAGTCTGAAGTCTTTGGAGCTTTTTCAAGTCTCCAGAAAGGTCACTCCTTTAAGTTCCATTCAGTGGGTCTGGTTTCTGAGGGGATATGCACACTGTTTTAAAAGAGGCCCAAGGAAGGCTATCTATATTTAGACATATATCTTTTTTAAATGAATTCTGGCCTCTTACGTAAGACTTCAGTTGACAGTAGATTGCCTTCAGTTCCAACTATGCTAGTTCCCCAATAAGCATACAGTAATACATTTAGAAAACCTGCAGCTATAAAATGCTTTTTACTTTCTCCTTGAGGGCTTCTTGGAGGCATCTGGTTCACGACTGGAGAACCGAGATCCTGCATTAAATGAGTTTTTGATCTCCTGGGCAGTTTCTTTACATTCTTTTTAAAATGTCTAATCTGACTAGATTTGGAATTAAAAGCGCACTTTCTGATTTCACTGGGACCGCTCTAAGCATGCCAAAATCTGAATTCAAACAGTTAAATTGATTGTTGGGAATAGATTTGGGGCCTGAAAATACACACATATGAGTGTGTAAATGTATTTAACATAACATAAAATAACAGAGTTGGAAGGGACCTTGGAGGTCTTCTAGTCCAGCCCCCTGCTCAAGTTGGAGAACCTATACTATTTCAAATAAGTGACTGTCTAGTCTCTTCTTAAAAACATCCAGTGATGGAGCGCCCACGATTTCTTACGGTAAGCTGTTCCACTGGTTAATTGTCCTCACTGTTAGGAAGGTTCTCCTTAATTCCAGGTTGCTTCTTTCTTTGATTAGTTTCCAACCATTGTTTCTTGTCCTGCCATCCGGTGCTTTGAAGAATAATTTGACCCCCTCTTCTTTGTGTTCTTTCTTCATTTGAGTGAGCGCATGCTTGTACATTCATATTTTGGGAGATAATAGAAATCCACTTTGTGACATAATTATATTTTCATTATCCTGCAATGGAAACATTGTGCAAAATAACCTTGGATATACAGGTACAACAACAGTTCATTTAGTGATGTTCGAAATTACAATGGCACTGAAAAAAGTGACTTATCACTATTTTTCACACTTATGACCATAGCATCATCCCCATGGTCATGTGATTTACATTCATGCTTGACAACTGATTCATATTTATGACGGTTGCAGTGTCCTAGGGTCATGTGATCAACTTTTGTGCCCTTCTCACAAGAAAAGTCACTTACTGTGTTACTAATTTAACAACTGCACTTAACAAATGTAGGGTCAAAACTCACTTAACAACATAAATTCTGGGATCAGTTGTGGTCGTAAGTTGAGGACTACCTGTACATACATACCCATAAACATATACAGGCACACATATATTTGTATGTATGTATAATATTCAGTATACATAAATAGGGCAAGAGAAGCCTCACTGAATTTATTCAGATTAAATTATCCTTGTTCTGTCACTTTTATCCTTACATCACTGCAGAATCCCCTTATATTTCAACTTACATTTTGCAGTTTACTCTTACATGCCATTCTTCCCTAAGCAGTTAAATTATTCTAAGGGAATACAGAATAGAATAGAATATAAATATAGAATATAGTAATGTTCAAATTTAAATGGGCATGGAATTATCAGATCTGGGTAACAGACACAAAGTCTAATTCTTTGCTGCCATCTCATGATCATCCAGATGTTCTTACACTCTAGATGTGTTAATGCTGATGGTAATAAGGGTGGGCACACTGCCAAGCACCCACTTTTTATCACATGACTGTCGGGGGGGGTCCCATGTCCCTTCATTCAGCCCTATCATAATTTGGAACAGTCACTAAATAAATGGTAGTAAATTGAGGATTATCTGTACATGTCTTCCCTTGTCTGCTGTTATCTGCTCAACCTTGAGTAAATTGCTTTCCTCATCTAGCAACTGTCTGTGTGAGAGTTTGAGGTCTGAAACAGGACAGAGACTGTGGCCATCCAATTCTGTCTCTCTAGAAATCAGTTTCAGTGAACTAAGGGTGCGATACACCTAGACATCTGAATGACTGCAACCATAAGCATCTGAGAAAGTAAGACAATTTGCAAATATAAAAGGTCAAACATCAGTTCAACCAATGTTCTGACGCCATGCTGGGCAAGCAGAAGTTTATAGACGTTCTTCAGCAGGTATGACCACAGTAACAATTCCCACTTGTATTCCTCGGTAATTAGTAATGAATCAGGGGTGGGTTCTAACTTACCGCACTGCCGGTTTGCTTCCTCCCACGCCACGTGGGAGCACACGCATGCGCAGTGCAAAAAAATCCCCCCCCCAAAAGCCAAAAACAAGATGGTGATGCATGCGCAGTGCCGGAAACTCGGCTTCTGCGCATGCGCAGAAAAAAAAAACCCGGAAAAAATTCCAAAAAAAAATTCCCCCCCAAAAAATTCAATTTTTTTTTAAAAAAAAGATGGCGGTGTCCACGGACCGGCACCGACCGAACCGGATCCGTGATGTCATCGTGACATCACCAGCGGATCACTACCGGTTCGGGCGAACCGGGAGGAACCCACCTCTGCAATGAATATTAAATTGCCACAGAAACAGAAGAAAAGGTAAAGCCATTGTTATTTACATCCACTGACGGATTAGCCTCGATTAATTTGTCTAATTCCCTTTTATAGTTACCCAAATGGGCACTCAATACTATACCTCATGGTAGCAAATTGGTTTGAGCAGAATTGGTACACTTACATAGGAAATTAGATTCCTAAGGTCCCTTCCAACTCTATTCTGATTCTGATTTCCCTGCTTGGTTGGTTGGCCAGTAGTATACATCTTTGGGAAAGTCTATAATTACGAGAGTTGGCTTGTAATTTATCCCAAGGGTTTAAACATTTATTCCTACTGAGCCCTTTTTCCTCAGCATGATGTTCTTCTATAAATATCTATTCAGGCATAGGTGTCTACCCTATACATTATATTCTGCAATGAAAAGAGATGCAAATTCATCTACTAGAACTAGCTGTTTTAATCATTCTGACTTCTTGTTATGATTGGACATGAACTTTTACCTATTTTACACTTTATTTCTTTGAATATTATTAATACTTGAATATAAGCAATTAAAACCCAATCTATTAAAAACTATGAAGCAAACAAAGGAACATTTCTCATGTAGGATTTTCTTGACTATAATAAACGTACTACTACTATTTCATAAAGGAACATTTAAAGAACTATAAGTGATGTTACTATTCAATTCAGCAATAAAGAGACCTAAGCAGTTAGAAGTTTTTAATTCGACCTGCAATACCCTTAAAAAGCTGCTTTATCATTTTTTTCCTAATCATACAAGACAATCTGACATTGAAATGGAGGGGTTTAAAAAAAAGAAAAAAGAAATCTCCATACGTCAGGACTAAAAAGGCGACATTATACGACTTGCCAATAATATCTATATTCTGCATTAAAAGTGACACATTAATAAACTGCATTTCTCATGAAATGTATTGTGCTTGAGGCACTTTAAAGAGACAATTTAAGAACAAGTGATATAACAAATAAAAGTGCACTACCATATATCATTGTCGTGTGAGCAACAGTTCATTTAAAACTTCAAACAGTGAGAGTTTACATATCAACGATTTTGTGTTTAGGACTAATAAAAACATTCAACAATTCATAATAATAACAAGGCAGCATAGCCATATCCAAGCAGGAGAGTGAAAAATGTCAATTTAAGTGCATCATCCTGTGCAGGTCTTCCCTGAGATAAAGCTGGTTGCATTCGATGGGAGTTATTTTTGTGTAAATATAAGGTTTGTATCATAACCAAGATAAAGTTTAGTCATCATACATTTTGGCTTGAACACTCATTTTTAAGGAACATTTTAAATCTTCTACATTTACCGTATTTTTCGGACTATAAGACGCACCGGACTATAAGACGCACCTAAATTTACAGAAGGAAAACAAGAAAAAAAGGTTTTGGCCTCCGTGCATCGCGTTTTCGCCCTCCCAGGCCCCCAGAAGCACTTTGCAGTGCTCCGCATTGCCCGTTTTTGGCAAAAACGGGCCCATTTTTGCCAAAAACACACCCGTTTTTGGCCTGCAGAGGCTTCTGGGGCCTGGGAGGGTAAAAATGCAACGCACAGAGGGCTTTGGAGCCCAAAAATGGGCCCGTTTTTGCAAAAATTGGCCCGTTTTTGGCAAAAACGGGCCATGCAGAGCACTGCAGAGTGCTTCTGGGGGCCGGGGAGGGCGAAAACGCGACGTGTGGAGGCCAAAAACTATTTTTTCTTGTTTTCTTCCTGTAAATTTAGGTGCATTTTTGGCTAAAACAGGTCGTGCGGAGCACTGCAGAGTGCTTCTGGGGGCCTGGGAGGGCGAAAACACAATGCACGGAGGGCTTGGGAGCACTGCAGAGTGCTTCTGGGGGCCGGGGAGGGCAAAAACGCGATGCGCGGAGGATTCGGGAGGCCAAAAACACCCGTATTCTGTCTATAAGATGCACCTAAATTTTCACCCACTTTTAGGGGAGGGGAAAGGTGCATCTTATACTCCAAAAAATACGGTATATATCTTCTTTTAATGACCTCATAATCCCTTGTCGGGTGGAGTCTGGGCAACTGAATGGAGCTGAGTGTTTACTGGCCAGATGCCCTTCCTGTCGCCAATGCAGAGTTTCATTCAGCAGATATATTCTCATTGTGCCCAGAGAGAGAAATATCTGCCTCTAAGTAGGATCGAACTCACAGCCTCCTGATTGTGAGGTGAGAGCTCCACCTCTAGGCCACCGCACCACTCTTCTACATTTATATATGCAGTGAATATTTTCAAGCAATGCTTTATGAGTAAATCTACTTATGGTAAGACTGGGAAAGTTATAGATGGCAGCCCCACATAGCTCCATACACAGATATAACAACTGCAGCTGCCAACTCTCTTCACAGAACTGAAAAAGGTGGAGTTTCTTCATGTAAAGATTGTATAAACTACTCCTTTGGCACATAAGAAAGAATTGGTATCCATGGGTTTTATTTGGGGGGTGCCCTTTATGTTGACTCACCTGTTTTCATGTGCAAATGCTGGGGAAAATCTGGGATTGCAATGGGGGAAGTACTGTTAAATCTTATGGCTTGGTAGTCCCAAAGGTGCTTTTCCAAAAGGCAACTAGACTTTCTTGGGGGAGGGGGGGTTCCTTGAAAATATTTTGCTTCTCATCCAAGAAGCTTCTTCAGTTCTAACTCTTGGATGAGCTTGTTGGATGAGAAATGAAACGTTTTCAAGGGGAAAAAAACCAAGAAAGTCCAGTTGCCTTTTGGAAAAACACCTTTGGGACAACCATGACCTGGATGATTGAGAATCTCCATGCAACCTAATGGCTTGGTATTGTGAGCTAGAGTGGGTTCAGCTCAGAGCAAGGTCAATGAACAAAATACCAAGGAGTAATTGGCAGAGGAGATGTAGCAGAAGGCTGCAATCTGGCTGTTGCAGATGGAAGCCAGAACAGTGATTGGTTCCCTATTCTTACAGATGTTAGCCTGACCAATGAAATCAAGGTGACCTAAAAGTCCCAGTTTAGAATGCCAAACTAATTGCTGTCATCTGGCCAAACAACTGTTCTCCTAGTTTTACTTCTGGGTGCAAGCGAAGGATACTGGGGTAGAAAGACAGAGAACATGATGATACTCTACAGCAGCGGTTCTCAACCTGTGGGTCGCGACCCCTTTGGGGGTCAAATGACCTTTTCACAGGGGTCACCGCGCGCGCTAGCCCACCATCTTGGTGCTACCGTCAGCAGGGGTGAAATGCTCCCGGTTCGGCCGTGCCTGCGGGTCGCCGGACAGCTGGTAGCGACTTCGCCCGGACGCCGCCATTTGGGTTCTTTTACCCTCTGCGCATGCGCAGAACGCTTTGCGCATGCGCAGAGGGTAAAAGAACCCAAATGGCGGCGTCCGGGTGGGTGGGCGAAGTCTCCACCCGCCACTCCCCCTTTGTCACCTCATCGCGCACAGGGAGGAGGCGGGGTGGGGGTTGTGGTGGCGGGGCGGGGTCATGGCATTAGGAAGGTTGAGAACCACTGCTCTCCAGGAATCCCATCTCGGTGGCTAGACCAATCCTGTGAACTCTGGCTAATCGATGAAACATAGGAACAGTATAGATGGTTGACATTATTATTCCTGAGTAGCCTCTTCCATCTAGCAGTTTTCAAGCAAATCTAGGGTAACCGAGTGTAATGAAACAAACTGGTAGAGAGATGAAGCACAAGTAGAAAAACTCTCTAAGTGTGAGCCCCTTTTTAAGACTTACTGTGGCTGTAGCTGTATTCCTGGCAGTGAATGTAACAAGAAGGGGGCTAGAAGTCTGAAGGATATAAAAAGATGAAGTCTATCACCTATTTACTCAAACTTCGTCTGTCTTGAGTCTTGACAAATTAAATTAGCTAGGTCAGTGCTGATAATGGTTGCAGAAGATGAATAATACCCCTTTGGATGGGGCATGTGCTCTCCAGGGGTGGCTTCTAACTTACCTCACTGCCGGTTCGCTTCCTCCCATGCTGCGTGGCCACACCTCGTGGGCGTGCACGCACTTCTCTCGCGCGCGCATGCGCAGTGCTGAAAAATCAGAAAAAAATTCCAAAAAAAAAAAGCCGAAAACAAGATGGCGATGCATGCGCAGTGCCGGAAACTCAGCTTCTGCGCATGCGCAGAAGAAAAAACCCCGGGGGAAAATTAAAAAAAAAAATATTCAAAAACAAAATTAAAAAAAAAAAGATGGTGGCGCCCACGGACCGGCACCGACCGAACCGGATCCGTGACGTCAGTGTGACATCACAAGCGGGTCGCTACCGGTTCGGGCGATCCAGTTCGAACCGGGAGGAACCCACCTCTGGTGCTCTCACTTCCTTGAAGAAGAGGTATATGAATTTTATTGAAAATCCCTTTTAAGAACCAGAAAGACGCCAGATTCTAGTCTTCTATTCTTGAGTAAGATGATTTGCCAAGTATGGTATGCCAAGAACCATGGTGGATTACCTGTAACAGAAATTTTATGCAGGAATCAAGAACCTGTTGATTTGCCTAGATCTCCCAATGGCTTTTGATCTCATTCACTATGGCATGCTTCTGGGTCAGGTTCGGTTTTAGAGGCCCTGTTTGGAGATGGTTCAGGTCCTTCCTATTTGAACACACCCAGAGGCTGTCCTCTTGTAGTGTCCCACAAGGCTTTGCCTTGTACCTCTGCTGTTTGGCTTCTACTTCAAACCTCAGCAGAGAAGTAATTCTAATTCCAGAGTTCCTAGGAAGCAATCTGTACCCCTGAACAATACTTAAACTTGGATAACGGATTATCAACCACCTAGAATCACATCCACATAAAACAAGGCCTCTCATTCACAGCCTTAATCAGGGGTGGGTTCCACTTACCTTCCCTACCGGTTCGCATCGCAACAGAAGTGCGCTTTTGCATGTGCGCCTACGTCACATCGCGGAAATGACCCTCTGCGCATGTGCAGAGGGTTCTTTGCCAGCCGCGGCGACCGGAGAATCGGTTCGGGGACGTGGACAGCCAGCCATCACTGCCGGTTCGGCGAGCGGGTGCAAATTTCCACCACCGGTACGGGAGAACCGATCCGAACCGGCAGCAACCCACCACTGGCCTTAATACTCAAAATTCAAATAATGGTCAGAAACTGTTGTGGGGTGCAGGGAATTGATTTTGACTCATTTTCCCTGACATTTTTTCTGTAAATTAAGTATAAGAAAATGGGTGTGGCTTATTTTACAGAAGCTTCCCATTTCTATTCCCTTATTTTGCCCCTCAGACAACAAAGAAAAACCAGGTATTTCCCTTGCAGTCACGTTCTCATATCACCAGAAGGTCTCTTGAGCTTCTCCAGAAGGACAGAACTCAAAAGGTCTATCAAACCCTTCCAAGATTGCCCACCGGTGCTTTAAAGCATTTCAAATGAATTTTCTGAGGAAACAAAGATAATGGGGGGGGGGAAGCAGTCCAGAAACCTTCTTTTGTAAGAAATTCATATGAAATTCTTAGAAACGGCGTCACCAAAATTCACTTGCAAAGCATTTTTAAAAGGGAGTTCAATTTCCTGCTGAGCTTTGGCAGTAAGAAAAACAATAAAATGTATATAAGCCCCAAGACAAACAAGGTTCTAAATATTTTTACCATTGCTTTATCGAGCCTACTGCACTTCCCAGGCACCAAAAAGTTGCCCATTTCTGTTCTCTAAGATTATCTGGGACATCCTGCTCCTTCAAGAACTTCAAGAACAGGATGGAGAAGTTGCCTTACCTTGAAGGTGGTTGAGGGCATTATTTGCAAAAGTCACCATCCTGTGCACTCAAAACAGCATGGAAGCCTTATCTCAGTTGGCAGCTGTTTTCTTGATTAAATCATAGTTTGTCCTAGATTTCCTCCAGGGTCATATTTTGCAATATATGTTCCCAGAGGAAATCTGAGCAGAATACCAGCCACAGGTAACAAGCAGCTGGTGGATCTTCTTACTCCATGGGGGAGAAAAAATCACAGATGGGCTAAGAAATTATTTTACATACCTCATTTAAAGCCCAAAGTGGCAGTTTCAAGTCATTACAGGTATTCTTGCACTAGTTCACTCTTCCCTTACCCTGCCTTACTAAAAATCCTCAGCAGTTAACAATAATATTTTTGTTTCTCTTTCTCTCATACAGCAATTCTTTTTTTTTTCCCCTCAAACTTATAAAAAATAATTTCAGAAATGTGCCGGATCTGAAAACTCAACCACGCCAACCGAGAAATGGACAACTCTGACGATCACATAACAGTTCGTGATAAGGCGACTTTTCTTTTTAAAAAGCAGCTGTTAAATGGAGACAGCGCCTGGATTGCTACAAAGAGATGAGTTCAAAGGGCTTTTTTTTTTTAAGTTAAAGAAAGGGCAAGCTCCATCAGTCATCTCCAAGATTTTTCTTTCCTCCACAATTTTTACAGAAAATGTACAGAAAGACACAGGGAAGGAAAAAAAATAACCTATTCTGTTTTTGCAAGTAAAGAATTCCATGGACTCAGCAAGAAGAAATGTTAAAAATCAGTAAGCAAAGGGAAGAAAAGCCCCCAAAGCTGAAAGACTAGGCCGGGAGGGGAGGGGGGAGGACAGGAGAGGAGATGATTATTTAATAAAAGTTAAATTACTGCTTTGCAAGCTGCCCTGGATGCTAGTTTGCTTCTGGGTGCAGTTCAGTGGTGGTATTCAGTCGGTTCTCTCCGGATCACGCGAACTGGTAGCAGCAACTGCGGGAGGCTCCGCCCACATGCCCTGATGTAATGCGTGGCCTTCTGCATGCGCGCTCACATTTGCGAACCATTAGGGAAGGTAAGTGAATCTCACCTCTGGTGCAGTTCATGGTTATGACCTTTAAAGCCTTCCATGGCATAGGGCCAGACTACTTGATGAACCATCTCGTCCCACTTAGACAAGCCCGCCCTACTCATGCCACCAGAGGAGGCCTGCTGAGGATCCCACCGGTCAAGGTCCATGGAGATTCTCAATCTTCCAGGTCATGGTTGTCCCAAAGTTGCTTTTCCAAAAGGCAACTGGACTTTCTTAGTTTCTTTTTTCCTTGAAAATGTTTCGCTCCTGATCCAAGAAGCTTCTTCAGTTCTGAACTGAAGAATGTCCCGTTGCCTTTTGGAAAAGCGCCATTGGTCAAGGAACTTCGACTGATGGGATCCAGGAGAAGAGCCTTCTCTGATGTAGCCTTCTGGAACATCCTGCCCCCCTCCCCTCGGGTGAGGTTTGCCCCCCATTCTCCTATTCTTCCACAAGGGGCTGGCTCTGCCAGTTGGCCTGATGATGCGTCACTGGTGGTGGTGGCTGGACTAACTAGTTGACCCCATTTTCCCCTTGCACCCCTGTGCTTATCTTTTTAATTTCAGATTATTGTACTCCCATTGTTTATTTTTATTGTTTTTTTCCTTTACTATTGTTATTTTTACATTTTTATCATTTTTTCCCATTTAACTGTAGGCTGCCCAGAGTAGCTCCACAGCAATATGGGTGGCAAATAAATTTAATCAATAAATAATAATAAATAAATAAATTTGGTTGTAGGTCCTCCACCACCTCCTCCTTCTTCTTCTCCTCCCTCCTCCTCCTCCACTTCCTCCTCCTCCTCCTCCTCCCCTTCTCTTCCTCCTCCTCCACTTCCTCCTCTTCCTTCTCCTCCTCCTCCCTCCTCCTCCTCCTTCTTCGCCCCCTCCTCCTCCTTCCCTTCCCCCCCCCCCCCCCCCCCTCCCTTCCTTCCCCCCCCCCCCCCCCCTCCCCCCCCCCCCCCCCCCCCTCCTCTCTCTCCTAGAAGAGCA
>QLTV01002694.1:3967028-3995130 GCA_003457575.1 Thermophis baileyi
ATTGATCACTCTGTTGTTGCTGAAGTCATATTTTCTGCAGTCGAGTTTGGAGCGATTTACTTTAAGTTTGTATCTATTGTGTGCTCGTGTATTGTTGTGGTTGAAGCTGAAGTAGTCATTGACAGGTAGGACATTGTGGCAGATAATTTTATGAACTACATTTAGATCTGTTCTAAGGCGACATAGTTCTAAGTTGTCTAGGCCCAAAATTTCAAGTCTGGTGGAATAAGGTATTCTGTTGCGAGTGGAGGAGTTATCTACCCCTGGCATAGTTTAACCCATCACTCATGTAGTCAGGATCATTGGATAGAAAATTGTGCAAATGTGCGACTCTCAGCAAAAAAAGTGATCATGTATTGCCTTTATAAGATTGCCTTTATAAGAATATGTGTGCACAAGTCATTGCTAGTCATCCTAAAACAGAGACAGAATTCTATAATGATTTTGATAAAAAATGGTCTTGAAATAATACAGCACACTCTAAAGATGCCAAATAGTCTGTGATTATCAAAGTCTCCTCTTTGACATTTTTTTTTAAAAAACTATGTCTCTGCAATTATGTAGGTCCATTTTCCACAAGAACTATCCTAGAGTCAAGAAAGCTGCAAAGCAGTAACAGAAAATTGTATGGTTTCCACTTCACCAACCTTGGAGATGAAAGCTAAATATTGGTTTTGCGTATCATCTTGTATAAACTTGCAATCACAGAAAACATATTCTGCCCAAATATTATGCCTTTTTATGTTAATCTTAGGTTCCCATCTTTAAATGCTAGGAAATTGCTCATTTCCAGTTTATAAATGTAAAATAATAATAATAATAATAACAACTCTAATACATAAAATTATGTTTGTGTGCATGTGCCTGAAGAGCTGCTCCATTTTTCTCAGGCTGCCTGGCGTGAATTTATATCAGCCCTGATTGGACCTCAAGGAATAAGAATGAGAATTGGGATACCCATTAGCCCATACTACCTTCCAGTGGTTAATCTAAAGGAGCAGATGCGGCCCCTACTTGTTCTATCGGATGCAGTCGGGGATAATAATATTAGAAATGGGGTGCATCTCTCTTCAACTGGCTTCTTGCTAACACAACTAAAAAAGGTTTAACTTCCTATATAAAAAGAATGGAAAAGAGATGGAATCTGCTGTGCCAAAGCATGACATGCTTATTATGGGCAAATCCATGCAAGCAGAACACACATTAGTATTGGGTATATTTTTTATTGTGATTTGCCTCCAAAAGGAAAATCACAACAAAAATATGCCGAGGTGGTGCAGTGGTTAGAGTGCAGTACTGCAGGCTACTTCAGCTGACTGCTAGCTGCAGTTCGGCGGTTCAAATCTCACCGGCTCAAGGCTGACTCAGCCTTCCATCTTTCTGAGGTGAGTAAAATGAGGACCCAGATTGTTGGGGGCAATATGCTGACTCTGTAAACCGCTTAGAGAGGGCTGTAAAAGCACTACGAAGCGGTATATAAGTCTAAGTCTAAGGGCTAAAAGGCTCCTGCTCCTGTCTTATTTCCGCAATACCTCTAGAAGTAGGCTAAGCTGGAGGATCTTGACTGAAATTTGGTCTCTGATCATCGTTCAACAGGCTAGTCATTATTCCACCCAAGCTGAGTTCAACCAGGACTCTCAAAAGACTAAGGCACAGGAGACATTAGAGATCCAGCAAGGTTTTACTGTGGAAAATCGCCACTCCCAAAGTGCTGTTTTGAACAGCGACCGAGGCTATGAGTTTCTAGGGAGGAGGGAAGGCTGGGGGTGGAGAAGAGACAAAGCAGCAAGTGGTGCAGAGAGAGATCTCATTTTCTTGAGTGGCCTGTTTTGAAAATGTTTTGAGCTGTCTGACATGGCATCCCTGATTATGTCAACAGACTGATTATCTTCCAGACTACACATTCTTATCATATTTTCCCAGTTTTCTGTCTGGAAAATAGGCAAAAAAAAAAAGGCTCTGAATTCAGAAATGCTTTAGCATTTGCATGACATTTATATAATTTAGCTTGACTTGATAACGAGAGCTCAAAATACCATATGTGCAGGTATCCCTACTCTTGTCCCCACTATAATAACCTTGCAAGATGGATGGGCTGCCAGAGATGGACTGGCCCAAAGCACTTGAGGAGCTCCACAATCAAAAGGGGATTCAGATTCAAGTCTCCATAATGTATGTCCAACACCCTAAACTCTAATCTTCATGTCTGCCATGTGCTGTCAATAGATGGGTCATAGAAAGTTTAGAAGGACATGTGTAGGAAGCCAAAGAGAAACGGCAAGCAGGGTTCAAGATGTTTGTGGGAAAGTATGGTTTATGATTGTAAACCGCCCAAAGTTACCTTGAGGTAAAATGGGCAGACTTTAAATTTTATAAATAATAAATAAAATAATGAAAAGAAAAGAAAAGAAAAGAAAAGAAAAGAAAAGAAAAGAAAAGAAAAGAAAAGAAAAGAAAAGAAAAGAAAAGAAAAGAAAAGAAAAGAAAAGAAAAAAGAAAAAAAGAAAAAAAAAGAAAAAAAAAGAAAGAAAAGAAAAAAAGAAAAGAAAGAAAAGAAAAGAAAAGAAAATAATTTGTGGGAAAGTATGGTTTATGATTGTAAACCGCCCAAAGTTACCTTGAGGTAAAATGGGCAGACTTTAAATTTTATAAATAATAAATAAAATAATGAAAAGAAAAGAAAAGAAAAAAAAAGAAAAGAAAAGAAAAGAAAAGAAAAGAAAAGAAAAGAAAAGAAAAGAAAAGAAAAGAAAAGAAAAGAAAAGAAAAAAGAAAATAAAATTAAAAAACAGTAGGCTTTCTAGATTCTGGATAGAGTCCAGATAGCACCAAGCAGTTTATCCAAAAAGTAATTCAATATTTTGCTTCTCCTAGTGGCCAATTGGATATCTTCTAAGTTAGTGATGGCTAACCTTTTCCGGACCGAGTGCCCAAAGCGCAAGCGTGTGCCCGAACCCCCAAAATGCAATGCGTGTGCGGGCCCCATGCATGCACCCTGCCCCCGTGCATGTTCATGCCCTCCCGCATGCCCCCACACATGCGCGTGCACCCCCGCATGTGCCCCGGCCCCCATGCATGCGCACACGGCCCCCACACATGCCCCTGCGCATGCGCACATGGCCCCCGCATGCCCCTGCTCATCCACGCATGCACGTGTGCCCCCCATGCATGCCCCCACCCCCCATGCATGTGCACACGGCCCCCCACATGTGCCACACCCCCTGCGCATGCACGACAGAGACTCGATGACCAGCTGGCCAGTGGGAGGTACGTGCGCATGCGCGGCAGAGCTGAACTGGGGCAACGGCTCACGTGCCCACAGAGAGGGCGCTGCGTGCCACCTGTGGCACGCGTGCCATAGGTTCACCATCACTGTTCTAGGTGATCACAAGGAAGGGAGGGAGACCTATCCTACTCCCACTTATTACCCTGCAGATGACATTTGCAAGCTCTCAGTTTCCACATATGATGCCCCCAGGAATTTCTCCAACTCCTTTTAAAGTTAGTAGCCATCAAAAGCAGCATGTTTATGCTCTGTGTGAAGAAGCATTTTCTTTTGTCTGCTCTCAGTCTCTTTCCAGACAGCTTCATCAGATGACTTCTGACCCTCATGTTTTGAGAGGGAGGGAAAAAATAGTCTCTCCTCTACTTTCTATGAATAGTTTTATGCATGGTGAATAAAACATATATACAGAGAGATCCATGGGCTGGGCAGAGGATGAAAACAAGGTTGCATTCTCACTGTGCAAGCTCCACCTCTCTGTTGTGTATATCAAGACATTGTTTGCATGTACAAAAACTTCAGAGCTTGACCACACTGGCATGAATGCTGTTTTCCTCATCTGAACACAAGCAGTAGATCTTTTGGGCACCTCTACAGACCCTTGTATTATGCCTCTCTCCTTTTGCTATTTTTTCTTAGCTAAAAGGCTCAAATTTTCTCATCTTTTCTCAGTAGGTCAAATGTCTCAGGAGAGACCCTCCCTAGTTTCTTGGGCTATAAAGATAATGTACATTCAGACTTTTAAGATATAGGAAAAGGAGTTTTGTAGCTTATTACTTTCTTTAAAAATGCAGCAGAATCTCTCTTCTTCCCATATCTTTAAACAAATCTTTAAAGTCTCATAATTCAACCTTAATCAAGAAAACCCATTAAAAATCTACTACCGGTAGGAAAAATCATATACATTTTAACCTTGGATGAAGCCAACTTTGTAAACCGTCTTTCTACCTTTAATAGTCTTCATATATTTTTTTTCTTTTAAATAATGTCTCAAAAGCTGTTTTCTTTTCCCAAGAATTCCTTCAAAACTATAACACATCTCTTTTGTGAATCTGAAGTAATAAAATTGTCCAAGTAACATTTCTGAGTTAAAATCCATATATCCAGATATCCAACATCCACATATGTTCTAGTTTATTATTTGTGTGTCACTTTTAACTATTAAAACCTCAGCTGGTTTCATTTGTAGGTCACGTGTAATATCTTTGTCAGCATCATTCTTGTAACCTGCAAACTTTAAATCCATATTCAAAACAGCCTGATTTTCAGCTATATCCTCTTCTATCTCTCCCTTTAAGGCCATTTTTTTAAAGTATCAGACAGACACTGTAGAAAAAGAGAAAGTTATAAAATACAGAAAGTTCTGTCAAATTTCTTTGAATTCTTCCAAAGTTAAAATACTTCTCTCCATTCTGTATTAGTGAGCCTTCTCCTTTAATTATAATCTTCAAATCTTTCTGGTTGCCTCTAGTAACCAACCTTCAAGGTCTGCTCTTATCATGTTTTTCTCTCATCCAGAACATTTTCCCAGAAATATATTTCTTACACTTAAATTCAAAATCTTCATATATTTTAATAAGATTTTAAACAAGTTGCAAGGATACTACAGGAAGTATCCTTGTAATTATTTCAAAATCTTATTTCCAGTCAATGTGGCCCCTTAGTTCATTTAAAAACTTTCCATAATCAACATTCCAATCACCCTTTTGCGGCTTACTTCCAAATATAAAAGTTTTCAAATTTTAAACTTACAATAAAACTTATTTCGCTGGGGGTTGAAAGAAAATCACCCAGCTGTAATAAAAAGTTGTCCTTCTGAAGGTTCTTAACATCTAAAAAGCAACTTACATTTCTAATAAAACTGACTAAGGAAGGAGGTGGGCAAACCCAATCTCCCTTGAAGACTCTGAACTGTGTGCGGTTTTGGCAAAGCTAACTCTCCAGAAGGCCAGAGCTCTGAAACACAACAGAGACCACTAAGTTTAAGGTCTCCTCACAGGGACCATCTGTATGGAGTTCTGTGGGTGATCTCAAGTCCTCCCCTTCATCCGGAGAGGAGGTCAAGGGGCGGATTAATTCACCAACTTTTTCCGCCAAAGTCATCAGCTCTGCTCTTCACGGAGCTGTCTTTAGGTCACCATCGCTTCCTCAGAAGTCTCAGCTGAGCCTTTTTATGCTTCCAGAACCTGGTTAGTCAATCCCTATTTTAGGTTCTATCCAGAGGTGGGTTCTTCCCGGTTTGGACCGGTTCTATAGAACCGGTAATAACTTGGCGACCCAGGCCTGCCATGCCCCTGAACTGGTTCTTTTGGTGGCGCCATAGGTTTTTTGCTTCTGCGCATGCGGTGACTGGGGCGCATCACTGAGCGAACCGGCAGTGACGAAAAGCAGAACCCATCCCTGGTTCTATCCCCTTACATAACACATCCTTAAAATGGCAGCTTCTTCGTCTGGATGGAACTCACTCTCAAACCTGTCCATGCGTTTATATTGCCTTGGTACCTAAATTTAATGGAGTATAAGGCCTTTAGAAATGGATGGCAGCATGGAGTGAGACTTATGGAGGTTTTGGAGGAATATGGAGAAGTAGCTGGACTAAAAGTAAACAAGGAGAAAACTAAAATGATAGTTAAAAATATGACAAATAAACAGAAAGAGGATTTGATCAAGGGAATTAATATTCAATTAACAAAGAAGGTAAAGTACCTAGGGATCTATTTGACGGCAAGGTGTACATCGATTAAGGAGGACAATTATATTAAGCTATTAAACCAAATAAAGGCGGACTTGGAGAGGTGGAAGACCATCCAACTCTCCTTTATGGGTAGAATAGCGGTAATTAAAATGAACATGCTGCCAAAACTACTTTTTCTATTTCAAAATGTACCTATAAAATTAAGGAAAAATATTTTGAAGATTTGAATAAAATAGAGTTAAAATTTATATGGCAAGGGAAAAAGTCAAGAATCAAATTGAAATTTCTCCAGGAGGCTAAAGAAAGAGGAGGGTTCGGCTTACCAGACTGGGAATTATATTACCAAGCGGCAATGATCACATGGATTAAAGATTGGATAACCCTAAGAAACAAAAGACTATTAATACTAGAAGGTCATGATATTCAAGCAGGATGGCATGCATTCCTCTGGTATGAAAAACATAAGGTGTATCAATATTTCCAAAGACACTATATACGACAAGCGCTATTGGGGACATGGAATAAAATAAAAAAACAAAACTATATGGAAATACCGACCTGGCTGTCCACCCTAGAAGCGTTGGTACACCCAAATCTAATTAACTGGGGGGGGGAGAATGTGACATATAAGGATATATTAGATGAACAGGGGGGATTAAAAACGAGATTGCAATTAAAAGAGCAAGGGGTAGATTTGGAATGGTGGGCATATTTACAAATTCAATCATGCTATATAAAAGACAGGAAAATGTGGGGTATTAATAGAGACTTAACGACGTTAGACAAACTTTTATTGGGGACAGAAGAGAAAATGATTAAAAGAATGTACAAATACCTATTAGAATATAAAATGGAGGAAGAACGAGTGAAAGAGAGAATGGTGGCATGGGCAAAAAAAATTGGGTATAATATTGAATTGGAAAAGTGGGAAAAATTATGGATAAGAAATAGGAAATTAACACTGGCCATTCCATATAATGAGAACTTATATAAAATGTTTTATAGGTGGCATCTCCCACCAGCTAGGCTAGCCAAAATGTATAAAAATTTATCACCTAAATGCTGGAAATGTGACCATATACCAGGTACATACTACTACATGTGGTGGTCATGTAGAAAGGCAAAAGATTATTGGCAAAGGATCTCGATGTGGCTGGAAGAGATGACTGCACAGAGACTGGAATTTAAACCAGAACTATTCCTACTAGGAATTATAACAGAAGGTCAAAGTAAAGGGTTAACTTATTTAATATTACATATCATTACAGCAGCGAGAATGGTTTATGCCCAGCATTGGAAATGTGAGAATATACCCCCAGAATGGGAAATAATAAAGAAAATACTAGATTGCGCAGAATGTGATAGGTTAACAATGGAGCTAAAAAATAAAGAAGAGACAGAATACTATGAGATTTGGAATAGATTTTACCAATGGTTGGATCTGAGGAAAAGAAGTCGGAGCAAAGTAGAATTATGATGTAAAGACCAAAAGATGATATATTAGATGTAATATTAGTAAATGTAAGTGTGTACAAGAGGTTCTATATGTGTAATAATGAGTAATGTATGTTAAGCACAAAGTATATCCGTGTTATATTTTAGCTTTGTATGGTGGAGATAATGCCGGGACGGTTGCACCATGTACAATTTTCTTTCTCTTTTTTCTTTTTCTTTTTTCTTTTTCTTTTTTTCTTTTTAACCAATAAAAGCTTTTGTATTAAAAAAGAAAGAAAGAAAGAAAGAAATGGATGGCAGCATGGAGGTTATAATCACCGCCCAGTCTCGGGATCTTAAATTAGAAGAATCTCAGATATCTTAACCCCGTGGCAACTCTGTGGCATTTCTAGGGTAGGTCTCCAGTTTGGTCATGGTGCTTCGGTTCCCTGTTGGCATTAATATTTCCTTCAATCACCAGCATTTCTTTAGGTCAGTACTATTTCTGAAATCTGGAGCCACGACAACATTACTTATTGGTATATACAACAGCAGAAAAGTAAACTACATATCAGTGAACATCAGATGTGAGGATTTAAAAGATCTGAATATATAGCAGAGGCATGAGCCCAGAAAATCTCTTTATTTAAGAACTCTGTGCCATATCAGGCTAATTTACAACAGTAAAATAGTAAAATAAAGCAAAAGTCCTATATTAATAAAATGTAAATAATGCATACCAAAAGAACTTTGGGGAGCTGAACAGACAGCAGACTACTCTCAAACGTGTGTGTGTGTGTGCATGTGTACGCGCAAGCCTGCCTACCTCCTAAATTATGACACCTAAGCACCATCCCCACCCACCACCCAATCATTTTGACGTCATTGTGATTAGGAACAGACATCTATGTTTCTATGCAAATTATAGATAATTTAGATTAGATTAGATTTAATCCAGATTAAAGCCCCAGAGGTTAGGAAAAGTCTTAAGAAGGACATTCTAATCCCTGTACTGGAGTGTCATATCTTCCCATTTCAATGGAACGGTTCACGTTCTTAAAACAATTAGTGGTTACAAATTGAAATAGCAGAGTACAGTAAGCATACATCATATCATTTATAAGCAATTAATACACAGCGGTGGTGTGTCTTCTCTTTTGCTTTGCAGTTACAGCTGAATTCCGTTGTTTCCTCATTAATATTGTGTTGCCCGTTTTTTCACTTGCCTAGTTTTCTGCGGTTATTGCTGGATCCTAATGACCCAGGATGAAACAACCTAGTTTGTCATTACTGACACAAGACCATTGCTACACATCTGCCCCTCACATAAAAAAGACAGAAGGGATGTTATTTCATTAGCATTGCACTTTTATGAGTATCTTAACTTATTCTGTTGCCTGAAATTTCTTGTTTGCAGGCTTCCCCTGGATTTCTTCTGCTGCTTCCCTTAACAACAAAATAAACTAACTTTTAGCTAGGAGCCAAAACAGGAAAAAGAATCAGCATGATTAAGAGAGGTCCAAAATTCATGCGATGCACATACTTGTTCCTTTTTAAACAAAATCCTTTTAAAAAGGAAAACAAAAAAGAAGTGTGATGAGGACCATGTATGCCTCAGAACCATAGATGCTGAAAACCACCTCAGGAAGAAAACTTGGGATCCAGGAGGAATGCCTGGCTGGATCACACAAGTGAACTCAAGAACCACCAGGATAAAAGGGCCAATCACATTTTGTTTTTAATCTGTTGGAACATTGGTAAGTTTCAGGATTTGGAGGAGAAGGAATTGACACAAAGTTAAATAAGAAATATAGTGATATTCAGAACATCAGACAAAGAAGGGCTGATTGATTCAGACAGTCTTCCTTAACTGTCTTTGCTATTCATGCCAGACAGTCATATATCTGATTGAAAATTCAGAAGCGGTAAAAAAAAATTCTCCGAGAAGGGCAAACGGCATTGCTTTTTCCTGGAAGCTTATTTGAAATTATTAAATGGTAGAGAGAGTTAAATCCAGTAGGCCTGATGTTACTGATTTTTATTTTATTGAGAAAATGCATTCCTAGTGCAACAGTCCCACTTCCGAAGAAAGTCACATTCCTTATTTGCTGTGATGATGTGAAGGGAAAAAAATACTGATCCTAAATAAGATATCGTCTTCGAAACTCTGGAGCGGGGTCAGGGGAAAACAGGGGCATCTCTAAGGCTAAAACTGAGCTAGGGGTAACCAATTGTTGACAGTAAAATCTGCTCCAGTTCCAAGCCGGGAGAAAGACGCTGGAAAAAAATGGAAGCAGGCTGCAGGAAAGGAGGTCACCATTTATTTGATAGCCAGAAACAACAGTGACATCAGCATGTTTCTGGGGTGGGTGACAGCCTGGCATGGTGAGTAGAGTGGTTTTTACACCCTTTTGGACTTTTGAGATTGAGATGCCTGGTGGGATTATTTGATTAGATTAATAATGTGCCTTTCTGCATTCTAATTGTCCCTATTTGGTTTCCTGGGTAGTGGTCAGGATCAAGGCTAGCCTTGGTGGAATGTCGGGAATGTAAATTCTGTGTGGCTTTGTATTTTCTGACTTAATCCTGTCAATTCAGCCTGTCTCAGTCTTCTAACTGGGAATACTTGAGGCCATTCTGCCTGGGAGGCAGGGATTGCTTTAGCTTCTGTGGGTGGTTTTTCTTTGCCTTCTCTGACGTCATGGAAATAAAGGAGGGGGGGTCTTATGATTCTTCCTACACTAGACACTCAAACCAGAACTGAGATCCATAAAATAAGTAGAAATTTCCCTCGATCTTTGAAAGCAATGTGTTACACTATTCCTTCTCTTAACCCATTGCACTGTGAGGGCCATACCAAACTGAGACCTCTCTCCTGTGTCCCCACAAGGGCATAAAATGGCTCAGAGGCAGCCCCACTAGGACTGTAGGGTCAGTAGCTCCCAATGGAGCACACCTCTTGAACCCCAGAATTCCCACTTCCTGCCCTTGCACCCATTCTCTCATTCTCCAGAGTCTCAGAGCTAAATTAATCTCAGATTAACAGAGTTGGAAGGGACCTTGTAGGTTATCTAGTCCACCGAGTCATTGATATAGTGTGGTTTTGGTATTCCCTCTGCAGAGTGGCCAACTAGGGATTGAAGCAACTATTTTCCTAGCTGTGAAAGTAGTCCACAGTGAGGGAAGAACAAGGAAGGGCTGGGCAGTAACCAGCTGCCAGTTTAGCAGCCTCCTATTGCTAAATTGGAAACCCTAACCCTAAGTGGGAAAGAAGCTTACCAGTAAGGGATACAAAGCTTTCAGACATGTGGAAGGCACTCCATTTTCTTTCTATAACTTCTTTCTGCAATCCTTCTACAGGTAAGTCCTTGACTTACAACAGTTTGTTTAGTGACTATTCGAAATTACAACGGCACTGAAAAAAGTGTCTTATGATCGTTTTTCACACTTATGACTGTTGCGGCATCCCCATGTCCTGTGATCAAAATTCAGATGCTGGGCAACTGACTCATATTTATGATGGATGCAGTATCCTGGGCTCATGGGATCACCTTTTGCAACCTTCTGACAAGCAAAGTCAACGGGGAAGCCAGATTCACTTAACAGTGGTGTTACTAACTTAACCACCCCAGTGATTTTAACTATGGCAAGAAATGTCATTAAAATGTGGTAAAACTCACTTAACAACTGCTTTACTTAGCAGCAGAAATTCTGGTCTCAACTGGGGTTGTAAGTCGAGAACTACCTGTACTAGAGCTTTTCCTGTCCCCTTGTTTAAAAACTGCAGCATTCTTGCCATGGTTCTCTATTTTCTCTACTAAACTCAATATTTCCTCTGGTCTACTCAGCTGCTGATCCAAGATCAATTGGGTTAATCTAACTCAATTTCTCCATTCTGTATTAGATGTCAAATATTGGAGCGGTGCTGTATATTTTGTAATTAATCTAACAGTGTTTTATTCAAGTCCCTGTTGTACACTGTGCAGTGTTAGTATTCTCTCAGCGTGAAGAGCAATCTCTCTGTAATACATCCCATGTCTAGTTGAACATGGGCTGTGTCAGGTGCAGATATGACTGGAGATGAGTAATCGAACAATTCGTCATTTGTTACTTATTGCTTTATTTCCCTGTCTTCCATGCACTTGTTCTTAAGTTTTCTTCTCCTTCATTTATCCTTTTCGAGACTTATTTTTTTCCACTCCATTGCCTCCACTGAATCTTCCTTTTAGCTGTCTCTCCTTTGGGTTTCTGTTCTGTTCTACACCTTGTTTCTCTCAGCAATCCTGAATTTACCACATAATGCTACTCTGGTCTGTAGCACATTTGTTCTGCATCCCAACAAGACAACCTGCCTTCCATTGAGGACCTGTACACTGCAAAAAGAGGGCCGTGAAAATATTTACTGACCCCCCCCTCGCATCCTGGACATAAATTGTTTCAACTCCTACCCTCAAAACGACGCTATAGAGCACTGCACACCAAGACAACTAGACACAAGAACAGTTTTTTCCCGAACGCCATCACTCTGCTAAACAAATAATCCCCTCGCCACTGTCAAACTATTCACTAAGGCTGCAATACTATTACTATTAGTCTTCTCATCGTTCCTATCACCCATCTCCTCCCACTTATGACTGCAGGACTGTAACTTGTTGCTTGTATCCTTACAATTTATATTAATATTGATTGTTTCCTGATTGCTTATTTGTACCCTACGACAATCATTAAGTGTTGTACTTTATGATTCTTGACGAATGTAACTTGTCCTTTTATGTACACTGAGAGCATATGCACCAAAGACAAATTCCTTGTGTGTCCAATCACACTTTGCCAATAAAGAATTCTATTCTATTCTATTCTATTCTATTCTATTCTATTCTATTCTATTCTATAAATTAAACCTGCCATTTGCCATCTCTTTCTCTCCAGAGAGAAAGCAAGCATTCCCATGATTTCCTTCTGCTACGTATCAATACCTATACACCAACCAATCAGAAGGGTGCCACGAGCAAACACATTTAATATTTTACAGGTAGTCCTCATCCTACAAACAGTTGGTTAACAACTGTTCAAGCTACGACAGCCTTGGAAAGAGTGCCTGTAAAGCACTTTTGGCCATTGTAAAATGTCACACTGGACCCCTGTGCAATCTCAAGACCATGTCCTGGTGTTTGGCATTATTTATTCACACTTACAACTGGTGCCAAGCATTCCGCACTCATGTGATCACCATTTGCAATCATTTCTGCCTGCTTCCCCAGAAGGTCAATGGGGAAGACAGCAGTGAAGGTTGGAAGCTGCTCCTGCCTGCCAACAGGACTCCCTCTCATCGCTGGGTACCAGCTGAAAGAGCTGCCTGCTGAATGGAGCTCAACTCCTCTGTGGGCTCCAGAAATGGAGCTTGGATGCCAAAGATTCACGCCCCATTTCTGCAGCCCGATGAAAACATTTTCTTCCACGCATGGAGAACCCCCCTGCCAGGCTGCAAAAATTAGACACAGATCCCTAAGATCCAAATCTTGTTTCTACAACTTGGCTGAGACATTCTCTTCTATGCATGGAAGGGTGCTGGAAAGCTAACAAACACCATCATTCTGAAGGTCTATGGAGATTCTCAATCCAGATCCTAAAGATGCTTTTCCAAAAGGCAACCGGGTTTTCCTTAAAGCATTTTGCTTCTCAAGAAGCTTCTTCAGTTCTGACTTGGACAGTTCAGTCAGAACTGAAGCGGCTTCTTGGATGAGAAGTGAAACATTTTCAAAGAAAAAACCAAGGAAGTCCAGTTGGTTTGGGAAAAGCACCTTTGGGGCATCATTCTGATGGTTTAAAAGATTTTTAGCCCTCTTTCCAGTGAGCGCCACTGCTCTGAAAGCTAGAAAGATTTGCAGCCTTCAAAATGATGATATCCACTAGCTTTCTAGCCTTAGGAAGGCTGGAAAGCTAGCAAAGACCACCCTTCTGAAATCTGGGAAGTCTAGCAAATGCAATCGTTCTTGTGATAGTTTGGAAGGACCCTTCCCCAAATCACATAATTTGAAGGAACAGCCTTCCAATAATTGCAAGAATGCCCCCCTCCAGAAAAAGACAAAGATAACCATGCATGGTAGGGCAGGAGAGGGTCTGAACTTCCTTGCTGGGACAGGAAAAGGGCTTGAGCCTCCCAGGTGTGATCTCCCAGATTCCACTACCATTCCACTTTACAATCAGTGTGATCACTTAGCAGCCACAACTGGAAGAGCGGGATTGCAGTCACTGAGCAAAGCAGCCATGTGTTGTCTCACTTAACTATCGTTTCGCTCAGTGACTAGAATGTCTGATCCCAATTGTGGTGGTAAGTTTAGGACTACCTGTCATTCTATTGACAATGAAAAGAGAGAGGGAGGGAGGGGAGAGAGAGAGAGAGAGAGAGAAAGGGAGAGAGAGAGAGAAAGGGAGAGGGAGGGAGGGAGGGAGGGAGGGAGAATGAGAATGTGTTCAGAGCAGGAACACATGAAATTCATGCTACTAGAAACAAAAGAAGGGATGGGTGTTACTTTAGTCCTCTGTTTTCTGGCTATGATTGCAAAGAGATGTTCCATAAATGGATAAATCTAACATGGAGAAATCCTACAGTACAGCTGCCAACATTTCTCACCATTGGCAGTGGAGGCTCAAGGTACTGGGAGTTGTAGTTCAGCTACTTCAGCTAATGCACCAACTAAAATCAAAATACAGCAATAGCACTTAGACTTACAGTATATACCACTCCATAGTGCTTTACAGCACTCTCTGGGTGGTTTACAATGTCAACATATTGTCCCTAACAATCTGGGCCCTCATTTTACGGACCTTGGAAGGATGGGAAGCTGTGTCAATCTTGAACAGGTCAGGATCAAACTCTTGGCTGTGGGTGGACTTTGCCTGAAATATTGCATTCTAACCACTGTGCCACCACGGCTCCTAGTGTTTAGGCTTCCTAAACACTAAGGCCATTTTGATTTTGGCTTGACAGATCAAACCATGCATTGACCAATTAGCTGTTCTTCAGACATTCAAGATAACAAAAATTAGGGAAAGCTGTTACAACTATCTTAGCGTGGCAACAGCAATATGTTCTGTATGCCTACAACAAATGCTGATATACAGGAAGTAGTAACAGTTGGGATCCTGTTCTATTTATATGACTGGAGCTCTGATCTTTTGCTGAATTGTTTTTCTGTAGTTCCCATCCTTTCCCCAGCCTGTGGCTCTATTTCACTATGCATGATTTTGTTTTGCTTTTCTCTTCCTATGTGCTGCCACTGCCCCCTTAATAATCAGCAGCCATGCAAAGTGAGCCTAACGGGGCAATTAGCGCTTGACAGAAGTATAGATTTAAGCTTGTTAAAACAAGGTTTACTAAGAGTCCCTTAGGGGTAATCACCCTGATCTGGTTTAGCCAACCATTAAACACAATAAGATACATTGGTGTAACTTCACTGGTGAATATTAAGGAATGCGGAAAGCTCGAAGCAGCTGGAGAAATGGGATAGACCTGAAGCACCTTTCAGGTAAGAAAATTTTCAGCTTTCAGCTTTCTAATCAGCAGCAATGATCTATCTACCGTGTTTCCCTGAAAATACGACCTACCCCGAAAACAAGCCCTAGTCCGATTTTCACGCCTGCGCCTAATATAAGCCCTACTCCAAAAATAAGCCCTAGTTAAACCCTGCCCACTATCTGGTTGTACAAGGTGGGGCCAGGTGCTTCCTTAAAAATCATGGGGTGAGGGGAATTTCTCCCCCTAGAGTGGGGCGGGGGGAACTGCCCCATGTACCCCGCACTTGCTTAACTTAGGACTGCCACAGCCAGGCCTCCCAAGACCCAACACCTGTTGCACCACTGCTTGACTTCTTCTGTGGCCAGATGCCACATGGCGCATTGCGCCGGTGCTGCCGCTCACAACAGGATACCGCATGGCATATCGCGCCAGTGTCGCTGCCCATGGCAGGACACCATGTGGCTCATCATGCCAGTGCCGCCACTCACGGCAGGACGCCGTGTGGCTCATTACACCGGTGTCACCGCTCATCCGCAAAGGCATAAACCGCCATGCAGCCTTCTGCCTCTTGCGGCAGCTCCGTCATGATGAGCCACACAGTGTCTGGCCACGACTGGCCACAGAAGAAGTCAGGCAGCGGCACAACAGGTGTCAAGGCATGGGAGGCCTGGCTACAGTGGTCCTAAGGTAAGTGGGTAAATCATCCCCTGAAAATAAGACCTGGTGCTTATTTTGGGGCCCAAAAGAAACTAAAACTGGGTCTTATTTTCAGGGAAACACTCTGTCTGTCTGTCTGTCTGTCTGTCTGTCTGTCTGTCTGTCTCTCTGTCTGTCTCTCTGTCTCTCTGTCTCTCTGTCTTTCTGTCTGACTGTCTGACTGTCTGACTGTCTATCTGTCTATCTGTCTATCTATCATCTATCAACTATAAACTATCTATCATCTGTCTGTCTGGTCTATCTATCTATTATCTATCTATCTATCTATCTATCTATCTATCTATCTATCTATTGATTTATATGCTGCCCATTTCATTGTCGAGCAACTTCTCACAGTCGAGCAAGTCTGGACATTTTTTTAATACTGAAATTTTATTTCATTCTCCCTTTTCCTCTGAATCACATTCTGAAGGCCAAATGTCATGAACTATTCACTCTGGCTTTGAACTGTAAACTTGAAATTATGGATATCTAATTGAACATAAAAGTTGCTGTAAGGACTCCTGATCTAAAGTAGAGTCTGCAAGATGAGAGAAAAAAATATGTCTTTCTCCTGCTCAACTCCTAACAGCTCCCTATGTTGCTGTCGATTCTGGAGCATAAGGTGATGGTGTTTACTTTGTTTTGTTTTAAACTTCTCCTTGTGTTGCCCTTCAGTCTGCATCACTCCCTCCATGGCCACGGTTATATTGGCATGCTCAACGCAAAGGTGAATTTGGATAGTAAAACTATGGGCATTTGTGTGTCCCATCAGCCCTATGCAAGAGTATAAAAATTAAAAGGGATGGCAGCTCAGTATATAATAGCTTGGTTTGGGACGAAATTGGATCAAGCAAATTTAGACTTTTCAGATGTAAGACTATGGAACATTGCATTCTTGGGGGGGAAATGACTGTTACATTTCAGATAACGTGGAATCATGCAAAATTTAGAAGAGGAGATTTGGCTCATTAATATAAATCAGAAATGGTGACAGAAATCCTATTTAGAAATATGAGAAAAACAGGTAGTCAGCACAAATGAGCCCAAAATTTTTGTGGCTAAGCAAGACATTTGTTAAGGGGATTTTGTCCCGTTTTATGACCTTTTGTGACACAGTTGTTAAGTGAATCACTGCAGTTATTAAGTTAGTAACCTGGTTGTTAAGTGAATCTGGCTTCCCCATTGACTTTGCTGGTCAGAAGGTCGCAAAAGCTGATCAGATGATTCCAGGACACTGCAACCGTCATAAATATGAGCCAATCGCCAAGTGTCAGAATTTTGATCATGTGACCTCAGGGATGCTGCAATGGTTTTAAGTATGAAAAATAGTCATTACTTCCTTTTTTCAGTGCTGTTGTAACTTTGAATGGTCACTAAATAAACGGTTGGAATTTGAGGACTACCTATAATGCAAAATGTGAATTTAAAAATCACTGGGCTTACTTTTTATTGTAAAAATAGGAAATCCATTATGTTGAGCCGGGACATAAAAATGGATTCATGTCTTTCAAAGGGCTAAAATAAACTTAAATGTTTAAAAAAGAAAATAGTAATAAAATTGAATGTGATTAAAATTGAAACTAAAGTTAAAATTGACTGTCATTATAGTCAGCAATTAAAAGTTTGGTGAAATAAATTGGTTTCGACCACCTTCCTACATATTGTGGATTGTGGGAGCTCAGTAAACACCCTTGAAGAATGCATGCTATAGTACCGGAAAGCTGTGAAGACCTGGCTGTTCCGGCAGGCTTGGGGCCGTTGATCTCGCCTTTGTAATTTGGCGAGATCCGGCCCTGAAACGGTGTGTATGAGTTTTTAGTTGTTTTTTAAATGTTTTTAATATGTTTCTTTTTAATAGTTTTTATATTTTAATAATGTTTTTTTTATATTGTTGTAAGCCGCCCAGAGTCCCCTGGGAGTTGGGCGGCATAGAAATATAAATAAACTAAACTAAACTAAACTACCAATAAAGGAGAATATTTGCAGCTCACGGTTGAATTGAAGGGTCCTTGGTGCTTGCTTGTTTTCTTGCAGACGTTTCATTACCCAAACTAGATAACATCATCAGTGCACCAATGCACTGCAAGAAGACAACGAAGCTCAGAGAGCACCAAGAACCCCGTATGCCAGTGGTAAAATCCTCCCGGTTCTGTCTGGCATGCACGAGTCGGTAGCGGCGGCGGCGCGTGGTTTGGCAGTGCAAAGCTCCACCCACCTGCCTGGATGTCGGTTACTTCCTGGTTTTAACCCTCTGCACATGCGCAACGCCTTCTGTGCATGTGCACTGGGTCAAAAATCGGAGGTGACGTCGGCACGTGCGCGCGCACTTCAGAACCGGTAGGGACAGTAAGTAGATTTCACCCCTGCCATATGCCATAGTCTAGGAGTGACACCGGAGGTCCTCTCTTTATTCTCAATGGCCAAGCTTCTGGAGTTTGCAAGAAGAAAGTAAGAAAACCAACAAAGGAAATGGAAAAAACAGCCCAATCTCCACTTTTTTATTTTCCAAATGTCTTCACTCTTCACATGCTTCTTCTTCTTCTTCCTCTTCCTCTTCCTCTTCTTCTTCCATTTCAGGTGTTGGCTCTTGCTCTTCTGGCAGCCTTAACCATTGTTAATTGGTGTTATTGAAGTTGTCTTTAATGTTGTCTCTCCATCTTCTTCTGGGTCTCCCTCATGTTCTTTGAGCTTCTCCTCTTTAGTATATGCCTTGAATGGTATGAATTCCCATCTGCACAAGCTAAACTGCCCAAATATAGTATGAAAGCCTTGTTACCATCCTGTTACCTTCCAGAGCAAGGAGGGCCTGTTGATTCTCCAGCACATGACACCATCAATCATTCTTTCTGGAGAACGCTTCTAGATCTGTGCTGTGGCACGTTAGCCCTTCCCTACACCATTGATCTTTAAATACTGAGAAAGCCCTCCCCTAGCCAATATGATTGATCCACTGAGGATAGTAGAAAAACACATCAAGGATCCAGCTAGAAAAATGACACATCTCAAATCAAGCATTCATATAATTCTAATGCACAGTTTCCCCCTCATCTTAAATATTCCTATTACAGCTACCCATCTCTACTGCTGATGGAGTTTTCTGTACATACAGTATATTCTTTATCATGGGCATAGGTTGTCATAGCAATGAGCCTGTAACACGTTCTTCAGTTCATTCAATGCTGCCTGAAACATTTCTGACTGGGCACAGTATGCATTAAGATTCCAGGTCTATGACAAAAGTTGACAGCAAGAATTTAAACTATATACCAATAGAGGAGTATGATTCGCATGCCCGTACATCAACCCAAGAAAGGGGCATTCAGTAGATCAACTCTGAAATACCTGCTAATTTCCATTCCAAAATTGGGATGGGGAGACTTTCTTGAAGCCAAAGTGCTTGAAATTACTAATTGCAAAGAGATAGCTTCAAGAGAAATAAACAATATTCAATGCAAGCTCTTTAATGACCACACATACGGTAATATCCAGTCCCAGCAGGCCGCTGCCGGATCTCTTCAGGAAAATGACAAATGGGCACTGTTTAATATTTTCTTTGAATAGGTTCCCTATTTTCCAAAAAGCTATTTGGGATGCGATCCTGAGGGGTGAGGAGCTGCCGTGGGAAGGCGTTTTACGAGATGATTTCCTTGTTCAGGCTATATCATCGGCTACACGATTGTTTGTCCAGTGGTCAACATGATTAATTGAACCCATTTCTCGGTACTCATTCATAAGAGCCTTTCAAAACAGGTGACCACCTTTCTGTTTTTCCTGCATGCCATCGAGACGCATGGACAGAAGTTCCACAGAACACCCCGGCAATAACAAAGTGGCATTTCTAAATTTAGGGGTTCATAAATCTTAAAAGACGCCAGCTTCTTTTAAGTCCCTCCCTCCTGTCTTCCAAATTTCAGGTATTCTTGGCAGAAGCAATCAAAAAGGAAAGCCAAAAATAGGGATCGCTTGGGCTATTGTTCCAAAACTGCTTCTGAATTCGAGGAAAAATACAATTGAAATTAATTGAGCAGCTGGGAGTGAAAATGAAGTAACACCAATGGAGGAGCTTAACAAATCAGTATGTGCTGCAGACCACACAAATAGTCACAACAAATTTGGGGCGTGAAAGATTTTCCATTTCCCAAGATCTGTTATTTGGACTTGCATAAATAAAAAAACTGCCGAAGTTGCTAGGAGCACCAGCTAAAAGTCAGGGGGGGGGAGGCAAGAGATGCTGCAGAAAGTGGGTTTCCTTGTCACATTGCCTGATACCTATTGAGTGGGAAAGCTGTTTTATTTTATTTTTGTTGGCAAGAATTATGTACAGATAGTCCTCGATTTATAACAGTTCATTTAGTGATTGTTCAATGTTACAACGGCACTGAAAAAAAGTTACTTGTGACCATTTTCACTCTTATGACCATTGCAGCATGTCCCTGATCACATAATCAAAATTCAGACACTTGGCAACTCCTTCCTATTTATGATGGTTGCTGTGTCCCGGGATCATAGCATCATCTTTGGCAACCTTCTGACAAGCAAAGTCAATGGGGAAGCCAGGTTCACTTAACAACCATGTTATAACAACTGCAGTGATTCACTTAACAACTGTGGCAAGAAATGTCATAAAATGGGCCCAAATTCACTTAACAACTGTCTTGCTTACCAACAGAAATTTTGGGTTCAGTTGTAGTCATAAGTCAAGGATTACCTGTATTTCAGCTCAAAATGCATTATAAATTATATTTTCAAATTTTGTCCAAAGATTCCAACATTCTCTTCATACACTTGCTTCTTCTATCCCTAAGAAAAAGTGGGGGAGGGTATGATAGAGAGCATTTTAACAAACTGCATCAGCTTGGTTTGGTGGTAGCAGTGCCTCAGATAGAAAGTCCATACAGAGAGTGGTAAGAACAGCCGAGAAGATTATAAAAAGCTCGCTTCCTGTTATTCAGGATACTGCTTATAAGCGCTATGTGCTTAGAGCACAAAGCATTGTTAGAGACCCCACACACACACTTTACGGTCTGTTTCTGTTGCTCCCTTCTGGGAGGAGGTTTCAAAGTATTTCTACCAGATTCTGTAACAGCTTTGTTCCCTATGCCATCCGTCTGATAAACTTGCAAAATTCATTTTTCTCGCCATGTACATGCATACATCTGGACTGTGTCATATAATATATGTGGATATATGCATAAGGGATATCTTTTGAGAGATGAATGCAACGAAATTTCATTTTAATGTATGCTGATTAGGGTACATTTAAAGTGACAATAAAGGTTTTGTTCTATTCTATTCTATGCTTCTGAAAAATGGAAAAATTATATGACTTGAAAGGTATACCCAAAGAATCAGACCAAAAAAAATGGAGGAACTAACTTGTGGTTCAGTCACTAGCCTTTATTTCTCCTTTTTGCACACTTTTTTCTTTCTCTAATTTCTATTTCCTTCTCTTAGGACGTCATCTTTAATCTTCTTATTTCTATGAGGGCTGTCTGCTCGACACCTTCTTCTTCTCAAGAGACCCTCCCATCTCTTGTTCCATATTACCTATACACCCCGACAGGGTTGTGTCTTTGTTTGAAATGTGGATTATAAAAGGAAAGAAATGGGAGGAAGGAGGAGAGAGAGAACACGTTTGTTCAGTCACACTGCCTTGGTTGTTCCCAGACATCATTTTCAGCCACCGGATCTTCAGAGCTACAGATGGTTTAATATGGAATTCTCAGCAACCTGTGAAAAATGTTCAGGTATACTCAGTGCCTCGTATGCAGGTGTTCAGTCTACCTTTAGTGAAGTGGAAAGATGCCATTTGCTGCTGCATAATTTGACAGATTCTTTTAGATTGCAAGATACTGCTTACAAAACAGAGATGGAATGGGGGGGGTATTTTCCCTACGCTTCTGTAGCACGGAGCGGCTTCGACATTACCACATTCTCTACTACCGGTAGCAGAGGATAAAATCCAATCTCTCTAATATAATGAGAAACAGAGTGTTTTTTTACCCAACTCAGTATACTTGGATTTAGTTTGTATCTACATCTCTTTTGCCCAAAAGTTAGGTGTTATGAAGCGAAAAGTTCCTATTCCAATTTGGCCATCTTTCTATTTGTAGCACCTGTAATGGGGCAACAAACAAGCTAAATCCATACCACCAAACAAGAGGTACAGGAAGTCATCTTAAATTAAATCAGACCATTACTCCACCTAGATCACGTTTTGTTATATTGGCAACAACTCTCAGTAGGGAGATGGTAGGGACCGAAATGCCAGGCATGCAAAGCATGCACTTAATCTATGAGGGTCAAGCAAATTAATATCAGAAAAAAGAACTGGCATAGAAGAGAAAAACTACAACCAGGGGTTTCCATAAGGCATGGTTAAAAAAAAGTCAATATGGCAGCCACAACTATAGAATCGATGTTCTACAGGTAGTCCTTGACTTACGACCACAATTGAGGCCAAAATTTATGTTGCTAAGTGAGACAGTTGTTAAGTGATGTTTGCCCCATTTTACAACCTTTCTTGCCATAGCTGTTAAGTGAATCACTGCAGCTGTTAAGTTAGTAATAGTTGTGAAGTGAACATGGCTTCCCCATTGACTTGTCAGAAGGTTGTAAAAAGAGATCACATCATCCCAGCAGAGGTGAGATTCAGCCGAACCGGTTGTTAAATTTTTGCACAGTTCGGAGAACCGGCTAATCGCACCACTGGTTGGCCCCGCCCCACCCCGCCCCGCCCACTCACTCCTTATCTCGCCTCGCCCACCTTGGGCGATGCCTAGAGTCACGCCCGTGGCATAGCTGCTGCTGCTCTCTGGTTCCCTCACTTGCCTCGCCCACGCGGCCCAGCTGATTTCTGCCTGTTGAGCCTTCCTTCGCCAATCTCCGCTCCTTGCCCAGCTGCCTCCCATGCAGCCACTTTTCACCTGGCCTGAGAAGGTAAGGCCGACAGTGGGGGAGGGGGCCTGCCCGCTCGGCCAAAGGGCTGCGGGGGGGGACACAGTGAGGCTCAGCCATCTTTCGGGACCGGCTCCGGGAGGAAGGCCCAAGTGAAAGCGCCTGGTCTGGGCACACAGCGCCCCAGCGTGCCGCTCTACCCCGAGGGTTGCCCGCCCGCTCGCCCACCACCCAGAAGTGGTGAGTCGCCCTGTCGCAGGTTGGATGCGGGACCCGAGGTGGAGAGAAGGGTGAGCGGGCAGCAGCCAAGAGCCAGGTCCCAAAGGAGCCCTAGCCTTGCCATGTTGCCCCCAAGGCAGCCCTTCAGCCGAACGGGCAGGTCCGGAGCAGGTCTCCCTCCCGCAGTATGCCGCTTTCCGCATTTAATTTTGGAGCAACCTGGGTGAGGGCAGCCCGCCGCATCCAGGCCTGGCAGCACCCCCCTGAGTGGCTATCTCAGCTGCTGTCACTGCCACGTGAGCCAGCCAGCATAGCCCGAGCCCGCTGGGTGCTCCTGGCCAGTCCCCCAGGGACCGCGAGTGAAGGAATGATCACCCTCCACCAGCCGGGCCAAGCCCACCTGCCCGGTCAGGTTGTGGGAGTGCCTGGCCTCCCAGCCACCCCCGCCCTCTGCAACGGCAGCAGCAGCACACTCCCCTCATCCCAGAAACACTATAAAGCCTCCGCGGCCTCATGTTGTGCTACTTCGACTGGCTACTTTCTTTCTTGCTGAAAGAAAGATCCAACCTCTGTTTGTGTGTGTGTGTGTGTGTGAGAGAGAGAGAGAGAGAGAGAGACAGAGACAGAGACAGAGACAGAGACAGAGACAGAGACAGAGACAGAGACAGACAGAGAGATCTGATCCAATCTCGGAGAGTTATATCAGGGCATCAGGGCGTGTGCTCTCTCTCTCTCTCTCACACACACACACACACACACACACATACACACACACACACACACAAACAGAGGTTGGATCTTTCTTTCTTTCCTCCCGCCCCACCCACTGGAGACCCCTGGATTCCCTCCCCAACCCTGTCTGGCCCATACAGGCACCACCCATGCGAGTGACATAGAGTTAGCCACGCCCACCCAGTCACATGGCCACCCAGCCACGCCTACCCAGCCGGTCATTAGGGCAGAGAAGCAGTTGTTAAATTATTTGAATCCCACCACTGGATCCCGGGACACTGCAACCGTCATAAATATGAGTCAGTTGCCAGGTATCTGCATTTTGATCATGTGACGATGGGGGATGCTGTAAAGGTCATGTGAAAAATGGTCGTAAGTTGCTTTTTTCAGTGCTGTTATAACTTAGAACAGTCACTAAACAAACTGTTGTAAGTTGAGGAATACTTGTAATAATTTTTATGGGTGTTGCACACATGTTGCACCTAAAAAAAGATATAAAGTTTAAATTACACCATCACAAACACTCTACAAACGTTTTTGACTACAAACTGCAGTCAATAATTATACAAACAAAATGGGAGGGGTTATCCTTCCCTCCCTAGAACTGGCAGCATCCAATGAGTTTATCAAGTTGCAAAGCAACACCAACGCATCTACACTCTGCCCTCAACAAGTGTAACTTTGCTAATGCCATCACTTTCCATTCTATTTGCCATCACTATTTCCCAACTTGACGTCCTTCTGAAGGGTTGGGATTACAAACCCTCAGCCAACGTGGGCATTCTGGGAGATGTAGTTCCAAAGAAACAGGTGGGGAAGACAACTTTAATAAGATTTTGCTTTTCCTGTTCACCTAAACTGTACATATGTAAACATTCGAAACTTTTTCAACAGTGAATGCTATGTATCTGCAGCATCAAGTCAATCTTCCTTTCGGTAAATAGAAATATCCCAGTTTTTTAAAAAAATGTCTCTGCTCTTTTTCCAACACAATTTTGCTGCAGATAATATCTAGCATGACTGACTGATGGTATGGTTGCTGATGCAGTCAGAGCTCAATCTGGCCAGCAGCTATTGGCCACTTTAAGCTACCAAAGATACAGCCTCTCACTTGCCTGGTTGCTATTCCCGGCCCCCATCCCTAGCTATTTTGGCTTGGGTTGCAGGAGAGACCAGTCTCTTGGCTTCTACAGAAATGCCTTTCCACATAATGTCAGATTCTCACTATCAGATCTGTCATGGCTACTTACACAAATGAGTTTAGCATTCATTTTAGAAAAGGGTAGCTTTGTTGTTGTTTTTTAATACATGTGTAATTGTTGCTTTAGCAAAATCAGGAGACAGTTCTGTGATGCAGATTTCAACTAGGAAAGAAAACTAGGCTCTATCAATATTGGATATATTATAGCTATTCCATTCCTTCCCTCCACAGAAGTATTCCTATGGCTATACTTTTCAGGAGTTTATTCCTGTCCCATTTCATCCCCATTTTCATCCATAAGCTATTTCTAGATGCTGCCAGGTCCAAGGACAAATTGGACTTGCTGCTAATGCCCAATTTCCTTGCAGCTCACTTGTCACCAGCTGTTCTACCCCACTTCATTTCCCATCCCTCCTCCTTGCTTTCAATCTTTCAGACTACCGTATTTTTGGGGCACAGGTTTAGCACTCTTTAGAAGAGCACTAGATCTGTATTCAGAAATAGCCTGGTTACATATCAGAGATAAGAGCATCTCTGTGTCGTTGGACAACTTGACCTACTCTTACAAACACCTACACTCCTCCAACAGGGGTGGGTTCCCACTTACCTCGCTGCCGGTTCGCTCCCTCCCGCGCCACGTGGGCGCGCCCTTGTGGGCACGTGTGTTTTTTGCGAGCACGTGCATGCGCAGTAACAAAAAATCTGGGAAAAAACCAAAGCCAAAAAAAAGATGGCGACCACATGCACAGTGCTGGAAGTCAGCTTCTGCACATGCTCAGAAGGAAAAAATAAAAAATAAAAAAAATTCAAAAAAATTCAAAAAAAAGATGGCGGCCCCCACGGACCGGCACCAACCGATCCGGTTCGGTGAAGTCATCGTGACATAACCAGCGGGCCGCTACCGGTTCGGGAGAACCATTCCGAACCAGGAGGAACCCACCCCTGTCCTTCAATCCTGTCCAAAATCACGTTAGGGACAATGATTGGGGACTGCTTTCCACCAGTTGGTGCTGTTTCTAAGCTAAGGTAAAGGTAAAGGTTTCCCCTGACCTGTTATGTCTGTCTCTATGCTGACTCTATGAGCATGGTGCTCATCTCCATGTCTTGTCTGAGTGTTACCCGAAGACATTTTTCATGATCATGTGGCCAGCATGGCTGTACATCAAAGGCGCACAGAATGCTGTTACCTTCCCACCTAAGTGGTACCTATTTATCTATTTGCATCTGCATGCTTTCAAACTGCTAGGTAGGCAGAAGCTGGGGCTTTCCAGCTGACAAGTTCAGCATCTTTAACCACTGAGCCATCACACCCCATGTTTCTTAGGAGAGGACCTGAAACCATAATCACTTTCTTTAGAAAGTGGAAAACCTTGCCAAGAAAATGGCAGGGACTTCTCCAGAGTCTTCAAGAGTTGGACACAATTGAACAAAATGTATGTGTGTGTATATGTGTGTATATACCTATGCAGTAAGGACATCACCATCTGCTTGCCTCATTACTATGGCAGGAATGGGGCTCAGCAACTGGGGAAGCACATTTTCTCTGGAATACCGTTCTGGTCAGCTCAAGGAGTATTGGATAGCACAGCGGTCCCCAACTTTTCTGGCTCCCTGGACCGGCGGTGGTGGTGGCAGCAGCAGAGGGGGGGGAAGAGAGGTTTTGTGTAGACGCCAGCCGCTTCCACAAATGGAGCTTCATGAGCTCATCTGCCACTTGTGGGCCAATTGCCAACAGGCCGCGGACTGGATCCAGGCTGTGGACCTGGGGTTGGGAATCCCTGAGATAGCATATTAAATGCATCCATGTGGCTGTGTCACTGTGCTTTTTAACTTATGCAAGGGGGAAAGTTGTTAGTTGATGTGGTGCTAATTCTGATGAACATACCTTTAAAAGTGGAAATCCATGTATGTATGTATGTGTGTATTTTTAATTAAAATCTATCTACATATTTGCCCTTCCTATTTTTTAAAAGAAATCCTATTTTAAAAAAAGAAGTCGAGACTTTCTTTTCCTAGTAGCCCATTGAAAGCCATCTAGTCCCCTTTTTAAAACACCCCTAGCCTAGTACAATTTTCCTTAATACAATTCTCCATCACCTTCCCTAATACTGAACTCAGATATAGTAGATACGGAAGAAACAGAGGCAATACAGGGACACTGCAAAACAAAAATGGAATGCCAGCAAAATCTGGAAAACCCAGAGGTTACCAGCAGCACATTTATTTTTATCTTATTTCATTTACTTAATAAGGCATGACGAGATGTAATGGGCTGTGAGAATAGCCTTGGGAGGCAGGAGAAAAAGCTGCAACATAGACAATGGTCTGAGGGAAAAAAACTGAATCCAAAGGAGGGATGCAGATGGGAAAAAAGTATATCAGAAGAAACCCACCTAGTTTTCTGGAAAGTAAAGGGAGGGGAGGGAGCATTGCTTTCAGACCTGCAAGATTTTGGTGCTATAACTTTACAATCAATGTAGAGTTAGTACCCATGGTCTGTTTGTTTATTTATTTGCTTCCTTGTTTGCTTATTTTTTTTCTTTTAATGACCCTGTAATCCCTTGCATCGGGGTGGAGTCAGGGTGACTGAATGGAGCCAAGTGTTTACTGGCTGTATGCCCTTCCTGATGCCTATGCAGTGTTTGCAGCAGATATTTTTTCATTGCAACCAGAGAGAGAAATATCTGCCACTACCTAGCCTTATAGCCTCCTGATTGTGAGGCAACAACTCCTCCTCTAGGCCACCACCTGTATTATTTTTATAAATAACCCCAAGGTGGTGAACATATCTAATATTCCTTTCTCCTCCTATTTTCTCCCTATTTTCCCCTTTTCCCCACAACAACCCTATGAAATGACCTGGGCTGAGAGAGAGAGTGACTGGTTCAAAATCACCCAGATGGCTTTCATTCCTAAGGTGGTACTAGACTCCCGGTTTTCTAGCCTGGTGCCTTAACTACTAGACCAGGGGTGTCAAACTGGCAGCCTATGGGCTGGATGTGTCGCGCGCAGGCCATGCCCACCCCAGCTCCGCAAAGGGAAAAAACGTTGTGATACATCACGTGACAGCAACGTGACGCAGCGAGTTTGACACCCGTGTACTGGACCAAACTGCTTTGCTTTCCTAACTGGACTATCTCAAAGGGCAGAAGCAAGAACTGGGCATAAGAAAAGCTTGCAACATTCTCTATCAAATTCTACAAATTTCCCCTGGAGAATGAGAATTTCTTGAATGATTTTTCTAGGGAAGCACTTCCCCTTAGCTGTGATGGCAGCACTTGAGAGGAAGTCCCATTTGATGCATTTCTTTGACATGACATGATATGGTGATATGATATGATATGATATGATATGATATGATATGATATGATATGATATGATATGATATGATATGATATGATATGATATGATATGATATGATAT
>QLTV01002694.1:3996222-4008671 GCA_003457575.1 Thermophis baileyi
ATGACCAATTCAGCTTCAACCACAATAATACACGAGCACACAACAGATCCAAACTCAAGGTAAACCTCTCCAAACTCGATTGCAGAAAATACGACTTCAGTAACAGAGTGGTCAATGCCTGGAATACACTACCCGATTCTGTGGTTTCATCCCCAAACCCCCAAAATTTTAACCTTAGACTGTCTACTGTTGACCTCACCCCATTCCTAAGAGGTCTGTAAGGGGCGTGCATAAGTGCACCTGCGTGCCTACCGTCCCTGTCCTAATGTTCCCTTTTCATGTATTCAAATTATGTATATACTTATATGTATTATCTAATACGAGATTGACAAAATAAATAAATAAAATAAAATAAAAATTTCACTGAGCAAGGGACGTAACTGCTGGAAGAATAAATTTCCAGGGAAGACCAGACGTTGACCATATCCCCTTGAACTCTCCACAATTAAAGAATTTCACTGAAATTCGCTAGAGCAAATTTTCTTTCATCAAATTGAATAAAAACTGAAAGAAAGCATGCTGAAGCTAGTATTTGCCAGCTACTATGCAAAACTTCCGAATGACAACTGAGCATGCTCATTAGCAAGAGAATGTTCATAAGCAGCTCAGGAAAAAATGGGAGATGAGAATTAGAATGGCCATTGGATGGGAATTATTATTATTATTATTATTATTATTATTATTATTATTATTATTATTATTATTATTATTATCATCAGGCTCTCCCATTCTGCTGAGGGGCATCCTAATGACTTATGTCTTCTATACATGTTTTCCTATGATGGATCCTTTACAGGGTCAAGTGTGAAGTTTACAAATTTATTTATTTATTTATTATTTAAATTTGTATGCCGCCCAACTCCCGAGGGAATCTCACCACAGCGGATGGGAATACAGATAATCCTCAACTTACCACAGTTCATTTAGTGTTCAAAGTTACAACGGCACTGAAAAAGTGACTTATGATCTTTTTTCACACTTACGACTGTTGCAGCATCCCCATTGGTCACATAATCAAAATTCAGACTCTTGGCAACTCATATTTTTGACGGTTGCAGTGTCCCTGGGTCATGTGATAATCTTTTGAAACCTGACAAGCAAAGTCAATGGGGAAGACAGATTCGCTTAACAACTGTATCACTAATTTAACAACTGTTAAGTGATTCATTTAGCAAGTTTGTCAAGAAAGGTCGTAAAAGGGGGCTAAATTCACTTAACAAATGTGTCACTTAGCAACATAAATTTTGGGCTCAATTGTGCTCGTAAGTCAAGGACTACCTGTAGAGTGCAACTTTCTGTTACAGGGTTCCCTTGCTTTAAAACATATTTTCAATCTTTTCAATCTGCAATTTAATATATATATGCTGTTTAAAGTTCAGATTCCATTGCTGACAAAACATTTTTGAGAAAAGTAATGATTCGTGTTTAGAAAAAAAAAAGAACATACATTTTGCTGAAAACAGGAGGTGTGAAATTAAATTTCAAACTGTGGTAAGAGTGTGAACCTTGGGAGGGAGGAAAACTAAGGTAAAGCAGGAAATGAAGCATTTAACCACAGATGGATGCTCGAATTAGTTAAGAAACAGATAATTACAAATTCAAAATACTTGGGATGTTCTTGTTAATAGGTTAATATTGTAATTTAAAGTAAATTACAATGCTAACATATAAATTATAGCTAGTAGCTAGGAGAGATATGTGAACTACTTGAGCAGAAGATGCATTTTTGAAATGCCTAAGATACCAAAATCTTGAACAGAAGGACAGGTTAAGGACGGAACAGTAAATAAAGTAATAAAAAAACTCCAAATAAAATGGACTGGTCTTTCCCAATGAAAATAGATACCCTGAAACACCTGAAGGGCTAAATAAAAATATGGCTTGATATATTGCTGCAGTTCTATACATGGTGGGAATAAATAGAATATTGAATAAACACTATCAGATGTCACATTAGGAGACAAGCTTATTCAGCCAGAGGACATATTAACAATGAAAAAAAGGCTGATGGTGTTTACTCAAAGTAAGAGAAAGAAAAGCAAAGAAAATAAGTCAGTGAGAAATATAAGCATCAGCACAAGACCTCGCTCCATCATAATAGCACCAATGGGTTTTCTCTATTGTCAGAACTCCAATGTAAGACCAGAACCATGCTAGTATCGCTTCATTTCATAGGCTGAAGCCTCCTGGCATCACTCATTCTTCAGAAGTACAGCGCTGATGACTCTTTTACAACCCTAACATGGATCCACCATTGCTCCACTGCAATTACAAACCATGCTCCATTCTATAGATTTGGCTAAACCGGTTCTTATTCTCACAGGATTTGAAAATTATTTGGAAAAGATGTAGTCCATTTTTAAAAAAATAAACTATACCCATGGGAAATAACATGCCAAAAAAACTTTAATTAACTGCTTATCAAGGTGAAAATACTGCTTATCAAGGAAAGTGTATTAAGGAACAGTGTACAGGCATACAGGTAGTCCTCAACTTACAACAGTTCATTTAGTGACCGTTCAAAGTTACAACAGCACTGAAAAAAAGTGGCTTATGACAGTTTTTCACACAAATGTTGCAGCATCCCTATGGTCACCTGATCAAAATTTGGATGCTTGGCAAATAGTTCATATTTATGACGGTTGCAATGTCCTGAGGCCATGTGATCATCTTTTGCAAACTTCTGACGAGCAAAGTCAATGGGGAAGCCAGATTCACTTAACAACCATGTTACTAACTCAACCAATGCAGTGATTCACTTAATAGCTATGGCAAGAAAGGTCATAAAACGGGGCACAATGCACTTAACAAATGTCTCATTCAGCAACAGAAATTTTAGGCTCAGTTGTGGTCCTAAGTCAAGGACTACATCTACCTCGTTTTATTGCGCTTCATTTTATGGCGCTTTGCAGATACTGCGTTGTTTTTTTTTAATAACACTCTCCGCCAGCAAAATGTTTATGACTTGCTGAAGGCTTAGATGATTAGCATTTTTTAGCAATAAAGTATTTTTAATTAAGGTATGTACATTCAGGGTGGGGTTGTTTTTTTGTCTTTTTTAGATTTAATGCTTTGCACACTTAATAGACAACAATACAGTGTAAACATCACTTTTATATGCACTGGGAAACCAAAAAATATGACTGGCTTTATTGCAATATTCACTTTATTGCGGTGGTCTGTAACCGAACCAGCAATATCTCTGAGGTAGCCTGTATATTATATGCTGTATACACATGACAGCACGTGCAGACATAGTGTTTTTAAATGATTGACAAATGAGGTACAACAGAATATTCAGAGAAATTTGTGGCACTGACATAGACCATGTTTAGAAATCAACTTGCTATATTCCACAGTGGAGGCTGGATAGATGTGAGCTCCTGCAACTCCATAAAGAAGCCGGATTTCTCCATCTCCATGTTGAGAAAACAGGACTTTCTACTCTCAAGAGTCTTCTTTCTGTGTATGGTTCGGTTCCTAAACAAAACGGTTAAAATTCCTCAAAGACCAGAGCGGCTATCTTGTACCAGCTCCACATTTGCGTGCAGTGAGAAACAACAAAACACCATTTTGGAATGTTTGCTCCCAGTTGCAAAGTATGGGTTAAATCCAGCCAAAACAAATGCAGGAGCAGCTACTAAATGACAGATGTCATTCACCTGAGAATTTTACCTCATGGATTCAGCGGTCAAAGGACTGGGTTTCCATAATTACTTTTAATTGAGCATTAATGAGTAATTAACCTGCCACCTGTATGGCAGTTCTTCGGTAAATTATTGAGTCTGATGGGCTTTGCTAGCTAAACAGGAGATATTTTAAGATTCTGGGGGCCTTTCATATATCTACACCTTATTGAGCCCAGGATCATTTATTACTATGTCCATCAAAATCCGTGTTTTTAATTCACTTCCTTTTCCATCCTGTAATCAATGGGAAATTTCTCATTTCAAGAACAAATTCTTATCCATTGTTTAATATAATGAGCATTGTTGCATTTTTTCCTAGTGTTCCTGACTTGATGTTTAAATTATTTAGAATGTGATCAAAATGGAAAGGGGGAAATAAAAATCAAAGTAGAGAGCAATAAACAAATGATTTTTTATGGACATTCTAACTAAGTTCTGGATTCTGTCAGATTTCAATTTTTAAGAGCTATTCTCTTCCATCTTGGACTAAATATTATTCTAGGAAACAGTGATTCAGCCACAGTTACTGGATAAAACCGATGCAGAATTTCAAGGAAAAACGATTTCATCATATGTCTCCCCACATGTTGGCTTCATTAAATAATTAATCAGCTTGCTATAAATGTCAATAACTCCAATCTCACATCCCTCCAGAATAGACAGAGGTCTCTTTTTAAATCTTTGAGTTTGTTTTTCAGATAAAGGCCAAGTTTTTGCAAGACAGAAGAAGGGGGGGGCTAAAATTGCATGAAATGGCTCCCTATAACTATAAGCCTGTTTCCCTAGGTCCCTTTTTGGTAAACATTCTCTTCCCCAGGAAGCTGCCATTTTTAATTTCCCAGAATTCAACAGTACTTCAAAAGAAGCTGATGGGGAACAGAATATTAGCTCCTATTTCTGCAGTACTGTAATTCTCCACTTCCTAAAACAATTTTTCCTCTTTGCCACCCTCACCTACATTGGAACAGAACTGGAAAATTATTCCTTTGCTAGCTCACTACCGGTATAGCCTAAAAAGTGATCCATTTTAGGATAGTACTATAGCCCTGCATGTTTTTTTTAAGAGTGGCTGGTACTGGAAACTTTATGTCATTTAAAATACAAAAAGGATTCTAGAGACATGAACAATATAGTTTGTTGTTCAATCTACTTGAAAGAGGAATCTCTTCGAATGTTTAAGGCTGTTGTTTTCTTCCCATAGAAATAAAATATTTCCCTATTCATGTGGGTGATAATATACCTCTGTCCCAGATTTTTAAAAATCATTTTAGGAAATAGGGACTGCAAGTTGTACATAGCCAGTTTAGCCATTAATCATTGCAACAAAAGGGAATTGCCAAAATTTGCTACTGCATAGTTGGCAGTGGGTAACTGGATATTGGTAATAGTCTGATTTTCACTATTCTTTTCATTGAAACAATGTTCTTTCAAGTATCTGGAATATAAATTCAGATTTTACTAGGTCCTCCCTTTCATCTTTCAGGCTGGGTCATTTGCCCAAAAAGTCCATTTTTCCACCATATGTCCACAAGAGCATCTATACAGCAACATCTTATGCACCTTAATAAAAAAACACACACTTGGCAGTACCAGCCCTGTTAGAGAAGTCAGCTACATCAAGCAGCTGCTTAGTGGTTCATGAAAAAGCAGTTAGTTGTTAATTTATGTATTTGTTTGGTGTTCCAATGGGCACAATCCCCACACTGAGGGCCTCATACAATGAGTTTGGGGACTTTACCTACATATTCCATCAAGCTCAGGTTAATATCCTCTACCAAAAGGCCACCTTTCTGAGGTAAAAATCACACAAGAGTGGTAACCCGTATTATAATGGGTGCCTATCACCAAGTACTCCTAAAGTACAATAAAAATGCTGATTGTTTTGGTACCGCTTTACAAAGCCTTAGTAAGACTACACTTGAAATACTGCATCCAGTTCTGGATGCAGTATTTCACCACAATATAAAAAAGATGTTGAGACTCTGGAATAGCAATAGCAATAGCACTTAGACTTATATACCACTTTACAGTGCTTTACAGCCCTCTCTAAGCGGTTTACAGAATCAGCATATTGCCCCCAACAATCTGGGTCCTCATTTTACCCACCTCGGAAGGATGGAAGGCTGAGTCAACCTTGAGCCGGTGAGATTTGAACTGCCGAACTGCAGCTAGCAGTCAGCTGAAGTAGCCTGCAGTGCTGCACTATAACCACTGCGCCACCTCGGAAAGAGTGGAAAGAGTGCAGAGAAGAGCAAAAAAATGATTAGGGGGCTGGAGGTTAAAACATACGAAGAACAGTTACAGGAATTGGGTATGTCTAGTCTAATGAAAAGAAGGACTAGGGGTGACATGATAGCACTGTTTCAACATTTAAGGGGTTCCTACAAAGACGAAGGGGTCAAACTATTTTCCAAAGCACCAAAAGGCAAGACAAGAAACAATGGATGGAAACTAACCAAGGAGAGAACCAAACTAGAATTAAGTAGAAATGTCCTAACAGTGAGAGCAATCAACCAGTGAAACAGCTTGCCTTCAGAAGTTGTGGGTGCTCCATCACTGAAGGCTTTCAAAAAGAGACTGGACAACCATTTGTCTGAAATGGTACAAGGTCTCCTGTTTGAGCAGGGGGTTGGATTAGAAGACCTCCAAGGTCCCTTCCAACTCTATTATTCTATGTTTTATATTATTGACCATGAACGAACAAACAGAGAACCCAGAAAATACAACCCAGACAGTTACTTTTTTTACCATCTGGAAACTTTCTTAAAGTTCCATTTCAGCTACTTCACCAACAGATTTAAGTTAATCCATATACATTTGAAGGACAACAGATGGAAAACAATCTGCAGAGTACTCAGCAACATCTACCAGTGCCCAAGAAAAAAATGAAGAAGGGGGGGGTGGAGAATTGAAGAGATGTAACATAATTTAAAGAGGCAAGTTAAGCCATCCATCATAGTATCTGTTGTAGTCAGGATATCTATATGGTCATGTCAATTTGTATGCCCATAAGCACTCAGTCTATCAATCTAGCCATTTCACCACGGTCCTGCTTGTCATTCTATATTCTGCCAGTCTCAGGCTTAGCAGTATTCTCTTTTAAAATCTTTGACCTTCCATCTGTTCGTGGGTCTGTGCTAGGAGCTGAAGCAATGTCTCACATCTGTGGTTTCTCCGTTCATGCCTCCAGCACCAAACCTCAGAACAGGACATAATTAGAAAAAACTCATCCAGTTGTTTCCCTGGTGTTGCACATGAATTATGGGATGCTGAAGCTGAACCCGTTGTTGTTTTTTTCCTCCTTTAAGAGTAGGGAGAAAAATCTCTCTCACAATCCGGATGGATGTAGCAATTTAGAGAGGCTAATATTTGCCTTGGAATAGAGTGGAATCATTAGTCTCAATTTAAATGATGGAAGAATATTCTTAACACACGATTATTTGTTATTAAACCAAAGGAGTTTTTCCTCCTAAGTAAAAAAGCAAGGCTGGCTGCTCAAGAGAGCTTGGCGAATAGTTTGGAGGACAAAAAAACCTTAGCTCTTTTGTAGATCCAATAAGAAAATCATTTTTCCTGGTCATTCCCTTGGTTTAGAATTTGTGCTCTTTTAATGTTTAAAACTTCAGCCAATTTCTTTTGTATGTACAGCAAATCATTCTTTTGACCTATCTTTTGGAATTCCACTTTTGATACTCTCTTTCTTAACAGATAAAATTTGTTCCATATCTGTCATTCTTCATTAATAACTTTTAGACATAGTCTACCCATAGAGGCAGACCATTACTTACCATATTGATATTGCATTTAATAATTTCTGGTTCCATACTTCAAAAATCTTTACTACTTCCTATGTTATAATGTTTTATGTCATTTTGCAAGTCTAAATATTAACTGGCTTTTTTCCCCCCCTTCACTTGAAATGTTTAGCCACTCTGGTGTTCTGTTTCTAAAATTATCATTTTTCTTCATTATGACTTGTAATAGCCAGGATAGCTAAAATAAGTCTGTTTCCCATGAGAAGGTATTTATTTTTTACAATTAATGCCAAAATCTTACAGTAAAAGTCAATATTCCAAATTTATCTGGATCCCTAATCCATTTATAACTTTCTTAAATCAAAATTTCATTTAGCTTTTTGCTGTTTATTCAAATTATTTCCTTAAGCATATGATTAACTTTTCTTTTGTTCAATGTTGAAGATGAACTCACCTGATGGAAACTTTTAAATTTTTTCATTCCAAAATTCTCTAATAGCTGATTAATAGATGGTTAGTAGGCAATTTCTGAGTGTGATTAGAAAGTGAAGTTTGAAACTTAGTGTCCTTTAAAAGACTCTACCATCATTGCAAGCAAAATAGCAGATTCCATCATCTTCCACTGCTCAAACTTATAGAAAACGGCTGTCCTGCATTCTCCTTGGAAGGAGCAGCCATCTGGAGCACATATAAGCAATCTCCCATCCACTCCTTATCTGGAGAAGTTCCAAGGAACTGGTTCCTTTGTCTTTACCATGATCATCTTCAGTTCACTATACCTCCCCCAGAAGTAAGAAAAATTGAGTTTCCAAGGAAGAACGTATGTTCACCCATTCCTTGGTTCAAACTTGGCCTTGAGTTTGACACCCCTGCTCTAGGACATATCTGAGTCAATTTATTGGGAAGTCTTCCTAGCCATGTTTGTTCCACATTAACAGGTAATTCATAGGAGTATGACAGCATTGTTCTAGAACTGTAAAATATCTCCATGGGACTTCTGAGCGAGACAATGGCAAACTAAGACATTTCCAGAGAAGCAGAGACAATGCCTTTGGCACAGACCAAAGGACCAGCAATGAGCCTGATGCAGTGGAACCTCTCCAGTTAAGGAGAAGAGAAGAAATTATCCATTTGCGCTCCTTATGAGGACACTGCAGGACATCAGTTTTCCATGGTTTGAGCACCAGGAGATGACAGGATCAGCTATCTTGCTCATAATTGCAACAAAACTTTTAAAGAACACTAAGTTCACAAACCTCACTTTTGAAACACATTTGGATTTCAAATTATGTTGGTGGTGATTTGTTCTCCGAGCTTGTTGTTCAGTTTCTGAACGTTTCGTTACCAGGCTAGGTAACATCATCAGCAGAACACTTGAAATAAGTGTCTTATTTCAGTAAAAAAAAAAGCAGAAGAGAACTGAAATTAAGACACTTCAACCGAAGTTCTGCTGATGATGTTACCTAGCCTGGTGATGAAACGTTCAGAAACTGAACAACAAGCTCAGACAACAAACCACCACCAACATCTACCACCTGAGCTACAAATATTTTCCACAATTTCTAATTTCAAATTATTTCAAAATTACAAGAGGTCTTCTCAGCAACAAGTTTGAAAAACTGCCTAGTGAATAAAACTTCATCCCCACATAGAAGGAAAATTAAATTACAGTTTAAAGAACTTAAAGAATATAAAATAAAGGGCAAAAAGCTAAGTAAGAATTTAATTCAAGAAAGTCTTAAATGGGTTAATGTGTTTCTCACTTCAGATTGGCAGATAACCAATCTAGAGAAGGGCTGCAAAAGAAGAAACTTCAGGAAGCATATGCAGCTCATGTAATACAATAAAACAACAATGGGGGTGGAATTTTTTATTGTCTAATTAGATAAATTCCTCATATGATACAATCAAACTATGTTGAAAGTTTTGCCAAATAATGGGAAGCATAATGAAGCTGGGTGGAAGCAATAACATGCATTAATAGCCAATGACTGAATAATGAACCAAAACTCATTGAGCATCTGTTTCTGTGAACTTTAATAAACGAACATTTTAAATCCAGGCAGCTTTTGCTGTGGGTCAGTACAGTTGTGCACAAACAACTTGAACTTTACTCTGAGTGTTTGCTTCATCATGAGATGGAGAAAAATCTTCCTCATTTAAAACCATCAGGGAATTGAAAATACAGAAAATTAGCTATTGGTCTAGTTAATATCCATTCACAGTTTGGGGCTGAGATGGCTTTCAAAACTCATGATTTGCTCAAAGGTCAGCTTCGAGTGGCAGACGTTCTTGTCATTAGAGAAGGCAAAGCAGCCATTTTGACATGTCATAAAAGGGCAGTAAGGGGTCAGTCAATGTATTATTCTTGTATTTCTACGGCCAAGGAAGAGATAGACCTCTATGACCTGAGACCACGTTCCCATTAACACAACTTGCAATACAATTCTCATCTTTCATTGTATGGTTATCTTCACTCATTCTCACTTTCGCTCTCCTTCCAAAATCTTAAAGGAAATTGTAGAGATGCCTTTGATGTTATTTGTTTTACTAGAACCAACGAACCAAAAAGAATGGCCTCATTTGTTCTTAGGTCTTTGGAATAGCTACAGAGAATCAGCAGGTGACAATTTTCTAGCTGCTGAAGATACACCGTGTATTTATCCCTGTTTTATGTGAATTTAAAGTACTTTTCATTTGCAGAATCTCAACAGAGCACGGCTGGGAATCAGCAAAGCTAGCCATAATTTGAAAAAACGAATTACTTCTACAATTTATGACAAAAAAAATATATGCTGATAGAAATCTCCCAGGAACAAACTTGACCATTGTTAACGAAAGCAAATGTAGTTTAGAATGCGCAATAAAACTATGGAAATCTCTGCTGTAAGATGTAGCCATGGCTACCATCTTAGAGGATTTAAAAGATGGATTACACATAGACATCAGGAAGGGTTACCAGTCATTTTAGCTCTATATATTTACTTGAGGATCAAAGGCTCTGTGTAGCTGAGTATCAGTTATTCTGAAAACAGCAAGAGAAGGCTATTGCTTTTATCTCCTGCTTGTGGGATTCCTGTAGACATCTGGTTGAGCTAGAATCTCTCAGTTAGCCATTGGGATCCAATGTTATCTTTGAACAGTCAAATTGCATCCTTGGTAGTACTTTTGATTGGCTATATCCACATTTATTTCTTATACTCTCACCACTTCCCTGCTCTTTTTGGTTTGTATGATTGCTGCAACTATGATTGTGATTATTCTTCACACAAAAGAAATATTCAGTCAATACCGAAGTGTTACGCTTCCCTAGCTGGTATAAACCCATCAGATCGACTTAGCTTTAATGCAGTTGGAGCCGTACCTTTCAAGTGAACGTGTTTGTTTGGATAATGATCAATATAAGCTACAAAGAAACTCCCTTGATCTAAGGATAAAATTATTTTGGAATACAAAAAGGAAAGGAGGCTTCCAACTTCATGGAGTAACAACTACAAAATTCATCTTTCTACATATTTACAGAACCAGCCAATTCAAAAGAATGGAATCGCAAGTAATAAAAGTATAGTAAAATTGAAGTATGGGGCACGATGGCTCAGCAATTAAAGACTCTGTCAGCTGGAGAGCTGACAACCCAGGTTCAAGACCCAAGCTCCGCACCCTGGGGTGAGCTCCCATTACTTGCTCCAGCTCCTGCCCACCTAGCAGTTTGAAAGCATGCCAATGTGAATAGATTAATAGGTACCACTTTGGGGAGAAGGTAACAGTGTTCCATGCACCTTTGGTCTATAGTCATGCTGGCCACATGACCACAGAAATTATCTTCGGACAACGCTGGCTCCATCAGCCAAGAAACAGAGATGAGCACCGTGCCCTAGTATTGGATACAACTGACAGGAAAACCTTTAACTTTTAGCATTGAAGTGTAATGATAACAAACATAAGCCAGAAGGAGTATCACATTTAGAATATTAAAAATGAATATCAGGGAGAGTTTGATTCAAATCTATGAGATACCCCTCATGTTTAGCCATGAAATTCATTGCATAGGTGTTTTTTTCCCCTCTTCCTAAACTACCTCAGCCAACGGAGTCCCTTTACTACCAAGAGGACATGCATCGAATCCAAAAGGCTCCTGGTAGAATTTAGAAGAATGTAGAAACCTGCATGAAGGTTTGGAGAATCACTGCCACTCAGTGTCAACAGTAAAAGGCAAGATGAATCAATAACCTGGCTCAGTATAAGCAGTTTCTAAGGGTATCTTCAGTGGTGGGCTCCAAATTTTTTAACAACCGGTTCTCTGCCCTAATGACTGGCTGGGGTGGGCATGGCTGGGGGGGGTTCATGTGACTGAGTGGGCATGGCCAACTCTACATCACTTGTGTTACCTGTATGGGACAGGCAGGGTTGGGGAGGGAATCCAGGGGTCTCCGGTGGGGGAGGCGGGAGGAAAGAAAGATCCAACTTGTTTGTGTGTGCGTGAGAGAGAGAGAGAGAGAGAGAGGAGAGAGGAGAGAGAGGAGAGAGAGAGAGATTGCATCAAGCTAGACTGGGAAAGCTGGCTGCAAGAGGAAGAGAAGCTGGGTAAGCTGGACCCAGATGCTTCCCGGGGCCCCTCATCCCAGAAGCAGCAACATCACCCTCTCCCCTCTCTGCTCGCCCCCTCCGGGGGTCGCGGGGGGGGGGGGGGGGAGGAAAGAAAGATCCAACTTGTTTGTGTGTGCGTGAGAGAGAGAGAGAGAGAGAGAGGAGAGAGGAGAGAGAGGAGAGAGAGAGAGATTGCATCAAGCTAGACTGGGAAAGCTGGCTGCAAGAGGAAGAGAAGCTGGGTAAGCTGGACCCAGATGCTTCCTGGGTCCCCTCATCCCAGAAGCAGCAACCTCACACTCTCCCCTCTCTGCTAGCCCCCTTCTTTGCATGGGATCGCCCAGCAGCGGAGAAGGAGAGTGTTAGATAGTGGGTAGAGATGACAGGAGACAGACTTCCAAAGCAGCTCTTTATTTCA
>QLTV01002694.1:4021253-4041664 GCA_003457575.1 Thermophis baileyi
TGCAGAAAATACGACTTCAGCAACAGAGTGATCAATGCCTGGAATTCACTACCTGACTCTGTGGTTTCTTCCCCAAACCCAAAAAACTTTAACCTTAGACTGTCTACTGTCGACCTCACCCCATTCCTAAGAGGTCTGTAAGGGGCGTGCATAAGCGAACTACGACTTCAGCAACCGAGTGATAAATGCCTGGAATTCACTACCTTATTCTGTGGTTTCTTCCCCAAACCCAAAAAACTTTAACCTTAGACTGTCTACTGTCGACCTCACCCCATTCCTAAGAGGTCTGTAAGGGGCGTGCATAAGCGCACGAGCGTGCCTACCGTCCCTGTCCTACTGTCCTATTGTCCTCATCTATCTGTATTCACTTTGATTATGTTTATGTTTATACCTATACCTGCTATCTTGTACATGTTTGACAAACAAACAAACAAACAAACAAATAAACAAACAAACAAACAAACAGTAGAAAGGACCATATCACGCCCTATTTAGATTTGTTGCCAATAAGATCACGGAACAATTCAGAATGCTAGTTGTGGCTTATAAAATCAATGAAGCTTAAAAGACCAACTCTTCTCAGATCATCCTTAGTGTAATTTAAGATCTTCATGAATCTATTGGTAGATTCTAGATTAATCAGAATGCACACCTCTTTGTAGCTTGCTATAGTTGTGAAACTCTCCAAGAGAGTTCTGAAACTCTCATGGGAAGTTTGTATAGCAATATTCTATAGCAATGGTGTCCAACCTTGACAACTTTTAAAATCTGTGGACTTCAACTCCCCAAACTCCCAGCTGCAAATCCCCTCTATTCAATGTTTATTAGAGAATCATATGTAAATAAATAATAGAATAGAATAGAATAGAATAGAATAGAATAGAATAGAATAGAATAGAATAGAATAGAATAGAATAGAATAGAATAGAATAGAATAGAATAGAATAGAATAGAATAGAATAGAATTCTTTATTGACCAAGTGTGTTTGGACACACAAGGAATTTGTCTTTGGTGCATATGCTCTCAGTGTACATAAAAAGACAAGATACATTCGTCAAGAATCATGAGGTGAAAATAATTTATTGGCACTCCTCAGCATGTAACTGGTTTTTCCATTGCAGCCCCTGCCCTCCCATTTGAGATCTGTCCTTTTATCTTTCTAGACATCACTCAAGGCCCAGCTCCTCCCTCACATGTTGGGATAGAGCGAGATCAGGGTGAAATGAGAAGGTGGGTTCCATCAGGGAAGTGTGGTTGTGGCCCCAGGTTCTTCTGTTTTCAATTTTATTGCTGTCGGTTTTAGATTGTTTTATTGGCTGTAAGCCTCCCAGAATTGATTTAAGATGGGTGTCTATCCAAATGTCTTAAATAAATAGGTGGTAACAATAAAAAGCTGACTATAAAAGTGAAATTCTGTTTTTGAAAACAATCCCAGCATTGGGAGAGGGGGGGGGGTTCTGCATTGCACTGCAATGTAACAAACCAGAGGGCCGTAGAATGTCATTTTTCAAAATGCAAACTCCTTTTTCTTCTTCTTCTTCTTCTCATGAATGTTTCCTCTCTTAGGCACCGAGAGTGGGCACACAATGAAACTGAGGTCTAGGAATGCCTCTCTGTGGGAGAAATCTGTCACTGCACAGTTTGAGAAGCTAGGATCTAATCAAGGCTTTCCTGGCATCTCTTCTGATATAGGGAACACTCAATATTAATTAGGAAAAAGAGCTTAAAACTGTCCCACTTCAAATAGCCAATACAAACACCTGTTCCAAAGAAATTTGTTTAAAAGCACCGCAATTGCTGCATTTTTATTCACCTGTTTGTTTATTCAAAGCATTTTTAAACCGCTAAGTCCACAAAGATTTTTTGCAGTTTACAAAGCTGCATAAAGCCCTAAAGATTATTTTGAAAACGATACAAATATATCCACCCCTAACTGGCGCCTGGTGAAGCTATTCCTTGCTGTCCATCCATTAAGTGTCCTATGGAATAGCTCAGTCTTAACTGCCCTTCAAACGGCTGTCAGAGAGGGGAACTTTTCAGTAGTAAATTATTCCATAAAAGCAGAAGTATTGTACTCTTGACACACACACCCCTTCCCATAAGTCATCATTTGAATTGCTTCAGAGTCAGCAAGCAAAAATTTAATTGTAGATAATTTCAAAAGACACTATTCCAGTCATCTTTATAGACCCTCCTCAAGTACAATCAAGGCCTGAGCAAATTGGAGTGATATAATCAACAAAACAGCACCCTAGGATTTCACACTAGCCCCCAAGGAAAGCTTTGTGCTTCCTGCCCCAACGAAAGACAAGAATTGTCTTAAAATAAGCATGTTTTATTGCCCTTTTTACCACTCTGTAGACTTAAATAGAATTTCTTCCTCGTGTCTAATCAAATTAACTCCTGATCTTTCTCCATTGGGGCTTCAGAAATCTCTTGTGCCACTTTATCCACCAAAGTTCTTTAGTAAACCACGATCCTTAAAGAGAAAGGCAATATCAGGTTCTGTGCAGGGGTGGGTTCTAACTTACCTTGCTGCCGGTTCGCTTCCTCCCACGCCGCGCAGTGCCAAAAAATAAAAAAAATTTCTCCCCCCCAAAAAAGCCGAAAACAAGATGGTGACGCATGTGCAGTGCCAGAAACTCGGCTTCTGCGCATGCGCAGAAGAAAAAATAAATTAAAAAAAATTCCCCCCCCCCAAAAAAAAATTTTCTCAAAAAAAAAATCCCCAAAAAAGATGGTGGCGCCCACAGACCGGCCCAGACCGAACCGGAACCGTGACATCACTGTGATGTCACCATGATGTCACCAGCAGGTTGCTACCGGTTTGGGCGAACCAGTCCGAACCGGGAGGAACCCACCTCTGGTTCTGTGGTAGCTTTTATTCATTGAAGATCAATCAGGCACACAAAGGGAAGCCATCAAATAGTGGGAAACATCTCCAAGCATCCTCTGGAATCTATCTGGATCCATCAGACATCTCTCAGCAGTAATACGTCTCCTAGCAACCAGGAGGCCTTTGCCAAAGGTCTACCTCTTACGTCTTCAAACCTTGTATCACTTGCTTTGAGGTAGATACCAGATCAAATGTATGACCACCTGTTTGACAAGATCTGAGGGTCCCTGGGACAAACCCATGGTGACTTTGAACTGCTGAAACTTCCTGAAGCCTCACCATTCGTGGAGGTTGTCTACTACCTGCATAGAAATACTGCAATCATGTGTAGACAAGTCCCAAGGAGTTGAGTATAACTAACTCACAGATTTACCTGATTAAATTCAGGCATTCCACTTCTTCCGGTCCACAATAGCGTATCTAAGATTTAAGAAATTAAATTCTTGCAACATCGTCATGATAAATGATGCTGAGTCGCCAATAAACTACAGAAGATTTAGTTTAGCTTTTTTTAATAGCTGAACCGACTTTTATGGTTTGAGACTGAAGATGTTATTGTCACATTTTCCAAGTTTCATAAAGCAATAGATATGTAAATTCTTTGAAAATGACACAGTAATTATTAGAATTTAGTGTAAGTGTTGTGTTCCTGGGTTTCCCTCAGGTCCGGTCTTGGAGCGGGAACAAAGAAGAGTTGTGATTGGTTGCCCCATTTGACAGCCGACTATAAAAGGGAGCTGTCAAACAGCGAGTTGAGTCTGACATGTTAGCGCTGTTACTGTTAGCTGATTGTTAATAAACGTTAAGTGTTAGCCTCTTAACGCTGTCTCACCTCAGTTCTTGCACCCAGCCTGGCTCACCGAACAGAGCACTGGTGATGAAGGTGGGATCGTAGAACTGAGGGAGAATTGAGCTCGTCACTAATTAAAAGCAAGTCACTAAAGAGCAGTCACTAGCGACGAAACGTCGTTTCTGCAGCCACTTTGCTGATCCATTCCTTAATCTGACAGGAATGTGGACCCAACACACTTTCACGCCCTTCAATCCGCCCGCAGAAACATGGGAATCGTACGTGGCAAGATTTGAATGTTTCCTCATAGCGAACGCTTATACTGAGCTCTCAGGCGATTGAAAACGCGCCTATTTTCTTGGATTTTGTGGAACAGAGATGTTTGAAACAGCGCGGGCACTTTTCACCCCTCAATAAATCCATACTGTCTCTTGGGATGCGATGCTGACAAAATTAAAAGACCACTACGCCCCACCGCCCTCAAGGTGCGCTCAGCATTATGCCTTCTATCATAGGAACCAGGAAGAAGGCGAAACTATCAACCAGTATGTAGCGGCTCTGAGAAAGGTGGCTCTTACTGTGAATTTTTTAACCTCAAAGACTACCTTTTAGATCGCTTAGTCTATGGGGTGAGAGACAGCCGCCTCAAACGTCGCCTACTTGCGAGACACGGCCTCACCTTGGTCACGCATTCACATAGATTTTGGGCCAGCTAGGGGCCAGGTATTCTTAGTGGTGGTTGACGCGTACTCCAAATGGTTGGAGGTGCGCCTGTCGTCAACCACTTCTGAAGCCGTAATCAGAAGCCTGAAGCCCTATTTGCCACCCATGGGTTGCCAGATTTGCTAATATCTGACAACAGGCCGCAACTGACCTCCACAGCATTTGAAGTCTTTTTAGCTGGCCTGGGAATCAGGCATGGCCTGATATCGCCATGGCACCCGGCCAGTAATGGCATGGCCGAACACATGGTGCACACGATGAAGGAGGCCTTAGCGAAATTAGCCCCGGGGAATTGGCAAGAGAGGGTAGATGAGTTCTTAATTACACAACGCTGTGTCCCTCGACTAATAAGAGTCCCGCTGAATTATTGATGGGCAGGCGTTTGAGGACAACTTTGGACAGATTGTATCCCCAGTATACTCCTGAGAGGCCCCTCGATTCAACCAGTTCTCCCCGATCATTTAACATTGGGGACAGGGTTTATGCGAAGAATTACGTAGGTCATCCCCTGTGGTTGCCTGGCAAAATAGCGGGAATAACTGGGCCCTGTTCATACAGGGTAGAAATTGAGGATGGTTGGCTGTGGCAGTGCCATACTGACCAACTACAGGCCAGGTGGACAGCCGCAACATTCCCCGGGCCAAGTGAGGCCTTGCCAGTGGCTCCAATTCCAACCCCGCCAGAGCTGGGCACAAGCCAGCAGCTGCCTTCGCGCCCAGACACAAGCAAAGAGCACTCCCGAGAAGACTTACCTGCGTTTCCGGCGCTGTGTCCTGGGATGGCTGTCCCACCTAGCATAGCTGCAACACCTACGCGAGTTCCTGAGACTGCTGACCCTATCCGAGAACAACCAATGGCTGAAGTAGAACTGTGAAGATCAGGGCGGGTCTGATGCCGCCCGGCGTATTTGCAGGAGTACGCCTGTGCCAGCTAGGCAGAAAGGAGTGTTGTGTTCCTGGGTTTCCCTCAGGTCCGCTCTCGGAGCGGGAACAAAGAAGAGTTGTGATTGGTTGCCTCATTTGACAGCTGACTATAAAAGGGAGCTGTCAAACGTTGAGTTGAGTCTGACATGTTAGCGCTGTTACTGTTAGCTGATTGTTAATTAACGTAAAGTGTTAGCCTCTTAACGCTGTCTCGCCTCGGTTCTTGCGCCCAGCCTGGCTCACCGAACAGAGCAGTAAGTTTGTAAACAGCCGGTATGCGAGACTATTCCTGTTCAGCTTTTTAGTAATCAGGTAAGTTGTAAAGCTGTGGATATAATTTATCCAAATTTCAGATAGGCGTTTGAAAAAGTACCCCATGAACCTCTAACTAGCATGCTTGTAAAAAATGGGATGGATGCCACATCTATTAGAGGGGTCATCAGCTGTCTTTGGGGTGCCCATGAATAAAACTAGAATACAGGTAGTCCTCGACTTACAACAGTTCATTTAGTGACCGTTGAAAGTTACAACAGCACTGACAAAAGAGACTTATGACCATTTTTCACATTTACGACCATTACAAACTTCTCCATGGCCACATAATCAAAATTCAGATACATGGCAACTGACTCATATTTATGACGGTTGCAGTATCCCGGGGTCATGTTATCCCCTTTTGCGACCTTCTGATCAACAAAAACAGTGGGGAAGCCAGATTCACTTAACAACCGTGTTACTAACTTAACAACTGCAGTGATTCACTTGACCACTGTAGTAAGATAGGTCGTAAAATGGGGCAAAATTCACTTAACAGTTTACTCACTTAGCAACAGAAATCGTGGGCTCAATTGTGGTCATAAGTCGAGGACTACCTGTATTCTTATCTGTTGTCCCCTCAAAATGAAACCTAGTTGCTTTCAAAAGGACTTCCACTTCACTAGTGTAAAAGAATCCTAGGACCGAAAGCAGAGGGGGCATTTAAAGCAGAACCATTTACAACTCTGCTTTTCATGTGATTTTCAGGAAACAGAATGGCCTTCTGGTTTGGACACTAGCCAAGCACAAGGAGTTATTGGCAATTCCTATTTGTAAAAAAGTTTCAGTGAAGGCCACTATTATTCAGTTAGATATATATCCTGGACAAGTATTTCTGGCAATAGAGATGGGATTTCAGTTTAGATACAGCTGACAGGCCTTGCAATTAGCTGATGAAAACTGGGCAACCATAAAGTAAAGATCTGAATCCATCATACATCCTGTCTACACAGATTACTTTACATTTAAATATCTTAATTAAGACAGAACAGTTGGTTAATCCAAATTGCTTATGGTCCTCTAAGATAAACACATGCCTATTGACATTTTAAAAGATTAGTATCAATAAATCCTTCATTTTTATTCTACCTAAAATTAAATAAGTCATGTTTGATGGAAGTCAAGCCAATAGCTGCTTTGGATCATTAATAATCATCAAAATATCTATGAGTAGGTTTAGAAGCCCCTTATTTCAGCATAAAAATGCCAGGGGGCGGGGGGGAAGCACCCGAAGCAATGAATTGTGGCAAAGGACATCTGAGTCAATCTTTAATGCTAGAAATTTCCATTCTGAGGCCCTATAGATGTGTTGGACTACCGCTTCCATCCTTCTCCATTCATGTGAGGAGACTCACACATGCTATGGGAAATCTTCTCCCCATCCCCAAATGTAAAGCATCTGCCAAAAGAGATTTTGAAGAATGACAACAACCAAATCGGGATGCTTTTGAATGTTTACAACGAATGCAGACCATTTTAGCCCCGAGGCTCTTGTTCAGAATAAAAGCCTTCTCTTCTGTGAGTGCACCTAATCTTCTCTTTTAATGCTGTCCTAATTGGTAGCCATTGCTTGACATTTCGTCAGCAAATTCCATAACTGAGTTTTGTGTTGCAGAAAAAAAATCATTCTTTTTTCTCATTCTCCATCTCTCAACGTTCAGCCTCACTGGCTCTACTGTTACCTCCCTACGTAAGGAAGGCATCATCTGGCAATCAGGAGATGGTGTTTCTAAACCCCCTTTTCAGCCAACCATGGCTACTACAATGGGGGGACCGGGGTCACAAATAGACAATATTCAGCTTCCCTCCTCCCCCAATTTAGAAGATTGGCAGTGCCTTTTTTTTCTGTTAGTAAATTATGCCTACCACAGGCTTAATACAGCGATACTAATGTTTAATCCCCTTTGCCAACATTGAACTAGTATAAATAAGCATCTTTTTTATCTAAGCAGGGTTTTTTTTTTTATTCCACTGATCTGGGGTTGTGTACCACGCACCCTCTTCACAGGTTGCTGATTTCCTCAGAGAAATCTAAAAGGTTAATAAAATAAAACTTGATGTTTGAAGAAACCAAACTGATTGTACTTTGGCAAACACGTAACCCTAGCAAAGCTAAAGCTAACTGGCTTAAATTAAAGTTAAGCTAATTTTGCTCATTTTTTTCCTCCCACGGGATTCTTTTTAAAAAGCAGTTAGATGAGCATCACTATTCCATTGATGCAGAGGCTGATCTTAGGGGCTTAGGTGTTACAGTATGGATATTTACAAAGCAACACCATGTTGTATCGACGAAATGCTGTGCCTCAAACAGTGCTTCACACAGAAACTTACTCAGCCTAAGTTGATCCATTTAGATCAGCTGCTTTGCCTTGATGATGGGGGCTTTGTGTAGAGATGTGAAGGCCTGGAAAAAAACCGGAAAAATTCAGAAAAAAACCGGGTTTTTTCCGTTTTTTTCCTGAAGGCTTTTTTGTTTTTTTCCAAAAAACTGGAAAAATTGAAAAAAGAAAAAAAAACATTGTGGAATATTTTATTTTAACATGATGAATAAAATATTTTAAGACAGCGTGTTCAAATATTTTCCAAATCATTTCTAAAAAAAATGTATGATATCAGATTATTCTAATTTCTGTGCACTGAGGACAAGCAATGATTCTGATTAAATGTCCATTGAAACTTTGTCCCACTCTCTTCTTAACACTTCTCCCATCTTCAATTCTTTTTATGAGAATGGGGTTTTTATTTTTATTTTTATTTAATGCTGTGGATAGGAAATATGAAAAATTGTTACTTTTGGTTTTGAAAATTGTTTTGTGGAGGCTTTTTGGCTGTTCCACATAAACTAGTAAGCAGTCAAAAAAGTGCTAATGTAGCATTTTTTTCAATTTTTCCGAAAATTTCCGTTCCCCCCCCAAAAAAAAACAGAAAAAAAACGGGTTTTTTTCCGAGCTTCAAAATTTCTGGAAATTTTACATCTCTAGTTTTGTGTCTACACAAAATCCCCATTTGTTGGTTGGAACAAAGGGGTATTTACACACTGCCCTGATTTTTTTTTAACAAAATAATTTTATTGTGTTTATTAGCCACCCAATCCCAATTGCAGTGGGACAACTCGCCACAGCCAACTTGCTGCAACCAACTCGCTATGATCAACTCACCACAGGACAACTCTCCATGATATAGTCAACATGAGATAACGATAATATTATTATTAATAATATTAATAATAATACTAATAATATTAAGAGAGAAACAAGTCTAAAGTACAGTTATCTCATGTTAAGTTGGCCGCGGAGAGTTGTCCCACAGCGAGTTGGCGGTGGCAAGTTGGCTGTGGTGAATTGGCTGCAGCAAGTTGTCCTAGGCTAAAATGATCTAACAAACTGCAAAAATCAACCAAAAAACCGGGACCTTAGACAAATAATAAACATTTAGAAGTCATCAGTATTTAATAGAAGTTCTTCAAAGCATGCTTCAGCCTAAAACTTGAGGTAACACATTCCTTTACCAGCTGTCATTTTACATTCAGTGAGTTTATAGGAATGCTGAAATGGATCTCATTCTGGCCATGTTTATTTTAGTTTGTCAATAAACAGCTTAAATGAGAGAATTTAAATGGCACACTACAAATGGAATTTGGCTGCATTTAAAAACTTAACGTTCTTCATCACCCCTCAAGTTTTAAACTTGAGTGGCATAATAGAAATACAGGTTTTTTATTTTTCAAAAGAAGTATTACTAATGAGAATCATATGCATCTAGATGGCATCAGTTTCGCACTTTTTTCCTAAAAGTGTAATTTCTATTTGCTGTTCCTTTAGCAAGATAGACTGTGACTTATTAAACAGTGCTCCCCAATTCCACACGCACACCCAACTCCAAAACAATGTGTTTTCCAGCATAAATGAATAGACAACTGGCTATTTTCTCCACCAAGTCATGGAAGGAAAACTCAGAACCACAAGAGCAATACTGTCAGAAAAGAGAGTTCCAAATTAAATTGCATCCAAAAAGTTCCAAATTAAATTGCATTCAAGAACCTTGAAAAATAAATGGGTTGCTGATGTAAAGGATTTGTAATGGACCATGGGTTTTACACCCACCTCCCTGTTTCTAATTTAATCCTGTTTGGTGATGATAAAAAAAAAAGTAGCAATCAAAAACTAGCTAATACCTGTGAAATGACTTGATGCTCTGAGGCCACTTTTTGGCACGCAGGTATCCACATCAGCGCTGTGACTCTTAGAGCATAAGCCAATAATTAACTACCTGTGACAGTTGGATTTCCTGATCTCAGGATTGTTTGCATTATGAAAATAGGCTGGCTTAGTTGCCTCTGCCAGATCTGCATCATACGTCACAGAATTGGAGGTTATCCAGTAAGACATTTTGTGTGTAAAAGCCAGCAACATGGCATTTTAAACAGGTGCATCATTTTCAAAACACCAGAGAATCGCATTTGCTTTCTTGCTAGAAGGTCTCTTAGACATTAACAGCTGAGGCCACAGATAAAATGGTGTCCATCTTCCACAAGTCCACAACAATCTGTCCGTGCGCCATATGCTCAGTCTTGGGTGTGATTGCAGTCCCAGCCCGCCAGTTTCTTTTAATAAAAACGTATTTGTGTGTTCTGCAAACACTGGCATTCCCCTCAAGCCTGCTGTCATCTTTCATTCAACTGCAGATGGTGTAGCTAAACTACAAAAGAGTGGAAGGAATTTGTCATTAATGGAACCCAATGCGGGCGGGAAATTATAAGTCCAAGGGACTCACACCACACGAGGAGCAGTTCCTTACCAAAAGCTACAACCCGGAAGCCTCTGGCTGTGCAAGAGAGACTCAATACAGAAGGGCTGAAATTCCACACAAAGGCTCCCCCCCCCCCAATTTGTGGTTCCTACCATCCTAAATGTGGGGCCTCTCCTCACTCACAGTGTGAGGGAGCAAGGCCATAATTGCTAGGATTGCTCTTCAGCCATTTACATACTCCCTCTTCACTGTGAACACTAAGATTGCCATGACCCTTGGCTTGCCCTGTGTAAAAGCCAAGCTCCTTCTCAGCCAAACAGAGGAAGACCCATGGTGGCACAGTTGTTAGAATGCAGCATTGCAGGCTAACTCTGCCCACAGCCAGAGTTAGGTTCGCAGCCGGTTCGCTTCCTCCCACGCCACGTGGCTGCGCCTCGTGGGCGTGTGCGCGCCTCATGGGCGTGTGCCTCGTGGGCAGGCACGTGCTTCGTGCGCGTGCGAGTGCATACACAGTCCGTTTTTTTAAAAAAATAAATAAATAAACGCCAAAAACAAGATGTCGATGCATGCGCAGTGCTGGAAACTCGGCTTCTGCGCATGCGCAGAAGAAAAAAAAAATTCAAAAAAAATTCAAAAAAAAGATGGCGGCGCCCACGGACCAGCACCAACCGAACCGGATCGGTGACATCATCGTGATGTCACCAGCGGGTCGCTACCGGTTCAGGAGAATCAGTCCAAACCGGAGGAACCCACCTCTGAGTTTAATCGTGAAAACTGACTCAGTTTTCCGTCCTTTCAAGTTCAGTAAAATGAGGACCCAGATTGTTGGGGGCAATATGCTGACTGTGTAAACCACTCAGAGAGGGCTATAAGGCACTATGAAGCAGTATATAAGTGCTATTGCTATTGCTATTGCTATTGCTATTGCTATTGCTATTGCTATTGCTATCCATTTTGCTCGGCCGAACTGGCAAGATGTATAATCAGTAGGATCAAGTAGACTTCTCCGGCATTGCACTGTGATGGAACGTATGTGTCTATCATTCGTAGACAGGTTGTATAGCTGTTGCAGTCATATGTCTGCGAATGCTAAGGTTCTGGCTTGGGGAACTCAAACAGCAAAGCGCGAAACAGGAAGTTGGATCAACCAATCCGCATGGAGGACAAGCACCTTCATCTGCGGCCATCTGTAACCTACACTCAACTCCTTTGCAGCACAGGTATGCAGCAACGGCCATGAGCAGTTGTGGGCAACTCTAAAATAGCCTTAACTTCTAATGTATGCATGAATGAGGCAACTTCTTTTGGTCTGGGCCTCTAGTCAGCTGGCAGCCTCCTTAAACCCTCTCTCCTTGTTTCCCTCAGTCCTTCTAGGTTTGCTCTTCTCCAATATGCTATAGTCACTAAAATGGGCAGGGAGCAATTCTTCTCTTGGAGTAATCCTTGCCAGCTAAGAGAATTATGCCCTGTACGACTTATTCTTTCTCAAGTATTGTTGAGGGCTGCAGAATATAACTTGGGGGTCTTTGCACATTTGAAACCCCTGCTTTGTCCATATGCTGAATCTAGTCAGCAAGGTTCTTCTGTCTCTCATATCTTCAATTTAATTGTGGTTTTGGAGAAGCTATTACTAATGCTTGTCTTTTTCATGGAAAGTGAGGGGTGGCAAATTACAGGTAGTCCTTGGCTTATGACCACAACTGAGACCAAAACTTTGCCCCATTTTATGACCTTTCTTGCCGCAGTTGTTAAGTTAGTAACACAGTTGTCAATTTAACCTGGCTTTGCTTGTCAGAAGGTTGCAAAGAATGATCACATTCACACTGCAGCTGTCATAAATATGAGTCAGTTGCCAAGCATCTGAATTTTGATCATGTGACCATGGGGAGGCTGCGACAGTTGTGTGAAAAATGGTCATAAGCCATTTTTTTCGGTGCTGTTTTAACTTTGAATGGTCACTAAACGAACTGTTGTAAGTCAAGGACTACCTGTAGGCAATGTTCCCTGTAACAGTAGAAAACGCCGCGCGGCAGTTAGAAACTAGCGCGCGCCGCTCTCTTTTCATGTGCGCGGGTGTGCAGGCGCGTAGCCTCTGCCATTAGAAAACGCCATGCAGAAGTTGGAAACTACCGCACAGCGTTCTCTCATTACGTGCGCGGCCGCACGGCCGCGCACCTTAGAGGGAACAGTGCCTGTAGGGTAGTCCTTGGGAAATTATGGCTTTAAGCCACCCAAACTTCTGAAGGGAGGATTGAAGCATCTGAGAATTCCAGAGAAAAAATGTTCATCTGAACCCGTTCAGATTAATACACCCTCTTAGGTATATTTGCTTATCCTAATAAATGTACCCCGAACCTAGTGCTTCCAAAAGTGGTAGACTTCAAGTGCCATAATCTTTAACCATGCTCAGGAATCTTAAGAATCAAACTGCCACATGCTAGGAAAACACCAGTTCATTGGCATTTATTGTATTTTTTTCTGTCATTGTTATTAACAATAATATTAAATAAAACAAAGTCCAAGAGGACTTTGCCTTAAAACATGAAATGCAGTTTAAAAGCAATATTTAATTAAGTCACCCACAGCGTATTTCCCTATTCCAACTTTTGTTAGAACTTTCTAGAAGATGCACTGGACATCCCAATAAACTCTTGATGTCCAGCAACAATGAAAACAGCAGCCCAATTTCATTACCCAGTTTATAGATGCTACATTTCAAGTCTCTTCCTATTTGGTCTCAGCGGGGGGTGCTCGGCTCTGATTACTTTTAATTGGGAGACCCAGGATACCAACCCCCAAAGACAATAATTTAGTTTGTTTAGCAGATAAGACTCCTAATGAGCAATTAAAATAATCAACACTCCAGGAATAATTTAGAACCAAGTAAGTGTCCCCTTGGAAATCATGTTTAGTTTTTGGCAGTTTTAGCAAAGAGGAAACTCACAGAAGTTCCCTGCATTTTTATTTTTTATTTTTTTTAGTCTATGGCCACTGGGAGAAATATCCTTGCTGGTACAAATGGTTTAACTGCAAAAGCACTTAAGTCCTTCACCAACTTTATCTTCTACACACATATAATTACATTCTCAATTTGCTAGAAAAGAAGGAGCTGAGCCAGATTGGCTTAAGCTAAGCAAGCTACAGCTTAGGGGCAGGGGTGGGGAACGATGGCCATTTTATGACTTGTGGACTTCAACTCCCAGAATTCCTGAGCCAGCCATGCTTCTTGGAGGTCTGTCATAGCTTCAGATGGTCGCTAAGCGATAGATCACAAGTCGAGGATTACCTGTATGTACATGTATATCAGGGGTGGGTTCTAACTTACCTCGCTGCCGGTTTGCTTCCTCCCGCACCGCGGGAGGAAATTCCAAAAAAATTCAAAAAAAAAAGCCAAAAACAAGATGGTGACGCATGCGCAGTGCCAGAAACTCGGCTTCTGCACATGCGCAGAAAGAAAATAAATAAATAAATAATTCCAAAAACTTTTTTTTTCAAAAAAAAAAAATCCAAAAAAAAGATGGCGGCGTCCACGGACCGGCACCGACCGAACCGGCTCCGTGACGTCACCAGCGGGTTGCTACCGGTTCAGGCGAACCAATCCGAACTGGGAGGAACCCACCTCTGATGTATATCCAGATACTGTGCAACAATCATGTTTATATAAAGGTGTTGAAAATCCATGCTGGCTCAAGAATTCTGGGAGTTGAAGTCCACAAGTCATAAAGGGGCCATCGTTCCCCCACCTTTGCCTTAGGGCCTCATAGTTTAATCAGGCCTCTCAACATTTCAGATTTTTTTTAAATCTGTTACAGTTTTATTATAATTTCATATATGACAATCTCCATAAATTAAGCAACCCTGCATGGGTCACATAGCCCCCCTTCACTGATTTAAGGTAAGTTTTGTTTCTGTGTGCATTCACATCTTCTGTTTAAAAGGGATCCATCACTAGCTTGTTATGCACCATGGTGGCATTCTTTGCCAAGTACAGTTGTTACACAGCTTTATTCTCTGTTTGCACTTAGTGCCTCTACAGCTCTCCATAGCTTAAACTCTACAACTTCTCAACCAGGGTAACTTCAAGATGTGTCGACTTCAACTCCCAGAATTCCCCAGCCAACATTCTGAGAATTGAAATCCAAGTTACCAAGTTTGACAAAGACTGGCTGCTTGCTTCTCAGAAGGTTACAAAAGGAATCGCATGACCCCAGGACTTGCAACCATCATAAATATGAACCAGTTGTCAATCATCCAAATGTAACTCTCATGACCATGGGGATGCTGCAATGGTCATAACTGTGAAAAATGATCTTAAGTCACTTTTTTCACCGCCGTTGTAACTTTGAACGGTCACTAAATGAACTGTTGTAAGTCGAGGACTACCTGTACAGTGTTTGAAGAATGGGAGAGAATCAGAGGTGGGTTCCTCCCGGTTCGGACCGGTTCACCCGAACCGGTAGCGACCCACTGGTGACATCACGATGATGTCATGGATCCGGTTCGGTCGGTGCCAGTCCGTGGGCGCCGCCATCTTTTTTTATTTATTTATTTTTATTTTTTTTGAATTTTATTTTTTTTAAAAAAATTTCCAGGTTTTTTTCTTTTGCGCATGTGCAGAAGCCGAGTTTCCGGCACTGCGCATGCGTCACCATCTTGTTTTTGGCTTTTGGGGGGGGGATTTTTTTCATTTTTTTGCACTGCGCATGCACGCATGCGCTTTGCGCGCGCACACCCACAAGGCACAGCCACACGGTGCGGGAGGAAGCTAACCAGTAGCGAGGTAAGTTAGAACCCACCCCTGGAGAGAATTAAACTTCTCTATTGTCTTACACCCAAATCAGTGATTCACATATGCATATGAAACTTCACTTATCACTAATAATATGCAGATATAAACTGCTTAGGCTGATTTCCCAACTTAATTGCTTCTTTACATACCAAATTACTTGGAGTTGAGATGGTTTCCTGGTCACATGGACAAATGCTCACTGTCTAGACCTATTTTAGTAATAATTTATGGCTCTGCCAAGGACGTTCCCATCCCAGGATATATTTCATCCCATCCATCTTACCTGTTGTCTTCCTTTTCTTCCATTTCTCTCAGTCTTGTCAAGGGTAACCCTGTTTTAAATCCATCATTTCTTTGTTTCTCATGCCCAAAAGTATGCAGCTTGAGTTGCTGATCACTGTCCTAAGGGAACAATATTTATTTCCTATTTTATCTGGTAAGAATGACCGTCTGGTTCTTACCACAGTCTATGGTATCCTCAGTATTATCTCCAAATCCCTAATTTAAAGACATCTTTGTTTTTTACACTTTTTGTTCAGCATTTTCAAAGCAATATGTTACCACCCCAAAGAACGCGGCTTGAACTATTTTCATATTTAGTTGACAACCAGTTTTGCTGAATCTGGGTGACTATTCATTATCTCAAGGAAATACGTCCTTATATAATATGCTGTCAATCTACTGAAGTACTTGGATTTGATTATCTATTAGTTTTATTACCAAAACCTGAATATACAAAAGGCAGCGTAAGGCAGTAGCTTTTGCTGAACCAACTGTCCATAAGCATATCCAAGGGAGAGTCTGCCAATTCTAAAACAGAAAAGGGAAAATAGGGGAGAAATTCAAGTCTGGGAGAGAAAATAATAAGAGTCAAATATTTCCAGAACATTTGGGAGTTGCCCAAAACCACAGTAGAAGGATTAGAGGAGATACTACTGAAGCCAAGAGATTACTGGCATAGTTAACAAGCAATGTCACAAAAGAAAGTGGAGGGGAGAGGTGTGTTGCTTCAAAAAAGAGAAAAATCTTGTCCACATAAGTATCTCCCACCTGGTTAGCTCATTCTTGGGTCTTATTTATAGTGTGTTAGATAAAAAAAAGGATGAATCGTTTCCTTGCTACAAGGCCTCAGCTATTCAAAGGTACTTGTGATCATGTTACCTGTAGATTCACCATGTCAATGTTCCTGCTGCAAAATCATCTCCTCTTCTGAGTATATAGAGCAAGGAATTCATCAGTCTGGATGAAGCTCTGGCAGGTCGTAATGCTACTGTTTGCTGAAGGACTTTTATGACATCTTTTTTTACCAGTATTCTGTATTTCCCTCAGGATAAATACAGCCTAGCAGAAGTTTATTTGTTAAATTTATATCCAGACTTTTGCTCAAGAACATAAAGTAGCACACATACCAAAACACCCTATAAATAGTTAAGAGCAGGGGTGGGTTCTAACTTACCTCACTGCTGGTTTGCTTCCTCCCGCGCTGCGTGGCTGTGTGCACATTGCGTGCCGCGAGGCCGCGTGCGTGCTTTGCGCATGCGGCCATGCATGCGCAGTGCCAAAAACTCATCTGCGCATGCGCAGAAGCAAAAACTAGCAAAAAATTCCCCCCCAAAAAAAAGTTTCAAAAAAAAAATTCCAAAAAAAAGATGGCGGCGTCCACGGACCGGCACCGACAGAACCGGCTCCATGACGTCACCACCGGTTTACTACCGGTTCTATAGAACCGGTGCAAACCGGGAGGAACCCACCTCTGGTTAAGAGAGTATAAAGGTAAAGGGATCACCTGCGGATTTTACTCCACTAGTCATTGCCGACTATAGGGGGCGATGCTGATCTCCGTTTCAAGGCCATTGAGCCAGTGCTGTCCGAAGACATTTCTGCCGTCATGTGGCCAGCATGACGCACAGAACGCTGTTCCCTTCCCACCGAAGTGGTACCTATTTATCTACTTGCATTTGCATGCTTTCGATCTGCTAGGTTGGCAGGAGCTGAGGCGAGGACAGGAGCTCACCCCATTGCTGGCGCTCGGGTCTTGAACCTGGGCTGCTGGCTTTCCAGCCGACAAGCCCAGCGTCTTAACCACTGAGCCGCTGTGCCAATGTTAAGAGAGTGTGACCCACCCAAAATCAGCCAGTGAACTTCCATAGCTGAGGATCAAACAGAACGTGGGTCTCAATACTACAACCACATAAGTTCTTGTGAAGTCTTCCACCAGTATTCCCTTTCTTGTGTTCCTAAATGAAATTGTCCTACTGCAGTGCTGGCCCATTTAGGAAAGAAACCTCGTTAAGTAATCAAGCACAATGGGTACATTCAACCCACTTTAAAAGTGAAGATCCCCCCCCCCCGGACTTTATAGAGACTTTAAGATGGTTCGATTGAGAAGCCCCAGCTCCAGATCTTAAAGAGAGCAATTGCACGCATACTTATTTATTTATTTTTCCTCATTAGGGAAGATGTCGGCAGAAATAAGCTATCTGACAGCTTGTCTGGCTTTGGTGAGGCCTTCACACCTTCAGGAAAAATGTGACTGTAAAGCAGGCAGCGCAGGATAAGGAATATGCAAGGCTGGCAGGAGTTATTTGGATGTCATTCTTCCTTCCTCTGAGCAGGAGGGCTACAATGACTCCTAATTTGAGAGCTGGCTGTGCATTCCACTTAGAAAGAGAAAGAAAAAGAAAAAAAAATGAGCTTTCCCCCCCCCCCCCCCACTGCAAGAAGCAAGACCTTCTATTTTCTGATGTAGAAATCAAAAACAAAACCTTCCAGGCAAGACTTTGGATTCAGTTTTGAGACAGTTCGGCTAGTGCTTAGTGAAATCCCTGCTTTATCTCTGCCAAGATAGGCTTTCAGTAGATGACACAATATACAGTATGAGAAGCAAGAAAGCGGCGAGCAAAGAGACCGTGCTACCATTCCGGAAGATCTTTGTTTATTGCTTCCTCCATAGGTTAGAAACCAAAGAAATCAGAAATGAGAATTTTATTTTGCAATTCAGTCTAGAATAGAAAGTTGGGGCAGCTCTTAAGATCATGCGTGTGCTCTTTATTAACCCTGGCACTCAACTTTTCTCTTTCCAATTAAACGATATTCAGGGTCATGTCGTTATTTGGAGATCATTCATAGCCTGCGTGCATCAATTGCTCTTATTGGTATGGAATTGAATGACATTAATGACTGTACACAGACAGGAGTGCGTATTATTTTTTTAAGCATTAACAAAAAGTACATTAAACTTTGCACTACAGTGGAATCCAGAGGGTCAAGTTTCTAATTTTTACTGGGGGTGTTCTGTACTCTTTCCAATTCCTTTAGGATAAAATTTAACTGAACTAAAATAAAAAAAAAATCCACATACCTGCTGTGAGAATGAAACGCTTGCTTACGGGCTGTTCAATCCATCAATGCTTATCATTTCAGTGATTGCAAAATATAGCTCTTAATAGTTTCATTACTCACCGCTAAAATAAAAAGGGGGGGAACGTTTGTTAAACCTGCAATGATCGCAAGCAGCCACTAGATGGTGATGACTAACTTTGGAACCTAATTCCATTGAAGAAAATCTTCAGAGCACCAGAAATAAAAGTTGACCAAATTCATGTTGAGCGGTTTTAGTGAAGGAGCAAGGGCAGTAAGACCCATCCACAAATTTGTTAAAGATTTTATTATTTTATTTTAAATAAAATAATAAAATTTTCATAATTTTATTAGTTATTATCTAGGGCTGGGCCACAAGCCCAAATTAACAACAAAAGCTTTCTAGATGAACACACACACACACACACACACACACACACACACACACACACACCAAATCTTAAGAAGTATTCTAAGTCTCAGGTAATGTAAACAAGAGGTTTCTTTGGGCAATAACCGAACATCTTTTGAATGTACTCACCTACCGTGTTTCCCTGAAAATAAAACCCTGTCTTATATTTTTTTGAACCCTGAAATAAGCGCTTGGCCTTATTGCCATGCACTCAAAAGCCCGATTGGGCTTATTATCAGGGGATGTCTTATTTTGGGGAAAACAGGGTAGTAAAACCAGTCTATAAATGCAAAAGGTAGCAGTTTTGTCAGGTAGGCTAGAATAATTCTTTTACTGAATCATTTTGTGCTTTTAAAAAAGCTTGCTTTTAACCCATTTACAGTGTGGAAATTTGAAGTAGAAAGTCCCATAAATCAACAAATCAGCTATCATCTTCCTACAAGTCAATTCATTATTTTATTAATCCACATATATTATTACACGTGTGACCCATTTGTTCTCCAAAAGCTTCTATCATCCCTTGATTTGCACCCTTGTTGCCAGTTTTAACTTCAGAATCAGAAGTCCATTGTGTGCCTGCAGATCACACAGAAGCAGCAGCCAATGTGCTGGTAGCCGGAAATTAAGGCTTCATATTACAGAAATGATTCTTGAGAGTGTCATCTGTTTTTCTTTTCTCCTTCCACAGACAAAATGTCTGATCTAAAAAGAAAACCCTTCAAATTTCCGAAATTATTTTCTGTCACGTAACACACTGTATTTATCAGTGGTGGGATTATTATTTTTTTACTACCGGTTCTGTGGGCGTGGCATGGTGGGCGTGGCATGGCTTGGTGGGTGTGGCTTGGTGGGTGTGGCAGGGGAAGGATACTGCAAAATCTCCATTCCCTCCCCACTCCAGGGGAAGGTTACTGCAAAATCCCCATTTCCTCCCGATCAGCTGGGACTCGGGAGGCAGAGAATAGATGGGGGCGGGGCCAGTCAGAGGTGGTATTTACCGGTTCTCCGAACTACTCAAAATTTCCGCTACCGGTTCTCCAGAACTGGTCAGAACCTGCTGAATACCACCTCTCTATTATATGTACCGTATGGTGTAACGGGCTGTATTCACACACCCTGTTACACCATAATGTGGTTTGTTTGGTTTGGCTTGATTGCATGGGAATTTCAAGACAGAAGCAATTTGGCTCCCAGATACCTCATGTTCTTATTTCCACTCTTAACCCCGCTCTTCCAAAACAAGTTAAATTTGGTCTGTTTACAACTTTAGGAGGGGAGGGTTACAAGGGAGTTATAGGTGGAAATGTGAGCAGAAACTTTTCTAAGCCCACTCTTAATTTTGAGAGTCCTCTCACCCAGAAAGACTAGGCCAGTGATGGCGAACCTTTTTGGTTCGCGTGCCAAAAGGGGGTGTGTGCCCACACCCATTCCCTACCCCTCCCCGCGCCCGCGC
>QLTV01002694.1:4046642-4070430 GCA_003457575.1 Thermophis baileyi
CGAAGAAGCTAGGAGGGCGAAGGAAGGTGGGCGGCATGGGGACCCCCGCCGCTGCCGAGGGTGCTCTGGGCACCGAAACGGGCAGCCCCGGCGGAGGCAGGAGCGGCGGGTTGCTCGTCGCCATGAGTCCGCGGATCGGGAGCAGCGCACGGTTACTCCTCCGAAGGCGCGAGTGTGATCGGGCGCTGGCCCCCGCAGACCCCGAGAGAGTGGCTGGCGGGGTGTCCGCCCACTTGAGAGCAGGGAGCCGCCCACCAAGACCGAAGTGACGGGGGAATCTAACTCTCCGGACGAGTTGGAAGTGTCTCTATGGAGATTCTCAGTCGTCCAGGTCATGGTTCACTCAAAACCATGTTTGTAATTATTATATACTCATATTAATGTTTATACTTTGCTGTAATCATATACATGCTTGACAAAATAAATAAATAAAAATAAAATAAATGGTTGTCCCAAAGGTGCTTTTTTTTTTTTCAAAAGGCAACTGGACTTTCTGTTTTTCTCTTTGAAGACCTCAGAGCTCAGAGCTGAAGAAGCTTCTTGGATGAGAAGCGAAACGTCTTCAAAGAAGAAACCAGAAAGTCCAGTTGCCTCTTGAAAAAGGCACCTTTGAGACGAGTTGGAAGTGTATGTTTGTGTCTGTGGGTTGGCTGCACTACTGTGCGCTTCTAGAGGTGCCAAGAAACACCTCCACTTTTTAGCCTCGGAAATACATGTATGTGTGAAAAGCATTTGGGAACTGTGCCCCCTTTATCTTTTTTTTCCCCTTGGCGCCTTCCAACACCAACCCGTGTCAGGCAGGTGAGCCTGCATTCAGACGCATGCAGATCTCGGGGGAAAAAGCAGTGGCGTGCCAGTCTTCCATTAAGCAGGCTTACGTTCGTGGCGCAACACAACCAAACTTCACAAATATATTCCCTTCAGTGGGGATAAACAAAAAAATCCGAGCTGAAGAAGCTTCTTGGATGAGAATCCAAACGTCTTCAAAGAAAAGAAAAAAAAACCCAGAAAGTCCAGTTGCCTCTTGAAAAAGCACCTTTGGGACAAAAAATACGAGCACAATTGGCATCTTTTTGCTCCTGCTTCCCACTCACGCACCCCCTGTTGCTGGTGGCCTATGATTATTTGAAGTAAGACACTTGGCATCTGCTGCAGCATCAGATAAAATTCACTTTGCCACTGCGATTATGTTGTGCCGCTCTTATCTCCCAAGAATAAGCAAGATTTATTAGAAGAGGATAGCTAATTCCCAAAGAATGTTAAAGCACCTTCCAGGACTGACAAGATCCATCATCCCCCCCCTCACACACACACCCCATGAAGCTCTCACAGCAAGATAGATTAACAAGATAAAACCTATTTTATGTAAATTTGTGTTTTATTGGTAATGACTGAATTATCCATGCCTCCTTCACATCTTTGAAACTTTTAATTCAACCATTGTCAGCCCGACAAGGTAGACCAGAATAAGAAACCAATTGTATCTGGGTCAGGACTACTTTTATTGTAATAGCTATAATAAGACAATCTTGCAAGTCTGAATGTGCTTCCCTCTGCCCTCACTCTATCCTTATGTGACCAAGGAGACATCTTCTCAACTTTGTTTATTGGCCTTATTAACTTATTTGACTGTTGCCTTAGTGACAGATCTTCTTCCTGTCCTTGAAGGCCATTTCCTATGCCCTGTACAAGAATTCAGAGATATTTGATGGGAAAGTCTGAAGGACCAAGAAGAACATTTGACAGAAGACCTTATTGATCGGTGTTTATATACTATTCTCAAACTATTCTCAGAAGTAAGGTGCTAGTGATTTAGTTTATTTGAAATATTAGACTGATATTTAATGGTTATATTCCCAGCTCAATAATGTGAATCCAGCCAGTTCTGGCCAAAGAGAATAGCTATCTAGTGCAGAATAAATAATATAAAATACATTGAGCCTTGGACTGAATTGGGGCAGGGTGTACATCAGTGATGGGTTGCTGCTGGTTCGGACCGGTTCGCCAGTACCGGTGGCGGAAATTTGCACCCACTCGCCGAACCGGCAGCAATGGCCGGCTGTCCATGCCCCCAAACCGGTCCTCCGGTTGCCGCAGCTGGCAAAGAACCCTCTGTGCATGCGCAGAGGCTTCTGTGCATGCGCAGAGGCTGCGCATGCGCAGAGGGTCATTTCCCCGACGTGACATAGGCACGTGCACGCAAAACGTGCACTTTCATCGCGATGCGAACCGATAGAGAAGGTAAGTGGAACCCACCCCTGGTGTACATGCACTAACAGCTAGCTTCCAACTTGGGTCAACCCATGATTTTATTGCTTGCCCAGCATGAATATAAAAACATCTGTCTTCTACTAAGCCACCACATTGTATTCTATATCTATGTTTAAAACAGCACACTTCAAACAACCTTGTACATCTGAAAATTAAGGCTTTTGTTGCTGTGATAATAAGAGAATGCTTTTGGTTTGGTTTTAAGAGCCATCATAGACAATGTTAGAAATTGAATTTCAAAACAAGGCTGACCACTTCCTGAAATGATTGTCTAGGCATGCAATATAGGTAGTCCTTGACTTACAACAGTTCATTTAGTGACCGTTCAAAGTTACAACGGCACTGAAAAAAGTGACTTATGACCATTTTTCACACTTATGACCATTGCAGCATCCCCATGGTCGGATTACAGATTACAGATTAACAGAGTTGGAAGGGATCTTGTAGGTCATCTAGTCCAACCCTGTGGCCAAGCAGGAGACCCCATACCATTTTTGACAAATTGCAGTCCAATCTCTTCTTGAAAGCCTCCAGTGATGAAGCTCCCACAACATCCAAAGGCAAGCTGTTCCATTGGTTGATTGTTCTCACTGTCAGAAAATTTCTCCTTATTTCCAGGTTGAATCTCTCCTTGATCAGTTTCCATCCATTATTCCTTGTCTGGCCTTCAGGTGCCTTGGAAAATAGCTTGACCCCTTCCTCTCTGTGGCAGCCCCTCAAATATTGGAAGACTGCTATCATGTCTCCCCTGGTCCTTCTCTTCACTAGACTAGCCATGCCCAGTTCTTGTAACCGTTCTTCATATGTTTTAGTCTCCAGTCCCCTAATCATCCTGGTTGCTCTTCTCTGCACTTTTTCTAGAGTCTCAACATCTTTTATAGTGTGATGACCAAAACTGGATGCAGTACTCTAGGTGTGGTCTTACTAAGGCTTTATAGAGTGGCATTAGTACCTCACTTGATCTTGATTGTATCCCTCTGTTAATGCAATTTAGGATTGCATTGGCTTTTTTGGCTGCCGCTGCACACTGCTGGCTCATATTTAGCTGATTGTCCATTAAGACAGTTACTGCTATTAAGCCTAGTTTCATCCAGTCTATGGTTTTGCTTGCCTAAGTAGGACTTTACTTTTCTCTACATTGAATTTCATTTTGTTAAATAGGGCCCAGTGTTCAAGTCTGTCAAGATTCATGGGAGTGAATCTCGTACCTTGAACGGGATCACTCCCTCCTTTCGCCCACACATTCGCTAACCGAATGCGGGGCTTGTTAAGAGCAGATGAGGTATTTCTGGGTGGAGAAGGCCATGGGGGGGCCTAGTGATGGAACAGGCCACCTGCCTAAGACCACCCAAGGCCTCCCCGACCCACTGAAATACCTCATGCTCCCCACAATTGCTTTTCCCCCCCCAACCAACCTGCCATGTTGGGTCACTTACCATGTGAAGATCCAGCAAGCAGTCTCCTCTCCAGCCTCTCAGCTGTGTGTGCCCCTCTGCAGTTTCGTTTAGGCCTGCGCAGGACTCGCCCAGCACGTTGCAGGCCGAAATGGAGCTCTGGAGGGGCAGATCCACCCCTGCAACACTCCATTCAGGCCCCAGAGGCCTCACCTGGCACGTTGCAGGCCGAAATGGAGCATCGGAAGGGGCGGATCCGCCCCTCCGACGCTCCATTTCAGCCTGCAATGTGCCAGGCGAGGCCTGCGCAGGCCCAAACGAAGCATCAGAGGAGCGGGCCCGCCTCTCCAAACCTCCATTTTGGTCAGCAAAGTGCAGGACGAATTTTGCAGAGCCTCTGCGGTTGTTCGTAAGGGTGAACAACTGCCGTGGTGCTGCAAGATTCGTAGTTTCGGGACTTGTTCGTAAACGCTAGAGGGCACTTATCGCGTAACTTCGAACATTCGCTAAGGGAACGCTCATAACCTGGGGATTACCTGTATTACCTGTAGACTGCATTGGTAAAAGGAGAACCTGCTCAGGGTGGAATAGATTCAGCCCAATCATGCTCAAGAGAAAGCATTTGTAACCACACTGCCTGTTCTATCATCATCACTAATGGGGAGGGGACTAGTGCTTTTGTTTCATATGGAGTACAAGTCGTCCTTGACTTACAACCATTTGTTTAGTGACCATTCAAAGTTACAACGGCATTAAGAAAAGTGACTTATGACCAACAAATGTTGAAGCATCCCCACGTGATCAAAATTTGAGTTTGACAACTGGCATGTTATTTATGACAGCTGCACTTGTCCTGAAGTCATCTGATCTCTATTTCTAACCTTCTCAGCTACCTTCCATCAAGCAAAGTCGGGGGGGAGCCAGATTCACTTAATGACCACGGGATTCACTTAACAAATATGGCAAAACAAAACAAAAATCGTAAAATGGGGCAAAACTCACTTAACAACTGCCTTGCATAGCAATGGAAATTTTGAACTCAATTGTGGTTGTAGGTCAAGGGCTCCCTGTATATTCCTTTCTTGTTGTTTACACAGGGTTTCAATAGCCGGGGCCAGATCTGCAGACAGCCACTCTTTGTGAGTATTAGCACTGACAGAAACTCCAAATATTTGGGGGCTTTTGCTGCTGCTTCTTTTTTTTACATTTTTTAATTAGTTTATCGAAGTATAAAATACAAAGAAAAAAAGCATGAAAAAGTAAGAAGAGAGGGAGGGAAAAAGAAGGGATATAGTGTAACGGGAGGAAAAAAAAGGCACCGACTTTCGACTCTCTTTAGCACAGTAGACGGTAACAACATTACAACCACAACTCTTTGCTTTTACACAACAGTATGTACAAGCCATTTCTATAACAATAAGCCTGTCTAGTTTACAAAAACAAAATTAAAGTTTCATATTTTTTTTCCCCCATTGTAAGCACAAAATCCGGAAGCAATTTCAAAATAGAGACAAAATTAAATATATTCTCTTCTTTGGATAAAAAAAAATCAGTTTAACCATCTCTGCTTCTCTTTGCTGTGGGGGATAATATGTCATTCATTTTCATATTTTCAAATCTAGTCAATAATAGCCATGTTTCCCCAAAAATAAGACCCTGTCTTATATATTTTTTGCCACAAAAAAGGCACCAGGTCTTATTTTTGGGGGTGGGAGAATGTCATCCACTGATTCACCTCACTTGCGCACATCGCCCCCGGCCCCCTTTTCACTGTCAGAGGCCTTCAGGAACTTCTTCTGCGGCCAGCAAGGCCGGCAAAGCTTTCCTGAAGCCCTCTGCAGCCGATAACAGAGCTCCGGATCAATCCTCACTGCCAGTAATTCCTTTGTTTTCCAGACATAAATATACATAAATATATAGCCTTTCCAATGCCCTGCTTTAAATAAATAGATCCAGACCAACTTTACAAGCCTACTGTTTCTGTTTCCTATCTCCATAAAGGCCAGAGATGATCATTTCTGTGTTGTGGCTTGCCCCCGTCCCGTGCAGCTGCTCATGGATCCGGAAGAACAAGAACAGACCATAGGGTGGCAAGAGCAGTCTGTAGCTCCGGCACCGGAGTCCGAGACCAAAGAGGAAGCAGGGCCAGAGGACGATGCTCAATCAGGGCCTTCTGCACCTCCCCAGCAGGAGTTCAGTGACTCCAGTGAAGAGGAGGGGCCTCTGATTGATGCTAGGGCACGCAGGGCAGCTAGCCGGCAAGAGTGGCTTTGCAGAAGGAGGTCTACTCACAGGTAACTCTGCAGGCAGAGGGGCAACGCCCTAAGCCTATATAAGGTGGACTCACAACGGACCATGTTTGCTGGAAACAACGGATGTTTTTACCGGGCTTCTGATTCCTCTGTCGGTGCTATCAGTTGGACAAAACATTCTGTATGTATTGGAATAAGACCAGAGGTAGGTTGCTCCCGGTTCAGACCGGTTCTTTAGAACCAGTAGCGGGAATTTTCCCCCGTTCACCGAACTGGAGCGATTGCTGGTTGGCCATGCCCACGAACCGGCTCTCGGCAGCGCCATAGGTGCCGCCATTTTGTTTTTTGCTTCTGCACACACGCAGAAGCTGGGTTTTCAGCACTGCGGATGCGTGCGCATGCGCAATGGGCACAGGAGGAAGCGGCACAGGAGGAAGCAAACCGGTGGCGAGGTAAGTTAGAACCCACCCCTGAATAAGACTGAAATTTTCATCCCTGTCTCTCTTTTTATATATGGTCGTTTGCAGTACTTTTAAAGTTAGAATAGCTGTGTTACATTAACTGGAGGCCTATTTGAAAAGGGTACATAAGAGAGCCATATATTCCTGACTGCCTCCTGATTCACATTGTTATATAACTAGCTTCGTGTAAGCATCTGTTTACCTACAGCTAGAACAGCGTAAGCATCTAATTGAACAACCTGACTCTGAAATCATTTCTAAGCAATGATACCCTGAACAATTATAATGAATTGTCCTCAGGCAAAATTAAACGAGACAGTGTGTGATGAGCTTGCCTCTCACTGGCTGATCATGTATCCGTGCAATCACCCAAACCGTACAGTTTCCACTCATTAGGCCGATAAGGAGCTGGGAATCGGTGTTAGGTTCTGTCTGGAAATGGTGCTCAAAGGAGTAAGCCGATGTAGAATGACCAAAGCCTTATAAATCCTAGGAGGACTCTGGAAGGAAAAAAAAATGCTTAGAAATTGAAGTGACCAGTTCAAATATCTAATACAGGTAGTCCTTGACTTATGACTACAATTGAGCCCAAAATTTATATTGCTAAGTGCGACAGTTATATGAGTCAGTTGCCAAGCGTCCAAATTTTGATCACATGATCATGGGGATGCTTCAACGGTTCTAGGTGTGAAAAACAGTCATAATTCACTTTAAGACTTGTGGACTTCAACTGGCTGGGGAATTCTGGAAGTTGAAGTCCACAACTCTTAGATTGGCCACATTTGAAGACCCCTGAGATAGACTATCAATTTCAGTTCAGTATCTTATAATGCTAATACAATTAGGCAAAATTTCTACTTCGAAAAGCGTGTCAGTTTGTGAGTAGTTAGAAATCCATGAAACATTTGATGGCCCAATTCATGGAAGGAGAGAAATAAGAACGTGTGGGACCTACCCACAGATGGCACAGTTGGGTGCCGGAAGAATGGTGGGGAAAAAAATCAAAAGTTTTCCTGGACAAAGGATCAGCAACTAGGCCAGTGGTGAAATCTAAAAATTTTCCCTACCGGTTCTGTGGGCGTGGCTTGGTGGGCATGGCTTGGTGGTCATGTGACCGGGTGGGCATGGCCAACTTGTAAAGTGTGGTGAAACTCACTAAACTGGCTTTCTAAACCTCAAAAAAAAAAAGCGGCAGCCGCGGTCTCTTTAAATCTCTGGCTTGTTTTTTGGTGTGCTCGCTTCCCCCCACCCCCACCCCTCCTTTCGTGGCTGATTTTCAGTCCCTGTGTGAGCAAAAGGGCTTCCTCTGCAGCGAAGGAAGGAAAATGCTTGTCGGCTGGAGGAGGAGGAGGAGGATGGGAGGAGGAGGAGAGCAGCAGCTTCCCTGGGCAGCGCTCGGCGATCAGCGACTGGCAGGGACCTTCCAGTTGCAACAAGCTGATAGTGGCGATGGGACAGGGAGACAGCAGCTGTCCACGGCACTGAGCACCTGACGTTGGTGCCGCCCGGGCTAGCCAGTCACCACGCTCTTTGCCCTCTTTTCAGGCCTAAAAGGTGCCGGACACTTTGGGGAGAGGGATCATTGCCAAGCGCGCGCTCTCCTGGCACAACTTGCCGAGTGGATTCTTCCCCACCCCTTTCCGATCCATCCATGCCCCGACCTGAACTTTAGCTGTGGGCATCTGCTAGATTCTTTTTCTCGTGCTTCGCGAGGAAGCCAAGGCAGGTGTCGCATGCAGGGTGCAAAAGGTGCTTCCCAACAACTCCCGGCCACAGCACAGCGTGCATGCGGGAGGAAATGTTGTGAACCCCAAAGCGACTCACCACCTCAGACCCCCCCCCGCCTTTCCACTCGCGTGACCTCCTTGCGGTCAGACACTCCGCCCCTCCTAACCGCCCTGTCACTCCGGTCTTCCGCAGCCAATCGGGCAGTCTTCTGCCACTTTTTCCCCACCTCCTTGTCCTCCTGGGAGTGAGGGGAGGATGGGGAAGAATCCGCTTGGGAAGTTGCGCCAGGAGAGAGAGCGCTCAGCAGCAATCCCTCTCCCCAAAGTGTCCGGCACCTTTTCGGCCTGAAAAGAGGGCAAAGAGCGTGGCGACTGGCTAGCCCGGCCACTGCCTCTCTCAGCCCCAGAGCAGCAGCAGCTGTGTCTCCACCAAGGGCCACCCATCCACCCACTGGCCGGGCCGGGCTGGACGCCGACCTCGGAAGGCAAGCAGGTGTGGGGGACTGCCGGGAAGGCTGCTAGCTCCCTTCCCCACGGCCAGCCGGCTGCAACATGCTTGCCTGCCTTCCACGCAGCCTTCCACTTGCCTGCCTTTGCAAGCTGGCCACGGGGACACCGGGAAGGCCCCGTGGAAGGCAGGAAAGCATTTCGGGGCTGCAGGCCATGGGGAATGGAGTAGGAAAGGCAGGCTGGGACGGTGGGGGCGGGGCAGGGCGAACGAGTGGCAACCAGGGGACCGGTTCGGGGGCGTGGCCAGCCAGCCATTGCTACTGGTTCGGGGAACCAGGCCACATGTCCGCTAACGGTTCTCCGGAGCCAGTCCAAACCGGTAGCATTTCACCCCGAACTAGACCATGGCCAGCTGCCAAATCATCTGGCTTAACCAAAGAAAGAGGAGATCTTCTCACTTGTAAGCCCTTTCTTAACTCTAGAAGTAGGAAGAGTAGGGAGGCTTAGAATTAGAACAAAGTTCACGTCTGTTAAGCTTGTATCATGACATACATACACATATATACTTAGAGTTTATAAGGTTAGAAATTGAAGTTCAGAGGGGAAAATGCTTCTGATTGATCAGAATAAAAGGAAGAAAGTTGTGCAACTAGGATATATAAATTGTACGTGCAAAGCTTAGTTGAATTTCTGCGTTTCATCAATAGTTTGAATTAAAAAGGGGGGAGAATCTGGAATATCATTTTTCCACTGTCTTTTTCAGTCAAATCTTTCAAACCCAGGTAGACAGTAACAGTTACAACAGATCAACTCTTTGCCCAAATGGAAACAAGGAAAATATATCACAGCAATAGAATAGAATAGAATAGAATAGAATAGAATAGAATAGAATAGAATAGAATAGAATAGAATAGAATAGAATAGAATAGAATAGAATAGAATAGAATAGAATAGAATAGAATAGAATAGAATAGAATAGAATAGAATAGAATTCTTTATTGGCCAAGTGTGATTAGACACCCAAGGAATTTGTTTCCAGTGCATAAACTCTCAATGTACATATATATGATGAGCATGTACACCAAAACTGTCTGAAATTCTATGGATTCTGTATAATTTAGAACAATCCTTATCCCGCATAATATGCTGCATGCCTGCATTCCATACCATCTCACTTCTTATCTTGCTGATTTCAAATTTTCCATTTTTTCAGCAATTTGTTTTATCTGAAGTAAGATCCACAACATGTTTCCCCTTTACACCTCAGATACTTTATTTTCTAAGCAGGTCATAAGTCAAGGATAGGGAATCTACCGTCCTCCAGCTTTTGCTAAGTTTCAGTGCTTAACATCCCTTACTGTTAGTAGTTTTTTCTGGGCATTAAGATTCAGCAATATAGGTGTTACATTCTCAGACTGAAGCACATAGGCTTCAGTCAGGTCCTCCATTCTGGAGGGAAAATACTGTCTGCTGATTGGTTGGACTGTCTGACAGTTCCCTATAAAAGGGCTGGCTGTCAGACAGGGCTTTTGCTGGATTGTTAGCACTTGACTAATAAAGAGCTGTTGTTTTGAAGTCACTCTGTCTGCATCTTCCATTCACCCAACTTAACAATAGGGAAGGTCACACAGTCTTGACATAAGTAACAATAATTACCTACCCTCAGATTAGGCCATCATCAAAAAAAAGTATCTTGTGACATACCTGGAAGAAGGAAGGACAGAAAAATGAAATTTTAGGGAAGATACAATGCTCCCAATCACACCTGGTACAGAATTTGAGCAGAATAATATATTCCTCTGCAGAAACTGAAGAGCACCATCAGACCTATCAGCAATGCAGAAAGGCAATGGATATTCTTTATTATATCTTGAAGCAGTTTCTATCATAGTTATTATTATCACACAGTATATAGGTAGTCCTCGACTTACAACCACAACTGAGCCAAATTTTCCATTGCTAAGTGAGACAGATGTTAAGTGAATTTTGGCCCATTTTAGACCTTTCTTGCCACAGTTGTTAAGTGAATCACTGCAGTTGTTAAGTTAGTAACATGGTTGTTAAGTGAATCTGGCTTCCCTGTTGACTTTGCTTGTCAGAAGGTCACAAAAGGTGATCACAAGACTCCGGACTCTGCAACCGTCATAAATATGAACCAGTTGCCAAGTGTCTGAATTTTGATCACATGACCATGGGGAAATGCTGCAATAGTCACAAATGAGAAAAACAGTCATAAGTCACTTTTTTCAATTTTATTGTAACTTTGAACAGTCACTAAATGAACGGTTGTAAGTCAAGGACAACCTCTATTAAGAAAACATGTAGAACAAGGGCTCTTAAGACATGTCCTCTTTTACCATTGATTTCCTCCCTGTTACTTTGAAAATTACTATTGTGAAAAAAAAATCTTGAAAATATATTTAATAATATTGTTAAAGGATTGTGTCAGTCCAGACAAGTGAGAGCTGTGGGATGCTGTATCCCAAGGTGATGGCATGTACAGATGTCATTGTGGCCATGTTATAATGTATAGAATAATTCCCCATTAATAGAAATTAAGAAAAAGTAAATATTCTACCATTATGATTATGGATCTCTGTTTTTTATATAGGATCCTACTGAAATTTAAATAACTCGTTTAAATAACAAGTATTTTTGAGGTGACATTGTAATTTGTATTTAAAAATTACACACGTTGGGACATTGTTAAATACGTTTTATATTTATGAATGTTCATTGTTGTGCAGACAAAGAAGTAGCATGTATTTTACAGTATGAAATCAAAAAAATTGTGTCTTGAATGTATTTTGTATGCTTACTGTAGCTGGCCTAAGCTTTCCCTGTCAGCACACATTTGCATCAACGATTCTGCCAACAATGATGAAAGACGTTTTGTTTACTGGAAGTCGTCAACTTCTTCATTAGCAGAGCCTTTAATCCCAAAAGTAGTGTCAAAAAATAAGAACAGAATATAAACTTCATCTCTGCTAAGAGGTTCATTGGCTTTTCACAGAGCAACTCTTAAAGCATAAGTTCTTAAAGAACTTATGGCCAAGTTTCACTGGTTTTTTTAAGAGGCAAGGAAAACCAACTTTCAGAACAATTTAAAATTGAAGAGTTCATTCATGGCTTGGTTTACTTGACAGATACAATTTTTGGCCAAGGTAAATCTTGTGGGTTAAGGCCCTGCCAGCACCACTACGGATGCTGCTAAAAAACACATGAGATGTTTAGCCAAACTGCAACCCTGGAAGAGGATATTGTAAGCAGAGAATTATGCTAAATATCTAGTCCTAAATAAAGGGTTTATAAAATAGAATAGAATAGAATAGAATAGAATAGAATAGAATAGAATAGAATAGAATAGAATAGAATAGAATAGAATAGAATAGAATAGAATAGAATAAAATAAAGGTATAATAAAATAGAATAGAATAGAATAGAATAGAATAGAATAGAATAGAATTCTTTATTGGCCAAGTGTGATTGGGCACACAAGGAATTTGTCTTTGGTGCATATGCTCTCAGTGTACATATTGCAGTCTGAAGTTAAGGAAGACAAAAGACTTGTCAGTTTTTCTGCAAGCAGAAGTCTTGCAGATATGTGGAAACTTTGCAGGATTCTTTTGAACATTGCTTCAAAACTGAAACACAGATTGGAAATCATGTCTTTTTTGACATGGAGAACATCAGTGATTCAAACTTTGCCATAGATTACTCATTGACTTGAGGACAATAGAAATTAATTCAACTCAAAGAGTCGTGTAGACTTCTGGAATGCCTTGATATAATCTTAGTATATAGCAAAGTAACCTATAATTATTCTAATTTTGTTTACCATTACATACCTTTAGAGCACGGTTTATAACAGTGGTTGCCTTCAGTCTGAAAAATTGAAATTAATTGACTGTCAGAAATCATATGTCATGTCAAAGACTACACTATAATTTCAGTTTATTCAAGCCAAACAACCACAGTCTTTTCATTAAAATTTACTTTTGAGAAGAATTAAAGTTTAGATTTTATGTTATTTGCACACTTATTTCAATTTGTTTAGGAAATGTCCATTAATATTTGCATTAAAAGTGAAAGTGAGAGAAATTTCATTCTTTGTAAAAAAATATATATACTGTATATTCTGTCTATATGAACAAAATCATTTTCCAGTGCAAAAAAATAAATAAATTCTGGGCAACATTTTATGTGCATGTGTTTATGTGCATTTATCCCTATAAATGCACTGATCAGATTCATTGGCCCCCAAAAAGAATAACTTGTTTACAGAAAATGTTTGATAAAAGTGAAATAGGCTTGTATTATGAAACAAATTGCACAAATATGGATTTGAAAATTGGTTGCTGAATACAGTAAAAGTAGTATATGCTGGCTGCAAAAGACACATGAGAATAAATGAAAAGCTTAGTGAATGGTTCAACATCGACCAGAAAATAAGAAAAAAAACTATGTGATGTCCCATAATTTATGGGTTAAGTAGAGGCTTAGGCTGATCTTAGAGATGTGTGAATATTTGTTGAAAGAAGCAAAAACCATCCATTTAAGTACATGACTCTCTTATTTGGAAATGGAAGCTGGATATGTCAGGAGAAACAAAATGAAGTTGAATACAATGGATACTTAAGAAATGTGTGGTAAAACAAGAAGAAATGGGGTCAAGAATGAACGGGTTTTGAATATATGTGAAATGAATACAAAAGTGAGTGAACAGAATGAAAGACATGCACTGAAGTGAAGTGTCAATATAGACAGAATGAATGAGAACAGGCTCACTAAACAAATATATGAAAAGAAATTGAATAGGTCAAGAGGAAGAGGAAAACTGAGGAAATCATGGCCACATAGCACTAATGAGAGGGTGAGAAAGAGAGGTGAGAAGTTTAAAGGAGAAAAGATAACCTGCAAATTGTTGCATGAATGTTGTAGATCAGCGGTTCTCAACCTGTGGGTCACGACCCCTTTGTGGGTCGAACGACTCTTTCACAGGGGTGGCCTAAGACCATCGGAAAACACATATTACCGATGGTCTTAGGAACTGAGACACCGCTCCTCTATCCGTCCACATACGAGTACCTGGGGATGGTGCGACGCACGGGTGGCCCTCGAATGCGCAGGCGCCGACAAAAGGGCCATGTGCGCTAGCCCGCCATCTTGGTGCCACGCCCCCTTTGTCACCTCATCGCTTTTCACCTGGTAACGCGCACGCGCGGGGAGGGGGCAGGGCGGGAGTCGCGGCATTAGGAAGGTTGAGAACCACTGTTGTAGAAGCAAGGGTTGCTCGCAAGGTAGGAAACAGGAATGGTGTACAGATGGCCTTCAACTTACAACCATTCGTTTAGTGACCGTTCAAAGTTACAGCGGCACTGAAAAAGTGTCTTATGGCCATTTTTCACATGGCCCTTGCAGCCTCCCCATGGTCAAAAATTCGGATGCTTGGCAACTGTTCATATTTATGACAGTTGCAGTGTCCCGGGATCATGTGACCACCTTTTATGACCTTCTGACAAGCAAAGTCAATGGAGAAGCCAGATTCACTTAACAACCGTGTTACTAACATAATCACTGCAGTGATTCACTTAACAACTGTGGCAAGAAAGGTCGCAATATGGGGCAAAACTCACTTAACAACTGTCTCTTAGCAATAGAAATTTTGGGATCAATTGTGGTTGTACAGTGACTCCAGGCACACAATCTTATCCATGGTTTAATTTCAGAGGCATAGCTCTTCTCACAGCTGTCCTTTCTTTTAAACGTCGTCTGAAATTAGTAAAAACACGAATGCCCAACCCTCGTGACCACTTGCAAATTCAATCCTTTTATTTAGTTGTTTGTTAGATTTATACTGTGCCTTTCATACCTGTGTCTCTAATATCATTCCCTGAACTCTGTATCTCTTCAGAAGCCCAGTTGATTTTGGAATACCTGAGGCATATTTAAAAAAGAAAGAAAGAAGGAAAGAAAGCGAAGCATTTTTCTAGTGTTAGAAAACAAAGGTGAGGATCATATCCATTGAAGAGCATTAAGTGCTCTCATTTTCTAAAGATTTTTAAGCTGTTGTATTAACTGTTGGGCACTGCCAGCCAAATACACTTCAGAATGCACTCTGTTGCCAAGGTGCCAGGCAATCTATTGTACCCAGCTGCATTACTTCCAGCTGGAATCTTCACAAAAGCAGACAAGTGGGTCAAAACTAAATCAAAATGAAAATCGATCCCCCAGGTGTTCTTTTCATTCTCTCTTCCAATCTGCTTAGGCCAATCCCAGAGCTGTTGCAAGCACACAACAACTAATTTTGTTTTTTCCCTCTTTCTCACCCCAATCTCACTTTTCCACTTCCGTATGCACCTGGCAAAGTACATTTACAATTGCTGTGTAGTTGTGGCTGCCAGCATTAAGTCCTTGTTATTGATTGGTTAAACGATTGATCGGTTGGCTGGCGGGTGGGCTGGCTGCCTCCTCTTTTTTCTCTTAATATTATAACTAGACCAAACTTAGATTTCCCCCCCCTGTCAATTATTCACTTGTATTACTTAGAAAGAATAACTGTCTTTGACCACTGACATCCACTCTTGCTGGTGGTAGTGATGACATAGACCTTATGGCAAGGTCCACATAAAGAAAGCCAAATAATTACCAGCAAATATTGAATGCAGAGTTTCTACCATAAAATGTAGGCAAAATATTGATTGGAAAATGCCTGGAGGCTGGATTGTTCCAAGCTGCATCTCTCCAAGGTTACTATGCTGCAAAGAGGAACCACTACCCCACCCAAATTGGTACAAGCCACCAACAGGGTCCGAAACAAGACATGGGACGACACCAGGGGTGGGTTCTAACTTACCTTGCTGCCGGTTCGCTTCTTCCCGCGCCGCGTGGCCGCGCCTCGCGGGCGCACGCGCATGCACAGTGCAAAAAAAATACAAAAATTTAAAATAAAAAAAAACGCCAAAAACAAGATGGTGACACATGCGCAGTGCCGGGAACTCGGCTTCTGTGCATACGCAGAAGGGGGGAAAAAATTTTTCAAAAAAAAAATTCAAAAAAAATTTAAAAAAAGATGGCGGTGCCCACGGACCGGCACCGACCGAACCGGATCCGTGATATCATCGTGATGTCACCAGCGGGTCACTACCGGTTTGGGCGAACCGGTACGAACCGGGAGGAACCCACCTCTGGACGACACCCTCAGAGGAACATTCTGATTGGCCTGCCAAATCTGTTAAGGTAATCACTATATATATCAACATTTTCAGGGTGAGTGCAAAAAGAAAGTGATGGTGAACAATCTTCAACCCAAAGTGGAAACATAGGTAGAAAAAGCTGATTGGGTTCCAACTTATTTCCAATTTACACATTAGGGTGTAAAAATTCAATATTCTTTTTTTTTTCATGTGTTTTTTATTTTATTTCCAAAGTTAAAATACAACATAAATAAACCTTCAAGATTCAGTCGAATTTCACGCCAAAACAAGAACTGCTTACATGTCTTGTTCGAAGGGGGAAAGTTTTCTAAATCAAAGAATTTGGGCTTTGTTTCTTTTAAAACTTTAAAAGTGTTTTGTTGAGATACATACATCTCTTGCTACTTTCCAGAAAGGTAGTGTTTGAAACAAATGCTTAACAACTTTTTATTAAGTCATTTTATATATTGTCCATTGTTATATTTAATACATTTTAATATATACACATATAAAATGAACTTAAACATTGATAATAGTATGCAAATCCTAAACTCAAAAGCAATGAATGCCACCATCAGCAAATTTCAGTTACACCACAGAGTTAAACCACATGCCCCCTCACCAAAAAATTGCAGCCGAAAAACTCATGCACAAAGACTGATAATAAAATTACATTAATAGCACCTTTGAGAAGCCCGGAGCAGAAAAAGCATTCCAACAAAGGGGTAGCTCTGAAAATAATATGTTTTAATTATAATCATTGTTGATATAATTTCATATGGACTCTTTCATATTTTCTGCCCGGAAAGCATCTCTAAATTAAATACTCCAAATAAATAAATAACTACTCCCCAAATCCCTGCTCTAATATGTTTTCAAGGCAACCCTTCCAGCATCTAACCACAAAAATAAGCACCAAACTCCGTTTTCCCTGCTGAAATTCAAAAGAAAAGTAATTGTTGCTCTGAAAAAAAAAATGTGCACACAGATAGCTACAGCCAGTGTGGGCATCTACCTCATTTTTATGTTAATGAAACTTTCGCTCGACATAGTCTCCCATGATTCTTGCCTTCCTTTCCCCACCCTTTGAGACGGCTTTCTCTCCCAAAATCCCACTGTGACAGAAGTGCAATAATAAACCAATAACAAACGGGGAAAGTTTCACACCTGCTCAGAAACCCTGGGGGGAAAAAAAACCAACATCCATACTCTGTCGTGACCTCTGGGGTCGTACGGGTCAGCTGGTGAGAATGCCGCTAATTCTGGGACCAAGGTTAATGACAGAGCAAGGTGGCCTGCTGAGAGGAAAGCCCCAAGCTTTAGATCAATGTGCCTATCATCCTAAGTTCAGAGCCTAACCAAACCATTGCTTCCTACTCCTGACACTTGCTGAATACAACAAAGGAAGGAGGGAAAGGTGAGAGTGAGAAAAGGGGCTTTATTTATTCACAAGGCTGTCGCTGTGGAACGGCTGAAAGGACACTCCTTTTCCTTGATATCAACTCTATGACAACCAATTAGCCAGACGGGAGGATATTGGCCGCCTTTATAAAATAAGCAGGATCTAGACTTCTCTTATTCATGGTTAGCTTTTCATAAATATCCCCTGCCTGACAAAGCCTCCTCCCACCCTCCTTTTGGCCATTAATTATATGGTGGGCTATTACAACTTTTTTTTTTTAAGGCCGAACAGTTTTATTTCTATTAATTCAAATAAAGACACTTCGGGGGGAAACGAGCTTCGGGTTTCCAGCATTCTAGGTTGTGTGGAGTTACCTAACTGACACCATTATCCAATTGCATTTTGCTGTTATTAGAAAAACGTGCTATTCCCATCGGAGAAGGTACAGATCTCTTCTCTTCACAGATGCAGAGTCCTGCAGTGCAAAATTTACATTTCAAGAGTAAATGACAATCCTAATTTACTCTTGGGAAGCAGTAAACACTGCCATCAAGAGAGTGCCCTGCTCCTCAGGGATAGGGGTGGGCAGCTCCCAATCCATGGTCATACCCTCAGAGCAAGTGGTTTACCAAAATGCAGTAGCAATAGAGTATATTTCTTCAGTAATACAATATATTATTATACCCATTTATTATGATAAGCATATGGGGGTTTTTGTCTTTTTTACGCAAAAAGTCCATAAAGGGTTTCCAGTCACAAATGAATGTAGATTTTCTTTTCCCTAATCCAACAAGTCAATTTAGCCATTTCAACAAGTTCTGTCATCTTCACCCCAATTCCTCCTTTCCATACAATAATCTTGCTGCAGTTATCATAAATATACAGTAAGTATTCTGTGATTCTTTTCTAACTGTTTAACCATCAGAGGTTTTCAGTAATCCAATAAAAAATTTTGGCCAGAGATCCAACTGCAGTCCTCATATAATATTCTCATGCCACCCTTGAGACCCTTGACTGCTGAAAAAATAAAGAATATGTATGTATGTATGTATGTATGTATGTATCAGGGGTGGGTTCCAACTTACCTCTCTGCCGGTTTGCTCCCTCTCACACTGTGTGGGCGTGCCTTGTGGGCGCACACGTGCTTTGCGTGCGCATGCGCAGTAACAAAAAATCCGGGAGAAAAACCAAAGCCGAAAAAAAGATGGCGACCGCATGCACAGTGCCGGAAGTCGGCTTCTGCACATGCTCAGAAGGAAAAAAATAATTTAAAAAAATCAAAAAAAAAATTAAAAACAAATTAAAAACAAATTAAAAACAAATTAAATTTTTTTTAAAAAAAAGATGGCGGCCCCCACGGACCGGCACCGACCGATCCAGTTCGGTGACATCATTGTGACATCACCAGTGGGCCACTACCGGTTCGGGAGAACTGGTCCAAACCGGGAGGAACCCACCCCTGGTATGTATGTATGTGCCATGGCAAGTCAAGGCCCCGCATGAGATGTACCATTGACAGATACAGTAGCTGAGGGGGGCAGCCATTGGAAAATCCTACCAGTGGCTGGAAAGGGCTAGACTAAAACACAGCACTGAGGCACAATCCCAGAAACACAAGAACAGGCAGTAAGCACCAAATCCATAAAAGCAGAGCTCTTTTATGAGCTTAAAAGAGCCGAGGTGGCGCAGTGGTTAGAGTGCAGTACTGCAGGCTACTTCAGCTGACTGCTAGCTGCAGTTCAGCGGTTCAAATCTCACCGGCTCAAGGTTGACTCAGCCTTCCATCCTTCCGAGGTGGGTAAAATGAGGACCCAGATTGTTGGGGGCAATATGCTGACTCTGTAAACCGCTTAGAGAGGGCTGTAAAGCACTGTAAAGCGGTATATAAGTCTAAGTGCTATTGCTATTGCTATTGCTACCGCACTAGACAGGAACCAAGGTGAGACTATGCAGAGAGGCTTCAGAGAAGGTCCGACACATAGTGGCAGGGAGTAAGATGCAGGCAGGTGCAGCATACATTGAATGGCACAAACAAATACCTCACATGGCGTACAGGAACATCTACACAGTGTATGGATTAGACCAGTGGTTCTCAACCTTTCTAATGGCGCGACCCCCCCCCCGTGACCCCCCCCCGCTGCCGTGACACACACACACTCCGCCGCCGTGACTCCCTCCCCGCCCCCTCCCTGCACGGGATGAGGTGACAAAGGGGCATGGCACCAGGGGCAAAATGCTCCCGGTTCGGGCTTGCCTGCGGGTCGCCGGACAGCTGATAGCGTCGGAAGCGGGAGACTTCGCCTGGACGCTGCCATTTGGGTTCTTTTACCCTCTGCGCATGCACAAAACGTTCTGCGCATGCACAGAGGATAAAAGAACCCAAATGGCGGCGTCCGGATGGGTGGGCGAAGTCTCCCGCTTGTGTCGCTACCGGCTATCCGGCGACCCGCAGGCACGGCCGAACCGGGAGCATTTCACCCCTGCAGTGACGGCGGCACCAAGATGGCGGGCTAACGCACGCGGCGACTCCTGTGAAATGGTTGTTCGACCCCCAAAGGGGTTGCGACCCACAGGTTGAGAACCGCTGGATTAGACCCTCCCAAATCCAGATGGGAGATTCCACAGAAAGTTGTGGAGAATAAGAGGACTAAGATCATGTGGGACTTCCAGATCCAGACAGACAGGCAGGTACTGGCCAGTCAGTCAGATATCATGGTAGTAGACAAGGACCAGAAGATAGTGGTGGTGATAGATGTAGAGGTACCAAGTGATAGCAACATCAGGAAGGAGTATGAGAAACTAGAGAAGTACCAGCGCCTGAAGGAGGAACTAGAGAGGATGTGGAGAGTAAAAGCCAAAATGGTTCCAGCGATGGTAGGAGCACTCAGGGCTAAGACTCCTAAGCTGGGAGAGAGACTCCAGCAGATCTCAGCAACAATAACAGAGCGCTCTGTCCAGTACTAGGAACAGCAAAGATACTGCACAGAACCCTCAACTCCCAGATACACAGACAATTCCAGGAGACTAGTTTATATTTGCAAGTTTTATTAAATTGCATTTTGAATGAAGGCAGTTTACATTCTTTCACCACTTCAGCACACTATCCAGTGTCAACTATGTAGCTATTTCTGTCTCACCAAAGTATGCAGACTTATATAACCTTTACATAATTCAAGGTACATGTGTACATCTGTGAATTACTTAAATAGAAAAAGATATCTCTTCCAAGTGGGAAAGTCCACAAATAGATGCCAGGAGTTCCTTGATATGATGTGTTAGCTGCTCTCCCTTTTTAGGGTAAATCTTTAAAGCAAGCTTAAAATTGGACACCCTTCCTAAAGAAATTGTCCTCTGAGAGCCTTTCAAACAGAAAAAAAAAAACATCCATTGTAAAGAAGAATTCTTATCAGGCTTGAGGGTTGGCTAAATACGTCATCAGATACCATTGGGAAAAGAAAAGTTTTGCAGCTCTGATTATTTTTATAGCCAACATTTGAAATAAGGTGCTTAGTTTGCTTGTTTTCTGAAAAAGAGGAAAGAAAATGACTTCTGTTTGTTCTCAAGTCATAATTTTGTTCTCTAGCCTGATTTACCATCTTTGTTTTCCTTTGTTCCCCTCTTTCTTTCTGTCATGATTATTACATTATAAGCGCAAGGAGTGAGGTGGCTCACAAGGTTAGGACACGGGGCTAAGGATCAGCAGGCTTGAGTTCGAGACCCAGTTGCTGCTGGAACGGGGTGAGGACCTGTCACATGCTCCAACTCCTGCCAACTCAGCAGTTCGAAAGCGAGTGACCACAAGTAGATGTCACAAGCAACAGTGATGTCACTCTTCAATCCTTTCAACCCAGAAGTGCTTCAATGCTTCTGAGATGGCTGTCGTAGTAGTATTAGATTTTAAGTTATATTTTAAAACAGGGGTGAAATGCTCCCGGTTCGGGCGTGCCTGCCGGTGGTCGGAGAGCCGGTAGCGATGGCAGCACGAGGCTTCGCCCACCCGCCCAGACGCCGCCATTTGGGTTCTTTTACCCTCTGCACATGCGCAAAGCATTCTGCACATGTGCAGAGGGTAAAAGAACCCAAATGGCAGCGTCCGGGCAGGTGGGCGAAGCCTCGTGCTGCCATCGCTACCGGTTCTCCGACCACCGGTAGACACGCCCGAACCGGGAGCATTTCACCCCTGTTTTAAAAGTTGTATATATCTACACTGTTCTTCTTACTTGAACACAATATCATATTAGCCTCTTTAAGGAGATAGTGAGAAGACTTTGCAGTGCATTGTGAATAAATGGACAGGAAAGCATCCTACCGGTATCTCCCTTAAGTCACATTCGCTGTATGGAATCAACCCTCAGCTTAGGTAAGAGTGAGATGACCACTCCTCATACAATGTTTAGAAAAGCTCCAGCCTAAATTTTATTCAGGACTAAAGTGTTGTTAATCTGAGATTAACCTAGTAAACCAAGGGAGAAAATGTGTAGGAGCACCAGTTTAAATCACAGTAAACAACTGTTTTGTGTTAAAAAACAAAAAAGCCATCAAAGATCATTGAGCACCCTGGAAGTGATGCCAAAAGAAAGATTTGGTATTGGAGAGACCCACGCTTTCAAATCAAATAAAATATTTTAATCGGAAAGGTAAAACAGAAGAAGCTTTAGCCATGTTGTAACTTGAACTAGTAAATCAAGAGATCCCCTTCCACTACTGCAATACAATTTTTAATTTCTTTTGGGAAATTTAACCACTAGCCAGCTTTCATTGGTGTTAGTGTCACCATTGCAGAACGGTTGTATAGCTCTTGAAAGAGTCCATCAAATAAGCATTTCCTATCATATCAATCACCAACAGTTCATAAGGCAAAGAAATACCTTCTAAATCACAGTTATCAAGCTACTGATGGAAGCTCTTGTACCCCTACTGCAAACCCAAGAAGAACTGCAGAACTTGTAAACTGTTCGCTCCAGATACACACTGAAAGAAAACCATTGGCCCCACAAAGAAAGCTAGACACTTGATTCAGATATCTTTACAAAATGCAAATAGTAAAATACACACTGAAGACTTCTGATGAGGAGTCCTTGGTGCTCTCTGAGCTTGCTTGTTTTCTTGCAGACGTTTCATTACCCAGACTAGGTAACATCATCAGTGCTAGTAAGGAGTGATGTTGTTACCTAGTTTAGGTAATGAAACATCTGCAAGAAAACAAACAAGCTCATAGAGTATGGGTGTCAAACTCGACCGCGTCACGTGACGTATCATGACCTATCGCGATGTTTTTTGCCTTTGTGGAGCCTGGGTGGGTGTGGCCTACATGTGACGCATCCAGCCCGTGGGCCACCAGTTTGACAGACCTGTCATAGAGCATCAAGGATCCTTCATGTCAATCCTGAGCCACAAATAATCTCCTTTATTAGGACTTGTGATGAAGCAAATGGCTTCTCTGAAAATGCCATTTCTTTACCATCTTGATAGGAAGCCATGATAAAATGTCATGCTAGCTCAAACTGAGAGTCAAAGCCAGTAGAATTAAGCTGCTAGAGTTACCTTTTCTTTTCTTAGAGGTTATTAGTTGCTGGGAAGGTATCATATTTTGTATTCAATGCCTGAACAATGGAGGACCAAAACAAAATCTTTCCAAACCTACAAAGGCAACTATTTCTTGGCAGAAAGATTTGCTTGGTTTAGCCTCAGGTAACCAGAAGGTTTTCAAATAGAGATACAAATGTTAGAACAAATATCAGAATTGTAGGTCTTGCCAGCTAATTTCTTATGGCAGCAATTATACCCCAGAGGCATGGAAAATCAGGTCCTTATGTGGGGGGGGGGGAAGAAGGAAGAAACTTTTATCCTTGCTACTTACACATTTCTGGCAAGTTCACAAAATGTGTTCTGGAAGCTTTGCCTGGGGCTCACCTTAATTGTCACCTCAGCAGCATCCGAGTAGCATTTGTCACCGCTTCAAGTTATTTAAATTCTCTTATTAAATGTGGTTTTAAGTGGTGCCTCTGCCAAGTTGACATATTGTGGCTGTGGTAATGCTTGTATTTAGGAGTATTTAACCAAATGGGAACAGCATGAAATCCATGTATTGGTTTTCTTCTTTGCTGCTTTCATTTCTTGAATATTGCATTGTCTGTTATTTGCTGTGATTATTTTGTTAACATCTTTACTCTTAAAGACCCAGCCTGGGCACAGCTGTTTTTATTATTATTATTATTATCTCTTTTATTCATTAAACATGAAACTCAGTCAACTGAACATTTAAAAGTGTCACAAATACCACTGACTGGTGCTAATGGTTGATACGGGTTGCTGCCAGCATCCTAGGTATCAACCAAGTATCTACTTAAAATATATGATGTTCCGAGTAGCGCAGTCTTTTGCAGTTCCGCTGGTGTTATTGCAGGAAGCTGCAATTTCTTGATGTGTTTTGTGAAATTCTTGGACATGGTACCAAGTGCCCCGATGACAATGGGTATCACTGTTACATGTTTCATCCATAGCCGTGTAGTTTCAATGGCCAGGTCGCGATATTTCATAATTTTTTCCAGTTCTTTTTCTTCGACTCTGGCATCTCCTGGTACAGCGATATCAATAAACTGTACTCTTCGGCCCTCGACAACCGTGATATCTGG
>QLTV01002694.1:4070791-4084141 GCA_003457575.1 Thermophis baileyi
TTATTATTATTATTATTATTATTATTATTATTATTATTATTATTATTATTATTATTCCTTCTGGATCTATATAGCCTACTATTTTTGCCTTATTTTAGCTAGTGTTTTTCCCAAGGCATAGCAAGGATGCCAGGTCTTGTGAAGCCCACTGGCTGTGTTTTAGAACTGCGTCTCCGGTGGCCGAAGAAGCGCTAACGAGAAAACAACTTGGGCTGCTGGCAAAACTCCTTAATGCCTTTGTAGGAAGGCAAAACTCCCTCTGTTTAAAAGAATTGGTGGAGATCTCCCCTCCTCTTTAAAAAAAAAAGTCTATAAATAAGGAGACTCGCCCAATTATAGGAAGGCTCGGGGAACAGATGTTAGAAAGCAATTGAAGGAGGAAGTCTTTGATGATGGAGCCTCTCTCAGTACTTTTCAATCTGGTTTCCCACCAGGTTTGGGAACAGAGGCAGCATTGTAGTCCTGGGGAATAAACTAGGTCTGGAGATTGGCTACAGATATTGATTTGCCACTAATCAATGCCTTTGGCTGCGGCTTTCCTCATACAAATTTTAACTGGGATTCTAATGACTATGGGGACAGATGTACTTTTAATATCACAAGAGCAGTTTATAGGGGAAGAATCCATTCAACTGAGTAATGTTTCCTAATCTTTCATTGATGATTTGCAGGAAAGAAGAAAAGAAAAGAAAAGAAAAGAAAAGAAAAGAAAAGAAAAAAAAAAAAGAAAAGAAAAGAAAAGAAAAGGAGAGAGAGAGGAGGAGGAAGAGGAGAAGAAGAAGAAGAAGAAGAAGAAGAAGAAGAAGAAGAAGAAGAAGAAGAAGAAGAAGAAGAAGAAGAAGAAGAAGAAGAAGAAGAAGGAGGAAGAGGAGAAGAAGAAGAAGAAGAAGAAGAAGAAGAAGAAGAAGAAAAAGAAAAAGAGAAGAAGAAGAAGGAGGAAAAGAAGGAAAAAAAGAAAGGAAGGAAGGAAGGAAGGAAGGAAGGAAGGAAGGAAGGAAGGAAGGAAGGAAGGAAGGAAGGAAGGAATTAGAAACCATTCAACCTGATGTTCTCAAATATGTTATCCTCAACTCAAGGCAGCCCACCTGTATCAGACACACTAAAATGGAGACTTAAATTCACATACAGGTAGTCCTCAAGTTACAACCACAATTGAGTCCAAAATTTCTATTGCTAAGCGAGACATTTGTTAAGAGAGTTTTGCCCCATTTTACAACCTTTCTTGCCACAGTTGTTAACGGAATCACGGCACTTGTTAAATTAGTAACACAGCTGTTAAATAAATCTGGCTTCCCCATTGACTTTGCTCATCAGAAGGTCGCAAAAGCGGATCACATGTCCCCAGGACATTGCAAACATCATAAATATGAATCAGTTGCCAAGCATCCAAATTTTGATCATGTGACCATCAGGATGCTGTAACGGTTATAAGTGTGAAAAACAGTTACAAGTCACTTTTTTCAATGCTGTTGTAACTTTGAATGGTCACTAAATGAACTGTTGTAAGTTGAGGACTACTTGTACCCAGATGCTACGAGATTTGGACAATTGCACTAGATCCTGCAACTTTTCACTGTACCAAATGGTTAGTGAGGTGTTCTTTTTCCTTTTCTCTTAAAGTTAAAATACTTCATCTTTTCCAGCATGGCACAGTCAAATATCAACTGTCAACACCTTCATTGTCAACACCTTCATTGTCCTAGAGGAAAGAAAAACAAAGAAACATCCAACCTCCATTTGCTACTGTCTATAGAAAATAACATAAATCACATTTATTTCTTCACAGTAACTTGAATGAACATGTTTGATGATAGATTGCTCTCCCTTCTTCCAATAAAGACATCTTTTTTTTTTTTACAAATGTCATTTTGGCAGGATTTTAATGTAATAGCCCACACTTAGAAATGTTGACAAATTCTTTTAACAGCATTGCACCTGTGCCTAATATGTAACCCAGCCCAGAGTCACTTGGTTGGGTTGGGCAGCTATAGAACTTGAATAAATGAATAAATAAATAATAAAAGTAACATGATGCAACACTTTCAAAGACTGAATACAACTTCAAGGAAAACTCTCTTTCGGCATTGACTCAGTGCTTATACACACACACACACACACACACACACACACACACACACACACACACACACACACACACACACACAAATCCACTGCCAGGAGCCAGACAAAGGGCAAATTACATGGCTGTTGAGTGTTTTATTTTTTCCAGATGGTCAATCCTCCACTACAGTTCATGGCTGAATAAAAGTTTAACTAAGAGCTTTTCCTCATGGTAGCCTTAAGCAGATTGACTCCTGTGTGGAAATTGACTGCAAAAGAAATGTTGTGAATAATGTTTCTCTGTTATGGCTCACAAAAGGAAGTATGCAATATGGCTCTCTTACTAAAATGGGAACAGGGGTTTTCTTTTCGTTTTTTCTGATGCATCCAAGATGGCTACCTTAAAGAAGGGATGCAGAGAAAAGTCCAAAAATGGCCTAGACCATTTGTTCCACCTTTCTACGTGAAGGGTTGAGGTGTAAAATTCTCCCTCTCATTTTTGCTTGCTTGAATGATTGGATATCTTAGGCCACTTGTTCTAGGTTGTGTGTATGGCCCGTGGCATATTTTAACTATCCACTCACTAAAGCAAAACTTACCACTGCCCAAAATTTTCGGTGTCTGAGTCTTTCCTTCTTATTCAGCTGCTAAGAAAGAGTTTGCTGCTTTGCATAAGTAGTTTAATTGCCTAAACAACCAATGGGCAGCCCATCAGTCCAAATGATACTGGGAGCCCAGTTCTGAAAGATGTTGAGACGCCTGTGAGAAGCTAAATTCCTTTTTCTGTCTTTGAATGGCGAGAGAAATTAGGCCTTCTTAGGAAGCATCTGGCACCTCACAATATCAGACCCCAAATTAGCATTGATGGTGAATGCTTTCTTGAAACCATGCAATTATGGGCTGCCAAACACATTCTTTGTACAATTTCAGGATTAATATTACACCTTTCAAAAGCTCAGAAGCCAATAGTGTAATTAAGGACTGCCATTTCCCATATTGTCCAAGTAACACTCCTTACAATAAAAGCATTGTGACCACTTTGAAACCCAGGAATCTTGGGAGAAAACTTTGAGGCTGGTGTTGGGAAACTGAATTCAAGCACAGATCTTGGTCTCTTGGACACTCATGTCTTCCCTCTTCTTTGTGCTGTTCACTCATCGCAATTGCCGTGTGATATCATTTGTGCACATATTCACTGTTCAATTTTTCTAACTGACTGAACCTGAATGCTTTGGGCTCTAAGCACTCAGTGTTTCCCTACAGCTTGAATAGACTTAAAAGAGAAAGAAGAAAGAAAGAAAGAAAGAAAGAAAGAAAGAAAGAAAGAAAGAAAGAAAGAAAGAAAGAAAGAAAGAAAGAAAGAAAGAAAGAAAGACTGCTTGTTAAGTTGTTGCAAGAATCTCATGTTAAACATAATGATTTTCATTGATAGTGGATGAAAAAAAAATTCCCTGGTGACTAAGATAAGATATACTGAAAAACAAAACCCAGCATATTGATAAACTGAGAAGTGGCACATTTTCTAAGATTGTTTCCAATTAACATTTAAAGCCTAAAACAGTTATTTAGAAGGACTTAACACATATAAGATTTATTTCTTAATCAAATTAAAAGTAGTTCCTACTGCAAATAGCAACTAAGTCTCAAACATAAATTTCAAGGGCAAATCTGAGTACTTTTGATTTAGAGTTTCAGCTTTTGAAATGCAGCTCTTGAACTTTTGAGTTTTGATGTGGAGTTGTGTGCCTTTGTGTGGGTTTTATTGGGTTTTGTATTTGGAGTTTTATTTCTGGAAGCTTCCTGGAGTCACTGTGAGTGAATTGGGGGCCATATAATTTTTCTTAATAAATAAATAAATAAATACTCCAAGCTACTTGAATCAGTCTAGAAAAAATGCAAAATGTAAGTGTATAAAAAAAGATAAAGATTCAAAAATTGTAAGGTTGTTTTGGGTTTTATTAAGGAAAAATCCTACTTCTTAATGTCCATGGTATCACAGAAGATTAAAATAGTTGTTTTATGATCAATACAGAAAAAAAATAAGATAAGAGATAAGATAACGTTTATTGTCATTTTTCCGGGTATACAATGGCATACATTAAAATGAAATTTTGATGCCTGCTCTCAAAAGAATACACACACACACATACACACACGAACATATACTGTGTGTGTGTGTGTGTGTACATTAATTACAGTCCATTTTGAAAACATAGCAGAAAAAAGAGTCTTAACAAGGTTGATACTGTATGTTACAAAACTATTACAGAATCTAGTTCTGCTACGGATACCACAAATCCTCCTCTTAATAGTGTTTCATATATTATATTTGAGAACAGGGTCAACTTATTCATCATTTCACAATGTTATGTAGCTAGCTGAGATGACTGACTACTGGAAGAAATTTAGTAACTTTTTAATGCTGTTAAAAGCCCTGTTGCAACCAAAAATTAATAACGCTCCTAAACAATGAGTCAGATATTAAATACCAGAAAATGGGTTATTCTAGCAAAGTATGCAATTATCATAGGCATGACAACATTTGCTTCTATTGCAGTTTCTTATTTCCATCCATATTCTCCAAACCAATAATTAGAAGGCGAGGTGGGCTTTTTGTTTTGGTTTGCTTTGCTTAAAAAAAAAAAAATCTTTGCTACAATTAGTTTCTATACAGTGTAAATGTGCCGTTTCTTCTATGGGGCAGGGGGGAATATGTTTTCCTTAGTAATTAGATCTGCCACTTTACTATGGACAGATGGTGGCAATGCTTAAGCCATTATTCTCATTTAAGAGTGTTTAAGAATAATCATTATGTGTAGAGAGAGATCCCTAGCCCAACCTACAACAGGAGCTAAATTTGTCTATAGTAAAAACACCTGTTTGAGCACTTTGGCTATCCTGAATTACTGTTTGGGGGGGGTGGAGTGTCTCTTGTACTTCTTTACCTCTTTCATATTCACCTGCTGTCTCTTCAATAGCTTTTATATGATTAGAGAGGGTTTCTCCATATGGGTAGGTCAAACCTTGGGAGCACGTCTGTCCTTGGAAAGCTTCTCCTGTAATCACAGACAAAGAATTCCATCTCGTGCCTATTGCTCCAAAGGAAGACAGATGTATCCCGCCCCTCTTTCTTGCAGAGAAACAGCGGGAAAGCTTCACAGATCTCCCCACTTCCTTCCTGCGCACAAGTCAGTTGAGATGTAGGGAAACCATACTAATCAGAGGGAAGAACCTCATCAGTGGTTGAGCAACCACAGCCCTCAAAAGCCTGCTTTGTGGTGTGCCACTGGGACCCAAAATGTTTTCTTCAAACCATACCACTGACAAAGTACATCTCTGAATAAGGCTGGAGAAAAGGACCAACAGTAGCAGTGTAATGGCAACTTATAGCAATAGCAATAGCACTTAGACTTATATACCGCTTCATAGTGCTTTATAGCCCTCTCTAAGCAGTTCACAGAGTCAGCATATTGCCCCCAACAATCTGGGTCCTCATTTTACCCACCTCGGAAGGATGGAAGGCTGAGTCAACCTTGAGCCGGTGAGATTTGAACCGCTGAACTGCAGCTAGCAGTCAGCTGAAGTAGCCTGCAGTACTGCGCTCTAACCACTGCGCCACCTCGGCTCTATCACATAGTCATTGGCAATCCGCCTAATACAGGGAGTCCTCATCTTACGACCACAATTGAGCCCAAAATTTCTGTTGTGTTAAGTGAACTTTGCCCCATTTTACGATCTTTCTTGCCACAGTAGTTAAGTGAATCGCTGCAGTTGTTAAGTGAGTAACATAGTTGTTAAGTGAATCTGGCTTCCCCATTGACTTTGTTCTGCAAGAAGTTTGCAAAAGATGATCACATGGCTGCAACCGTCGTAAATATGAGTCAGTTGCCACATGTCTGAATTTTGATCGTCTGACCCTGGGGGATGTGCATCCGTCGTAAGACTGAAAAACGGTCATAAGTCACTTTTTTCAGTCCCGTTGTAACTTTGAATAGTCACCAAATGAACGGTTGTAAATCAAGAACAACCTGTACTAGATCAACCTGTAACCAAAAGAAGAGAGAGGTGGAAACTCTACCTCCACACATACGCCAAAAATGGTTTCTATGCCATGCAGGCAAGAAAATGTGGAGCTGGAGTCGGCTGTAAATAGGGCTTGCATTTGATACTCAGCATTGCTAGATTTCTTTCCTAATGACCTAATAATTTTGCTACAATGAATTTTTTTGTCAGATCTTTGATGTTTCAGTTGTCTGATACTGCAGGGTTGTTGTTTTTTTCCCTAGCCAAACAAATTTGTATCTGGCAGAAATAGGCTTAGCTATGGGGAAGGGTTTGGGCTAACTATAGCCAGTGCTTGAATTAACTATTACGGAAAATAAGCATGTGCTTAGGACACCAAGGAAAGGGGAGGATCACAGTATTTTCCCCCTATTGTTATGCCCTGCCTTATCTCTTCCACTGCCCCATTTGAGTTTAGTTCAACTTTTTTGTTTTGTAATTGTCCTTTTGTAATTGTCCTTTTCTGCCACGCTTAACTTCAACCTGCATTGTTTAAAAAAAATGTTTTCCTTCTCATGGTGAGCGACTTAAGTTTAAAGGTTTGCTTTGAAGTTTGTTTGTTTGTTTGTTTAGTTTGTCAAGCATGTATGAGAAAACAATTATAAGTATGAATATAACATATAAACATATAAGTATGAACAGGTAAAGTACATGCATAAGAAATGAGTATGAATAATGGGGAACAGTAGGACAGGGACGGTAGGCACGCTGGTGCGCTTATGCACGCCCCTTTACAGACCTCTTAGGAATGGGGTGAGGTCCACGGTAGATAGTTTTAGGTTAAAGTTTGGGGGGTTTGAGGATGAAACCACAGAGTCAGGTAGTGGTGCATTCCAGGCATTGACAACTCTGTTACTGAAGTTGTATTTTCTGCAATCAAGTTTGGAGCGGTTTACTTTGAGTTTGTATCTATTGTTTGCCCGTGTATTATTGCGGTTGAAGCTGAAGTAGTCATTAACAGGTAGGACGTTGTAGCAGACAATTTTTGTGCTAAGCTTAGGTCAGACAGTAGGCAGCGTAGTTCTAGGTTGATATCACATTTATTTCCATCTCAGGGGTCCTAAATGCAGTTCCATTGAGAGACACTGTAACTGAGTTGTGCTTAGGGCATCAGTCCATGTACAGGTAGTCCTCGATTTACAACAGTTCACTTAGTGACCTTTCAAAATTACAACGGCACTGAAAAAAGTGACTTGGGATTGTTTTTCACACTTACGACCGTTGCAGTATCCCCGTGGTCACCTGATCAAAATTTGAATGGTCAGCAACTGGATGTATTTATAACGATTGCTGAGTCCCAGGGTCATGTGATCACTTTTTCTGATTCTTGGATCAGCAAAGCCAATAGGGAAGTCAGATTCACTTAACAACCCAATTACTAACTTACCTGCTGCAATGATTCACTTACCAACTGTAGCAACATAAATTTTGGGCTCAATTAAGGTCATAAGTCAAGCACTACCTGTAGTCCAGACAGAAAATCAAAACCATGAGTACAGGTAATCCTCAATTTACGACCACAATTGAGCCCAAAATTTATGTTGCTAAGTGAGAGATTTGTTAAGTGAGTTTTGTCCTATTTTACGATCTTTCTTGCCATAGTCGTTAAGTGAATCACGGCAGTTGTTAAGCTAATAACACGATTGTTAAGTGAATCTGGCTTCCCCATTGACTTTGCTTGTCCGAAGTTTGCAAAAGGTGACCCCATGACCCCCGCTGCAATTGTCATAAATATGGATGAATTGCCAAGCATCTGAATTTTGATCACATGGTCACGGGGATGCTGCAAGGATATGTGTGAAAAATGGTCATAAGTCACTTTTTTCAGTGCCGTTGTAATTTTGAAAGGTCACTAAATGAATTGTTGTAAATCAAGGACTACTTTTATTATGAGGTTGCAGTAAAGTCTGGAAGCATTTTTCTCCTCTTCTCTGCCTTTACTTTCCACTCAGCCAGGGAGGGTCGTTTCTGAGACGCTTTTCATGCCTCCGTTCCTTGTGTGGGCTGAGCTATCTCTTATCTGATCGTTGTCTAAGCTGCAGTTACACCTCCTTCTGACTCCCAAAATCATTCTCACAGCCCATTACAGTTGGCCTTAATCCAAACTTGACTACAGCTAACATCATCTTGGGACGCAATAATGCTAACTACAGTTGGCACTCAACTTAATGCAAAGAGAGAATTTATCCCTAGCTTCCAATTACTAATAATATTTTCTTTTTCCTGTTGCTTCTGTTTTTGCTTCGTACTCTCTTTAACCCTAGCATATTGAGCCGAGGTGGCGCAGAGGTTAGAGTGCAGTACTGCAGGCTACTTCAGCTGACTGCTAGCTGCAGTTCGGCGGTTCAAATCTCACCGGCTCAAGGTTGACTCAGCCTTCCATCCTTCCGAGGTGGGTAAAATGAGGACCCAGATTGTTGGGGGCAATATGCTGACTCTGTGAACCGCTTAGAGAGGGCTGTAAAGCACTGTAAAGCAGTATATAAGTCTAAGTGCTATTGCTATTGCTATATTGTCCAGGACTGTGTATTCATTCTGGACAGATCCCAAATTAAATTAAACTTATTTAGAGAAATCCAATATTCCTCAAAACTGAATTTGTATATTCTGAATCTGCCCAAACCAAATTTTGGCTCCCTCCAAACTTCTAAGTGCCACGTGAATGTTGAGAAGCAGATAGTAGACATACGTTTTATGTTTATGCAGACTTTCTGTATTTTTGGGGAACTCCCCATATGAGGAAAAAGGATAAAAACGTGAGTAAAGAGAAAAAGAAACTCAGTTTTGCAGGTAACAATTCCAGCTGGAGAAGGTTTTTTTTTTAATCTAATCCCTGATCTTTCAGAAGAGATATAATAGTTGTTTATCAGATAATATTTGTATCTTTGACCTTGTACTTCATGACTGCGACAACTGCAGAAATAATTCCCAAAATTTCCAGAAATACCTTGAGAGCCAGTACTAACTAGGCTTTATAGGTAGTCCTCAACTTAAGCCCCAAATTTATGTTGCTAGGTGAGACATTTGTTAAGAGAATTTTGCCCCATTTTATGATCTTTCTTGCCACAGTTGTTAAGGGAATCACTGCAGGTGTTACAGTAAATTAGTGACACGGTTGTGTAGTGAATCTGGCTTCCCCATTGATTTTGTTTGTCGGAAGGTCACAAAATGGGATCACATAACCCCGGAACAGTGCAACCATCTTAAATATGAGTCAGTTGTCAAGCATCTGAATTTTGATCACATGGCCATGGGGATGCTGCCACTGTCATAAGTGTGAAAAACGGTCATAAGTCACTTTTTTTCAGTTCCATTGTAACTTTGAATGGTCAGTAAATGAACTATTGTAAGTCGAGGACTACCTGTATAAACATCTATTGGAACCAGTACAGTGGGCGCCTCTGACTAACTTCATTCCATAAGCATGATTAGCTTGATCTAGTGGTTAAGGCACCAGGCTAGAAACCAGGAGACAGTGAATTCTAGTTCTACCTTAAGCATGAAAACTGGCTGGGTGACTTTGAACCAATCACTCTCTCTCAGGCCAACCCACAACACACCCAAAATTTCCCAGCCAGCATGCAATTCTGGGAGCTGAAGCCCACTCAAAGTTGCCAAGTTTGAAAAACACTCATCTGCCTGAAGCCTTTCTAGAACTTTCTCCTTCATCTCTGCCTTAAGCTGTTTTGATGTAAATGTGTAATAGGAATCCACACAAAATCCACACAAACTTTCTAGCAGGGGTGTCAGCAGGGGAGTGTTAAAAAAAAGTCAAGATGATGGCCACAACCATGTAAACTTCCCCCCGAGATCCGTACTACCCCCACCTTACTGGCCTTCCGTAAAGCTGTTAAGACCTGGCTTTTCCGGCAGGCCTGGGGCCAATAGTTGCCCTGATTGGCCCATGCATGGTTGTGTGAGTGTTTTATTTTAAATATAGATTTTTTTTTAATTGCTTTTATATGTTTTATTTTTTATGATGTAAGCCGCCCAGAGTCCTTCGGGAGTTGGGCGGCATATAAATTTTATAAAATAAAATAATAAATAAAATAAATCAAATCCCCACTCTGACTAGTGTTGAGTTCATTTTTTAAATGGAAATTCCATTCTTTCAGATGGAGGTTATGTGAAATGCTGTTCAGAAAGAAGCAATAGGGATGAACTGTAAAAGAAATTAAAGGGTTTTTTGAAATAATGAAAATAATAATTTAAAAAAAACCTTAATGAAGCTACAGATATAAGAAAGTTTGAGATGCAAGGAAAGCTTTCATACGAGGTTACTTTATACAACATAATAGTGAACTCAAAAATAAGAGGCAAGAGAAAACACAAGCTATTTTGAATATAAAAAGAAAAGAAGAGGAATTAAAGAAGTTTCCAGAGAAAAGAAATATTTCTGAACAAGTTAAGCTTCTAAAACAATAATTATCTATGTTAACATAAGAGAAATGTAAATAAAAATAAATTATGCAAAACAAAAAGTTTTGCGGATAAGCTATGGAAGTGAATGGCATACAAATTACAAAAAAAGAAAAAGGAAATAATATTGAAATTATAAGAGGGAGATATTGTAATAACAGATAATCTATTAGAAAAAGTATTTCATCAATATTATTAAAATGTATATAACAGATAAGAAAGATGAAAATAGATAAATATTGAAAGAACCAATATTTACCAAAGATTAGCGGCACGGTGGCCTAGAGTTGAAGATGCTCGTCTCCCACTCAGAAGGCTGAGAGTTCAATCCTAGGCAGTGACAAAAATTTCTCTATTGAGGCACAAAATGAAAATATCTGCTGTGAACTCTGCGTAGGCATCAGGAAGGGCATCTGGCCAGTAAATGCTCAGCTCCATTCAGTCACCCTGACTCCACCCTGATAAAAAGGGCCATACAAAGAAAACAAAGATTAGTGAAAAACGGAAACAGATCATGAATGAGCCCAAAATTAAGGAAATGCTTGGATATAGTATATTTAGATTTCAATAAGTTTCATTCTTTTCAAACTTCCAGTAATATTATATTGATGTATAATGACTGTCTCCTTCCTTTCACTGCTCACATTCACAAGCTCCCCTACATTCAAACAATCCCAAGACATCATTTAAGTACTAAATGAAACTACTGGAAGGCATGGGCTGAAAATTTCCATTTCATAGACTACAATTGTTATACTCAAATATAGAAGGGAATGTTGTTTTCACAAAGTGTCAATCAAACATTTCAGCAGCGTGAATGCATATTAAACAGTCATAATTTTCCCAAAATATTAATTAGCTGTTACCTCATGGGCAATCTCTAAATTGTGATGACTTTCTGCTGAAAAAGATATTAAGTTCGGGAAGACAACTTTGGGACTTTTTGACAGAGTAATAATTTATATACATAATGGTAATTCATACTAATTTATGTTATTGATATTAAAACTAAACATCATTAAGCGATGGTAATGAGAATATAGTCTACAATGCTGTTTCAGATGTGGGAAAGAAGACATGATTACAAGCTCCAAATGTTATATTCAGCCCATTCATTCTGAGCCTTAAGCCTCAGAAGCAAATCTTCCAAAAATTGGTTAGTGTATAATATCTTAAATCTAGCTCATCGAAAGTGAGGCAGTTGGCTAAATTTCAATAATACATTATTAATTTGGTTTTTCCAGCATAAGGAAGAACTCTAATAATCTGATTTTTATTCATTGTCTTAGGCTCCATGTTAACCTTGTCAAAAGACAGAACCTCTCCTTTTTGTAGAGTTACAGTGAAACTTCATTTTAAGTTTATAAGATATAAAACAACTTCAATATTTTTTTCTGTTCTATAATCCTGTTTGGAGGGGGGAAAGGAACATTCAATTAGTATCCAAAACTGGAGGCTGCAAAATTATGGCTTAGGAAAAAAAATATCCTTTTTTTTTTTCCCTAAGCCATACTTTTACAGTTTCCTGTTTTGGATACTAATTGAATATGACATCGTGTTCCTTGGAGGTAAACACTTGATTCCTAACCATTCGTTTAGACTTAGTTATCTGGTACATAACCAAGTTGATTTAGCTTGCAAGATCTAGCAACCCCAATTAGTAAGGAACGTTAATGACAATTTCTCCTTCTAACTTGTAACATGGACTTTACAGGCCCAACTGTTTTCTTAAGACAAAGATTTACGTGTTATTTAAAATCACAACTGACTCCAGAATGATGAATCAATATCTAAACAACATTCTTAATACATTCTCCATCCACTTTTTTAGAGTTGCCTTTTACCAATTTCCCCTTAAATCATCATGTTTTCTCCAGGAAGAACACAGGCAGGCATTCATTGGTGAACTCCATCTATTTGTTATCTTCTGTCATGGCTTTTTCCCAACAAGAAGGATATTTGCCACAGGGACTCGACTTAAATTAATGTCAAGCGCGGGAGAAATCAGAAGATTGAGGCAGTTCAAATGAATATAAAGACTTATTGCAAACTTAAGCTCTCTACAAGAATCTGACCAACTAATGGTCAAGGGAAATGAGCGGGAGATAAGAAAGGCATTCAAGGTGGGCTGGACATAGATCTTTGTGGGCGTGTAGGGACTCATGACTTATGACGTGTCTGACCTCTCCCTCGGGCTCAGCATGGTCATCTCCTACCCAAAATTTCTGTTGCTAAGTGAGACATTTGTTAAGTGAGTTTTGCCCCATTTTACGACTTTTCTTGTCACAGTTATTAAGTAAATCACTACAGGTGTTAAGTGTATCTGGCTTCCCCACTGACTTTGCTTGTCAGAAGGTTATGATAAGTGATCACATGACCCCAGGACACTGCAACTGTCATAAATATGAGTCAGTTGCCAAACGTTTGAATTTTGATCATCTGACCATGGGGATGCTGCAATGGTCATAAGTGTGAAAAACTATCATAAGTTACTTTTTTCAATACCATTGTAACTTTGAACAGTCGCTAAATGAACTGTTGTAAGTCAAGGACTACCTGTATCCTTACTTCTTCTCTTTTCCTATCATATTCTGCAAGCTTAAAGTATTTGTTGCTGATTCAAAAGCTGCTCTGATCAAGAGGTATTTTATGAAAGATGAAATAAGTGGAAATATACCGTATTTTTCGGAGTATAAGACCAAAGACCCAAAGAGGGTGAAAATTTGGGTGCGTCTTATACACCGAATGTAGCCAAAAACGCGAGGCACGGACGAGGTGATGGTCTGTGGCAATCCCTGCAGCCTGGAT